>WOXC01007224.1:0-89443 GCA_011680675.1 Gymnobelideus leadbeateri | reverse complement strand
GACCTATACAGAAGGAAAAGAGAGGTGTGGGGATAGGCTATTTATTGGAATCATGTATAATTGTAAAATATAATTGATTCAGCTGGACATTTCCATCTTCTGATTCAGGGATGGGGAGAGGTGAAAGTGAATTTCTAAAGACAGTGGTAAAAGTAGGTATAGAATGATTCACTGAAGGAGATCACAATTGATACATATTTTGTCCCACTCCCATCCCCACCCCCACCAAATTAAGTAATTCCCTTAATGACAGGGAATGATCCTGGCACACTCTTATCAAGTTCCTGTTGAATGATTGCATAAATGATGTTCTGGCATTAACTTTCCCCAGCGTTCAATCAAATGTTGTTATTGTCCACGCTTCACTTTATTTTCCAAAAATTAGAATGCAGAAGAGGGACAAGCTGAATCAGTGTGGAAGACATACATAATCTTCATTGACAACAATGCCTTCCATTTAAAAATAAAACAATAACAAGCAAAGAGCCATTTCTAAGGAGGGTTTGGAATCCCTTTCGTTATTTCTTGCCACCTCAGTGTTGTTAAAGGTAGCACGGTCAGACTGTCCCAACACAATCTGGCCATTGGCAGTGATCCTAGCTAAGTGCAATGGGCAGGAACATAAGTAGAGTTTTATTTATTGATGGACCCATTTCCTCATATTCTTCTTGGGATCCCTTTACTGCCCAAGAGGTTGTTGCTCTCCCTTATTACTGAAATTATACTTGTAGCTCTTAAGAACCCTTTGGCTTTGGTCAAACCTTAGTGATAGCTCCTTTTTCTAGAGAAGGCAAAGAAATGAAGTAAGTTGAAACTGTATTTGAGTGGCCGAAAGTAGCATGGGAGGGTAAGAACGTCGTTTTTAAGTTCCAAGAACAAAAGAAAATTGGCTTCATATTTGAAATGGAAAATGTGCAGCACTATTTTATTTGTGAAATTTTGCAACAGTTTCCATTTTAGCCAAAGAAAAAGTTTTGCCAGGATGAGAAGACACAAAAGGATGCATCGCCCTCCTCCCACACATGTGTAACTCATTAAAAACAAATCTTGACAGATGACAGCTCAGGTGTTTTGTGACCACCAAGAACCTTGTTTTTTTTTACTTTTAATTTAGTAGCTGGGAAGATGAGACTGTCCAATCAAGTTTTGAGCTTATGTTAAATTTATGATTGGGGGAATCTTTAACCAAACCCCAAACTTTGCTATTTAATTTTCTTTTCCATTGGCAGAGTACAGATTTATCATGTAAAGAGAAAAAAAAGTCTTTGAAATGTTTACCAAACAGGTTCAAAGTCTTCTTGAGCAAAACTTAGTTTGTGCAAAACAATAATTTGATTACTTTATTTATGGGGAAAAATCACCTGTATGCTGAAGCAATCTAAAATGGTTTGTGAGACTTATTTTATCAAAGTCATGAATTTTTTCCCCAACAGTTCTTTCCAGTTATGGCTATCTCACATTTGTACTCTTAACTGTTATCATCCATACTCTGGAACCAACTCTGGCTCTTTGAAATGGATGTATAAAGAAAGTAAAGCTCAGTAGTTCTCTCATTCAGCTCCAGTTTGTGTCCACTCTGATCTTACTGTCCCAGACACTCAGTATGTATTTTTTGCTTCTTTTTCTACACAGCCAATGTCTGACCCAACTGCTCTGGTCTCCAGTAAGTGAATCAATGTGTCTTCTTGTACCTGCCCAAAGAGCTCATCTAGTATAGTGACTAGAGTCTTACACATACATTCAAGATCAGAGTTCAGATTCTACCAGATGTGACCTAGACAAATCCATCAACCTTTTGTAGCTTCAGTTTCTATATCTGTAAATTGGGGATAATAATAACAGTTGCCTTACATTGTTGTCCTGAAGCTCAAGTAAGGTAATACACGTGAAATGTTTTGCAAAGCCAAAGTGCCAAACAAATGGGAGTGAAGATAGAAATGGTACTGAGGTATATTATTATCATAATATTGCAAATTTATATTTTATGATCTATGCACTGTTTCAGCGGACAAAATAACATTGTTCTAGCCTAATAAAAGTATTAGAAAGTAAACTCTTCCACTCCAGCAGCATAGAGGATAACAGTACTGATATACAGTTTTTGGAAATGAACAAAATCAGTTTACACTTAGATCAGTATAAACCTGTCCTCCTGCCATGGACTCATATTACTACTAATTCTGCCCTTTAGGACATAGACAAACAAGTCAACTTCCTGCTTTTCTTCTCCTCCTTCCTCCCCTGTCTCCTAATAATAATGATAGAATATCTATGGTGCCAACTATGTGCCAGACACTGTGCTAGATTTTTTTAAATATTATTTTTGATACTTATAACAATCCTGTGAATTAGATGCTGTTATCACCCCCATTTAAAAGTTAAGGAAATGAGGCAAGGTTAAATAATTTACACAGGCTTACACAATAACTGTGAGACAGAGACAGAGGATGAAAGACAGACAAAGACAGAGACAGAGAGACACAGATACGTACGTGTGTGTGTGAATTTTATACACACACACAAACTTATAGGAATGCATGAATATATATATATACATTTGTATTTTGAATACAGATATCCTCATATCTATATCTGTTTCCTATATATATATTTCTATCTCTGTCTCTAAATAAATATGTATGTGTATACATATATCCATTATCCGAGAAGGGTTGGAGGCAAAATGACAAGATTCAGGATGAAAAATTGGGGGCTATTGCAACCAGAAGGTGACGAGTGCCCAGAATAAGGTGGTTGTAGTATTAGTAGATAGAGCACTAGATCTGGAGTAAGGAAGACTAATCTTACTAAGTTCTAATCTGGCCTCAGGCAATTATTAACAGGGTGACTGTAGGCAAGTCACTTAACCCTGTTTGCCTTAGTTTCTTCATCTGTAAAATAAGTTGGAGAAGGAAATAGCAAACCCTCCAATATCTTTGTAAAGAAATTCTCAAATGGGGTTACAAAGCGTCAGACATGACTGAAAAGATTGAACAACAACAAAGTATCTGTGGAGAGAAGAGAACAAAGTCAAGAAAGTCTAAGGACCTAGAACTGATGAGATTTGGGAAAGGACTGGACGTGGGGAGGCGAAAGAGAAAAGCTTCAAAGAAGACTCTCAAGTTGTGAACAGAGTGACAGGGCAATGATGGCTTCCTCAACACTACTAGGAATGCTAATAATGAGTTCATATTTAGGGGGGAAGATAATAAGTGCTGGTTGGGACGTGTTGCATTGCAAATGTCAATAGGGTATCCTAGTGGAGATATCAGGCAAGTAACTGGTTATGTGGAATTGTAGCACGGGAATGCCTAGATATCTAGAATTGGGAGCCATCTGCACAAAATTGGCACATGAAGCAGTGGGAATTAATGAAGTCAATGAAAGGCAGTATAGAGAGGAAAGAGGAGAAGAGCCCATTGTAGATCTCTAAGCTACACCAACATATAGGGGGTGGGATATGGATGATTAATCTTGCTAATGACACAACAGTATTATTCTGACAGATTAGTCAGAGAAACAATACAAAGCAATGTCACAAAAATACAGGAAGAAGAGACTCCAAGAGAGGTCATGTATATCTCTGGGCCAGAAGTTGTATTTTTTATTATTTTCTTGTAGGTTATTTGTGAAAATCTATTACTATTCTTTTTTCCTTTACTGTAGTCACTTACTAGAGGCAGCTAGGAGGTTCAGTAGATAGAGCACTAAGCCTAGAGTCAGGAAGACTCATCTTCTTCTATCCAAACCTGGCTTCATTCACTAGCTGTGTGACCTTGGGTAAGTCACTTAACTATGTTTGTCTCAGTTTTCTCATCTGTAAAAGGAGTTGGAAAAGCAAATGGCAAACTGCCCTACTATCTTTGCCAAGAAAACTCCGAATAAGGTTACAGCGAGTCAGATATGACTGAAACATGACAGACCAATAGTCACTTTTTATGGTATCTAGTTTAGTAGCTATATTTCCCCTCCTTTCTCAGGTCTAATAAAAATACCTTTTGATTAGATTTGAAAAACATTAAGTACATCTACTCCTAAGAGCCATCTTTCCTGTATTTCTATCATTATGTGAATATACAAATCTTATTCTAAGAAACAACCTTTTAAACATATTATTCATTTCCAAAATATGTCTTTTCCCTTCCAGAGCTTTTGCCTTTATTTTTCAGAGGTGAAAAAAATTTGTTGGTGTGCCCCCCAAAACTTTAATATATTACATAGAACTTTATAATTATGAACATTATTTTCTAGATTCTTTTTTCCCCAGGTGAAATCATCAGAAGGTAGTAGTTCTCATCAGGTCTAAAAATTGTCAAGATGTCTTTGCCAGTGAGGTGGCCCAGTAGACAGAATTAAGGAACTGAAAGCAGAAAAACCAAGTTCAAATTCTATCTCACTTAATAGCTGAATCCCTTGACATTTCTTAGCATGTTTCATCACCTTTAAATTGTGGTAAATACCTGCACATACTTCAGAGTGTTGTTTTGGGGCTCAAATGAGTTATTCACATGTAAAATGTCCTGCGACCCTAAAAGAACAGTATAGATTCTAATTGTAATTATTGTTATTTTTCTTACCCCTTAAATGTGTATTCAAGGTAAAATTAAAAAAAATACCAAATTCACAATTAGTAATGCCAGGATGACAAATTTCTGCCTTCTCAGCAGGATACTGCTGGCTACCATTATTCAGCTCTTATTCCCCTCAATGTTTAGTGTGTTACCTTCTTCCTCGGAGTTTCAATGAATCAATGTCCTCATTATTTTCCCTCATTTCCTTCCTCTATAAAAATTTATCTCTCCTGGGTTCCAGTACCACAGCAAAGTGATATACTAGAAAGAATGCTATTATCAGAGACAATCTACTTTTTTTTTAAACAAATACTTTATTAACTTCTGTTTTACATCATTCATTTCCGCCAGATTTTGAGTTACAATCATTTTCCCCCCATTATTCCCTACCCAACCTCCCAGAATAGCAGTCCCACAAGATATCGCTTCCTCCAATCTGCTCTCTCCCATACCTTCTCCCATACCCCCATCGACTTTTCCATTAGAGGAAGATGAATCTTTGTGTCCCAATGCCTGCACATCTTATCTCCCAATTATAGGCAAAAGAGTATTAATAATAGTATTTATATATATATTTGAAACATTTAATGTTACGACCTTGAATTTCAGGTCCATTTCCTTCCTCCCTTGTCACCCATTCCTTGTGGGATATAAGTAATTCAGTATATGTTGTACATGTCTAGCTATGCAAAACATTATCATAGTAGATATATTGTACAAGGCTGCTTATAATTCCCTCCCACTCATCCCACCCCCCACCTGGTCCATTCCCTACATGATCCTGTCCCTCTTCTATTGTGGGTACTTCCAACCTCCCCTCACCCCAAGGATGCCCTCCCATCCATCATCCCTCCTCTCATCCCCCTTCCCCCTATCCTGCTGCAGGTTGAGATATCCATTTAGTATGTATGTCATTTTCTCCCTGAACCAAATTCAATGTGAATGTGGTTTTGCCTTTTTAGCCTTCCTTATTCTCCCCTTCCTTTGCACCCACTTCCCCTACATGAGATAGTTTACCCTACCATGTCTCTCCCCATCTCCTCTTGCCACTTTCCTCTCTCACCTCATAATTTCATCCCTTGAGTACTCTCCCTTCCCAACAAAATCAACCTATGCCCTATCCATATATAACTGTAACCATATACACACACATTCACATATGTATTCATATGACCACACCCCCTTCTTCCATTATTTTCATAGTGAGAAAGATATCATCAGTCACAGATATTGCTTTTCCATATAGGAATGTAAATAGTTCAACTTTGATAAGTTCCTTTTGATTTCTTTTCCCTGATTACCTTCTCAGGCATCTCTTACTTCTTGCGTCTGGATGTCAAATTTTCTATTCAACTCTGGTTTTTTCCCAAGAATGCTTGAAAGTCCTCTATTCCACTGAATGACCATATTTCCCCTGAAACAAAATACTCAGTTTTGCTGGGTAGGTGACCCTTGGGTTCATTCCCAGTTCTTTTGCCCTCTGGAATATCATATTCCATGCCCTTCAATCCCTCAGTGTAGAAGCTGCCAGGTCCTGGGCTATTCTGATTGTGTTTCCACAATATTGAAATTGTTTCTTCCTGGCTGCTTGTAGTATTTTCTCCTTGATCTGGGGATTCTGGAACCTGGCTATAATATTCCTGGGAGTTTTCTTTTTGGGATCTTTTTCAGGAGGTGATCTGTGGATTCTTTCAACCTCTATTTTGCCCTCTGGATCTAAAACATCAGGGCAGTTTTCCTTGAGAATTTCTTGAAGGGTGATTTCTAGGTTCTTTCTTGATCATGGCTTTCAGGTAGTCCAATAATTTTTAAATTGTCTCTCCTGGATCTATTTTCCAGGTCAGTGGTTTTTCCCATGAGATATTTCACATTGCCTTCTAATCTTCGTTTGTTTGGATCTGCTTAACAGCATCTTGATTTCTCATAAAGTCATTAGCTTCCATTTGCTCCAGTCTAACTCTGAAGGAATGAATCTCCTCAGTGAACTTTTGAGATTCTTTTTCCATCTGGCAAATTCGACTTTTTAAGGCATTCTTCTCCTCATTGCCCTTTTGGGCCTCCTTTGCCATTTGAGTTAGTCTATTTTTTAAGGTGTTGTTTTCCTCAGTCAGGCTGTTGACCCTCATTTCATACTTTTCCTGCATCCTTCTCATTTCTCTTTCCAATTTTTCCTCCACTTCTCTTATTTGATTTTTAAAGTCCTTCTTAAGGTCCTCTATGGCCTGCAACCCACTCATGTTTTCCCCTGGGGCTTTTGGAGCAGGACTTCTGACCTCACAGTCCTTTTCCCGCTCTATGCCCCCAAAATAGGAGTCTAGGGTTGCATTTTTCTGTTTCCTTTGCCTTGGCATGTTGCCACTTAATTGCTTGACTTTTGGGCTTGTTGCCACACTATGGCTTTAAGGCCAGCTAGAGGAATTTTCGTCCCGAACGTGTGGGGGGCAACTTCCGTTTCTGGCAAGCTGTAAACCCACCCACAACTTCCACCCTAGATCACAATCCAGATCCAGGGAGGTTAAAGCAAGAGCGATTACCCCCCAAGACTGATCGCTGGATCTCCCACGATTTGTAGGCTGGGAGCCGGAAATGCCTCTGAAAACTACACAGTGGCGTGTCTCCTCAGCAGCTTCTAGCCCCCAGGGGAGGGAGCTGACGCATTCCCCAAATACAGGTCCCAAAGTCCATAGGACACTAACCTCTTACTTTGTCCTAGGCAAGTCTATGTTGATAATTCTGGAATCTCCACAGTTCCTGGTGTTCTGGGGTTCCTCCAGCCGGCTGCTGGCCCTGCCGCCCTGGGGCTAAAACCTCGGCTCACGTGGACCTGGGCTCGGCTTGGCTCCTGCGCTCTGCTCGCTGCCGGCTCCCAGACCATTGCGCTGGTCCTTCCTGCAGGGTGCTGGGCTGTCCTCAGCGGGAGGTTAGCTTCTCTGTGTCGTTCTGTGGGTGCTGGGGCTCCAGAAGTTTTTCAGAGTCCTTTTTTACATAGTTTGTGGAGAATCTGGGGGCAGAGAGGCTTGGACGAGCTGTTTCTACTCCGCCATCTTGGCTCCGCCCCCGACAATCTACTTTTGAATCTTAGCTTTGGTACTCCTATGATGTTAGGTAAGTTACCTAACCCTTCTGGGTTTCATGCCCTTATTTTGTAAAACATGGGAGCTATCCTAGTTGAACAGACCCTTGATTAAGGATTTGTTGTTTCCTTTTAATCGTATTTGATTCTTCATAGCTCCTTTTAGCATTTCTTGGCAAAAATACTGGACTGGTCTGTCATTTCCTTCTCTAGCTCATTTTACAGATGAGGAAACAGAAAAATGGGGTTAAGTGACTTTCCCAGAATCACACAGCTAGTAAATGTCTGAGGCCACATTTGAACTCAAGAAGTTGTTTCTTCCTGACTCCAGGCCCAGCACTCTATCCACTTTCCAACTTAGTTATCCTCAATCATAGAAACAACATCCTGAATTCAAATTATTGTGTTAATGACAGTAGGACTTAACAAAGTCAACCAAATATTTGCTTTCAGAGATAGGATATAACCCATCATGACTCCCCTAGGGATTTGGGCTAGAACTAGAGGACTTTTATGAATGTTGGTGACATAGGCAGTCTTTCTCATATCCTTTTAATCATTCCATGTGCCTTTTCTTCCTTTCTATCCAAAATGGTAACCCTGGTAAACACAAGTGCCCATCAACTGGAAAATGGCTAAACAAGTTGTGATCTGTGAATGTAATGGAACACTATGTTGCTATAAGAAATGAGGAGCAGGGGGGCGGAGCCAAGATGGCGGAGTAGAAACAGCTCATCCAAGCCACTCTGCCCCCAGATTCCCCCCAAACTATGTAAAAGGGAACTCTGAACAACTTCTGGAGCCCCAGCACCCACAGAATGACACAGAGAAGCTAACCTCCCGCTGAGGACAGCCCAGCAGCCCTGCAGGAAGGACCAGCGCAGCAGTCTGGGACCTGGCAGCATGGAGCTCACAGAGCGCAGGAGCCGAGCCGAGCCCAGGTCCACGTGAGCCGAGGTTTTAGCCCCAGGGCGGCAGGGCCAGCAGCCTGCTGGAGGAACCCCAGAACACCAGGAGCTGTGGCGACTCCAGAAGTATCAACATAAACATGCCTAGGACAAAGTAAGAGGTTAGTGTCCTATGGACTTTGGGACTGGTATTAGGGAATGCGTCAGCTCCCTCCCCTGGGGGCTAGAAGCCGCTGAGGAGGCATGCTATTTTGCAGTTTTCAGAGGCGGCTCCAGCTCCCGGCCTCCAAATCTTAGGGAGATCCAGCGATCAGTCTTGGGGGGTAATCACTCTTGCTTTAACCTCCCTGGATCTGGATTGTGATCTAGGGTGGAAGTCATGGGTGGGTTTACAGCTTGCCAGAAACGGAAGTTGCCCCCCACACATTCCAGGTGAAAATTCCTTTATCTGGCCTTAAAGCCATAGTGTGGCAACAAGCCCAAAACTCAAGTAATTAAGTGGCAACATACCAAGGCAAAGGAAACAGAAAAATGCAACCCTACACTCCTATTTTGGGGAGAGATAGGGTAGGGTAAACTATCCCATGTAGAAGAAGCAAGGGAAGTGGTTGCAAAGGAGGGGGAGAATAAGGAAGGCTAAAAAGGCAAAACCACATTCACATTGAATTTGGTTCAGGGAGAAAATGACATACATACTAAATGGGATATCTCAACCTGCAGCAGGGTAGGGGGAAGGGGGATGAGAGGTGGGATGATGGATGGGAGGGCATCCTTGGGGTGAGGGGAGGTTGGAAGTACTCACTATAGAAGAGGGACAGGATCATGTAGGGAATGGACCAGGTGGGGGGTGGAATGAGTGGGAGGGAATTATAAGCAGCCTTGTACAATATATCTACTATGATAATATTTTGCATAGCTAGACATGTACAACATATACTCAATTACTTATCTCCCCAGAGGGAATGGTTGACAAGGGAGGAAGGAAATGGATCTGAAATTGGAGGTCGTAACATTAAATGTTCCAAATATATATATAAATACTATTATTAATACTCTTTTGCTTGTAATAGGGAGATAAGATGTGCAGGCATTGGGACACAAAGATTCACCTTCCTCTAATGGAAAAGTCGAAGGGGGTATAGGAGAAGGTATGGGAGAGAGCAGATTGGAGGAAGCGATATCTTGTGGGACTACTATTCTGGGAGGTTGGGTAGGGGAATAATGGGGGGAAAATGATTGTAACTCAAAATCTGGCAGAAATGAATGATGTAAAACAGAAGTTAATAAAGCATTTGTTTAAAAAAAAAAAGAAATGAGGAGCAGAAGAACTTCATAATAACCTGGAGAGACTTATATAAACTGATGCTGAGTGAGGGGAGCAGAACCAGGAGGACATTGTACATAATTACAGACACATCAATATCTGTGATGACTGACTTTGATAGACTGGGTTCCCCTCAGCAATGAAAGGTTATAAGACTAGACCAAAAGGACTCATGATGGAAAAGGCTATCCACATCCAGAGAAAGAAGTACAGAGTCTGAACGCAGATTGAAACAACCTACTTGCTCTCCCTCTTTATCTTTTTGTTTTGTTTGGTTTCTTCATTCTGAAGAATAATTCTCTTTTCAATATAATTCTTTTTTCAACTTGACATAAGAAGGTATATGTACAACCTATAGCAGATTGCATGCCACCATGGGGTGGGGAGGGAAAAGGGGGAGCGAGAAAATTTGGAGCTCAAAAACTTATGGAACTGAATGTTGTAAACTAATAGTAAACAAATAAAACTTTAAAAAGGAAATGAGGTTGTTCTAGTATGACATAAATTTGGTAAAGTCATGTTGACTTTTTGTGATCATTATTTCCTTTTCTTAAATATTCCCTTACTACTCCTTCAATAATACATTCTAGAATTTCATCAGAAATCAAAGTCAAGCCTAATGGCCATTTGAGGTTGCAGATTTCATCATCATCACATATTCTTCTTTTTCTTCTTCTTCCTCTTCTCATTATTATAATTATAATTATCATTAATATTTCTCCAATCCTGTGTTATCTGTCCAGTTTTCCATGATCTTTCAAAGATTTAGCATTCATAGTTGCCAGTTCTTTCATATCTTGGTAATTTAATCCTATCAGGGCAATAATATTCTATATTATTATCTCATTACTTACCTTGAGAGTTTTCCCCCTATCCTTTCTAGTTCAAAGATTATTCTCCTTCCCAGAGAAAAAAAATAGAAGCAAAATAAGCATTGTGTAGCAATGCCTTTTCTCTGTCATCTATTATCATCGTTCTATTATTATTAGAAGTGGGAAAGATGCCTCAGCATCTTATTAGGGATTCTAACAATCTTATGTTTGTTCATTTCATGTTTCTTGAGACCATGGAGACTGACTATGTATCAAAAACTGTCAGAGGCAGGTTATATTGTGGTTGGACTACTAGTGAGGTTAGTGATGTTAATGCTTGGTTTAGAGCCATTGACTTATTGGATATCAAATCTACTTTTTGGACCTTTCTTGGACCCATATAGGGCATAAACACCACAGATAATTCATCTCTGTCTCATGAAGAGCCTTTTACTAGGTTGGATACCTCTTAGTATGGAAAATTCATCTGCCTTGGAAAGATGTGTTTGATAGTGAAATAGTCTTAGATTTCTCTATTGGCCCTCTCTCTATGGCTCTCCCAGCAGTGATCCCCAGCCAATAATCTTCTTTCTTTTGCTCTTCAGTCAGATCCAAAATGCCTCTAACCCTCGGGACATGGCCAACACCACACACAATTTTGTGTTACACAAAAGATAGATAAACTAAACCAGAAATGTGCCTGGAAACATCTGTTTGTGTGAGGCTGCAGTGGTTGAACCATTACAAATGAAATCATAAATTAACCCAAGGCTTTCTTGAGGTTATATAAGATTCAATTAAATGTTTTATCTCCACTTGAATGCTTTCTGTTCTTGAAAGTTAAGAGAAGAGACAAATAATGAAGTGTCGAACATGAACCTCCTGAAAGTCTTTCCAACCTGACTAAAATACAAAGGCCATAAATTGCAGAAGCAATCTGTGCAAAATATTTATCCAACTAAATTCAAATTTGCAGAACTCATAATTGTTGATAGTTCAGATAAGGTTAGTGAATATGCTCATTCAGAACTCCTATCTGACCTGAATCTCTCAGTTCTCTCCCAGGTATTAAATGTAATCACATTTATTGGAGAAACCTATCTTTTCTTCCCAATGTTTTATAGACTTCACCATTAGTAGTCTTACTAATTCCAAGGGATTATCATAATGGGAAAAGGTATCCATACCATGTTTATATAAATTAAATGGTTTTCTGAGATTTTGTTTTGTCTCTTTTTAATTATGAATGCAATTTAACTGTCTCAAGGCATCTATTTGACATTCCCTCCCAAATCCCATTTTTTGCCAAAATATGCAGCACATGTATTGGCGTTTGTGGGGGGTTGGGTAGGATATATGTATTTTAAATACAAAATCTCAGTTTCTAAATATCATTTCATTATGATTCTCCTGACCATTTCTTTTTTCTAAAAACATTTTTCCAAGTTAGATTATGGTTAAGGTTAATTTACTTGAAAAATAAAAGGAATAAAGATTGGGATAATTTTAAATTTGTCAAGTTCTCAGGATTATAGTTAATATCTTTTATGATAACAAAATAAGGCAAGGTTTGCAATATAGTTTCTAATAATACTTGCACTAAATATGTAGGTCTGAATAATATGTGAATGTTCCTGGAAGAAAATAGTTTTTAAATAAGGCTTACATGGGGTCAGAGCGAAGATGGCGGAGTAGAAACAGCTCATCCAAGCCACTCTGCCCCCAGATTCCCCCCAAACTATGTAAAAGGGGACTCTGAACAACTTCTGGAGCCCAGGTCCCCCTGAGCTGAGGTTTTAGCCCCAGGGTGTCAGGGCCAGCAGCCAGCTGGAAGAACCCCAGAACACCAGCAGCTGTGGTTACTCCAGAAGTATCAACATAGACATGCCTAGGACAAAGTAAGAGGTTAGTGTCCTATGGACTTTGGGACCAGTATTTGGGGAATGCGTCGGCTCCCTCCCCTGGGGGCTAGAAGCCACTGAGGAGACAAGGCATTTTGTAGTTTTCAGAGGCAGCTCCAGCTCCTGGTTTGTGAACTCTAGGGAGATCCAGCGATCAATCTTGGGGGGTAATTGCTCTTGTTTTAAGCTCCCTGGATCTGGATTGTGATCTAGGGTGGAAGTCATGGGTGGGTTTACAGCTTGCCAGAAACAGAAGTTGCCCCCCACACTTTCCTGATGAAAATTCCTCTAGCTGGCCTTAAAGCCATAGTGTGGCAACAAGCCCAAAAGTCAAGTAATTAAGTGGCAACATGCCAAGGCAAAGGAAACAGAAAAATGCAACCCTAGACTCCTATTTTGGGGGCATAGAGCAGGAAAAGGACTGTGAGGTCAGAAGTCCTGCTCCAAAAGCCCCAGGGGAAAACATGAGCGTGTTGCAGGCCATAGAGGACCTTAAGAAGGACTTTAAAAATCAAATAAGAGAAGTGGAGGAAAAATTGGAAAGAGACATGAGAAGGGTGCAGGAAAAGTGTGAAATGAGGTTCAACAGCCTGACTGAGGTAAACAACACCTTAAAAAATAGAGTAACTCAAATGGTAAAGGAGGCCCAAAAGGGCAATGAGGAGAGGAATGCCTTAAAAAGTGGAATTTGACAGATGGAAAAAGAATCTCAAAAGTTCACTGAGGAGATTCATTCCTTCAGAGTTAGACTGGAGCAAATGGAAGCTAATGACTTCATGAGAAATCAAGATGCTGTTAAGCAGATCCAAACAAACGAAAGACTAGAAGGCAATGTGAAATATCTCATGGGAAAAACCACTGACCTGGAAAATAGATCCAGGAGAGACAATTTAAAAATTATTGGACTACCTGAAAGCCATTATCAAGGAAAGAACCTAGAAATCACTCTTCAAGAAATTCTCAAGGAAAATTGCCCTGATGTTTTAGATCCAGAGGGCAAAATAGAGGTTGAAAGAATCTACCGATCACCTCCTGAAAAAGACCCCAAAAAGAAAACTCCTAAGAATATTATAGCCAGGTTCCAGAATCCCCAGATCAAGGAGAAAATACTACAAGCAGCCAGGAAGAAACAATTTCAATATTGTGGAAACACAATCAGAATAGCCAAGGACCTGGCAGTTTCTACACTGAGGGATCGAAGGACATGGAATATGATATTCCACAGGGCAAAAGAGCTGGGACTGAACCCAAGGGTCACCTACCCAGCAAAACTGAGTATTTTGTTTTAGGGGAAAATATGGTCATTCAGTGGAATAGAGGACTTTCAAGCATTCTTGAGGAAAAAACCAAAATTGAATAGAAAATTTGACATCCAGACACAAGAAGGAAGAGATACCTGAGAAGGTAATCAGGGAAAAGAAATCAAGAGGAACTTATCAAAGTTGAACTCTTTACATTCCTATATGGAAAACCAATAACTGTGACTGATGATATTTTTCTCACTATGAAAATAATGGAAGAAGGGTGTGTGGTCATATGAATACATATGTGAATGTGTGTGTATATGCTTACAGTTATATATGGATAGAGAGCATAGGTTGAATCTGTTGGGAAGGGAGAATACTCAAGGGATGAAATTATGAGGTGAGAGAGGAAAGTGGCAAGAGGAGATGGGGAGATACAGGGTAGGGTAAACTATCTCATGTAGAAGAAGCAAGGGGAAGTGGTTGCAAGGGAGGGGGAGATTAGGAAGGCAAAAAGGCAAAACCACATTCTCATTGAATTTGGTTCAGGGAGAGAATGACATACATACTAAACGGGATATCTCAACCTACAGCAGAATAGGGGCAAGGGGGATGAGAGGACAGATGATGGATGGGAGGGCATCCTTGGGGGGAGGGGAGGTTGGAAGTACCCACTATAGAAGAGGGACAGGATCATGTAGGGAATGGACCAGGTGGGGGGTGGGATGAGTGGGAGGGAATTATAAGCAGCCTTGTACAATATATCTACTATGGTAATGTTTTGCATAGCTACACATGTACAACATATACTGAATTACTTATCTCCCCAGAGGGAATGGGTGACAAGGGAGGAAGGAAAGGGATCTGAAATTCAAGATCTTAACATTAAATGTTTCAAATATATATATAAATACTATTATTAATACTCTTTTGCTTATAATTGGGAGATAAGATGTGCAGGCATTGGGGCACAAAGATTCACCTTCCTCTAATGGAAAAGTCGAAGTGGGTATGGGAGAAGTTATGGGAGAGAGCAGATTGGAGGAAGTGATATCTTGTCTGACTGCTATTCTGGGAGGTTGGGTAGGGGAATAATGGGGGGAAAATGATTGTAACTCAAAATATGGCGGAAATGAATGATGTAAAACAAAAGTTAATAAAGCATGTGCTTAAAAAAATAAGGCTTACATGAAAATACATCCAAGATATTAATTTATTAACTTTCTTTTTACCAGTTTGCTCTACATTTAAGGTCATACTAACGTCTTTTATAAAATAATCCTAAATTTTGAAATAGAAGAAAATAACATTATATTTTCCTTCTTCACTTTTTAGACAGCTGATATGGTTCTACTGGACTCAGGAAATCTGGGTTAAAATTTTGGCTTCGGGATTACAAATCATTTGGAGATAGACAAGTCATTTAAACTTCTATTACCTCATCTGCATAATGGGCGTAAGTATACTTTATAGTTTCTTATCTTGTACTGTTGTTATTAAACCTGTCATTTATAAATACTATAAATTATATAAATGCAAGCAAGGAAAATTATTCTCCTCTTCGCATGACAGCCAAGATAGCTTCATATCTCCTTCTTATTCCATCTTCTTTGGGTTCCATATCACCAACTGAAACAATAATGCTCTGGATCTTTTTATTTTATGGCTTACTATTAATCTTGAGCAAACATTTTAAAAGAAAAAATGGTGGAATTTAAATAGGATCTAGAGACATTGATATTTATTGAATATTAGTGTGTAATGGTAGGAGCCATCCTTAAGGAAAATCAGGTTGGTAACATCATAAAGGATAGAATGCAATGAAGTGAGACTTGAATCAGGGGGACTAATTAAGTATTTGTTGCAATAATTTTAGGAGAGGTGATGGGGGCCTCAACTAAGCTTTCAGTTGTGTGAGTAGGAAAAAAAAGGGTCAGATACAAGAGAAGTGGAGATTATAACATTAAAATTTCCCATTTGTGGAATCAAGTAGAGTATGGGGTTGAGGGTAATGCTGAAGTTATGATGTCTGAAAATGGAAGAATTTTAACTGAAATGGGGAAGTTTTAAATATGGATAGGATTTTTGGGAAAACATAATAGGTACAATATAGGTAAAAATATGTCTGCAAAGTGAGCTCTCTGAGTTTAGATAGAAAAAATAATATTCTCAAAGCCTGTGTTTAAAATCAGAATTCACAATTTTCCTGGTAATTCCATATGCCTACAAATCTAGGAACAAGAATTGAGCTTAGCAGTACCAGATTTTAAACTATGTTACATAGCTGTAAGCATCAAAACAATGTTGTACTGACTAAGAAATGGAGTGGGGGATCAGGGGAAAATATTAGGTACACAATATACAGTAGTAAATTATCATAGTAAACAGTGTTAATGAAACCCAAAACTCTAAGTTTTGAGAGAGGGGAAACTCATTATTCAACAAAAATTTCTAGTAAAATTGGAAAGACAATTGGGTAAAACTAAGTCTAAACCATCATCTTACATTGCATACCAAGATAAGGTCAAAATGGGTATATAATTTAGACATAAGGGATGGCATCCTAAGCAAATTAGGGGAGCATGAACAAATTTACCTTTCAGATCTTTGGATAAGGGAAGAGTTAATGATCAAAGAAGAGATAGAGAGGATCACAAGAAATAAAATGGATAATTTTTATTACATGAAATTGTAAAGTTTTTGAACAAATAAAACCAATGGAGACACAATTAAAAGGATAACAGGAAACTGGGAGGAAATTTTACAACAAGATTCTCTGATAAAGTCTTCATTTCTCAAATATATAAAGAACTAAGCCAAATTTATAAAAATACAAGCCATTCTTCAATTAACAAATGATAAAAGGATGAAAACAGGCAGTTTTCAGAAGAAAACAAAACTATTAATAATCACATGAAAAATGGTCTAAATCACTATTATTAGAGAAATACAAATTAAAGCAACTCTGAGGTACCATCTCACAGATATCAGTGTCTTTTAACATAACAGAAAAGGAAAATGAGAAGTACTGGAATGGAGTATAGAAAATAGATACATTAATGCATCATTGATAGAGTTGTGAACTGGTCTTAACATCATGGAGAAGAATATGGAATTATGCCCAAAGGGCTATAAAACTGTATATCCATTGACCCAGCAATACCATTAATAGTTCTGCATTTCAAAAGAGCAAAGGAAAAGGACATATATGTACAAAATTACTTATAGCATTTATTTTGTGTGTGTGTGTGTTGAGAAAGAATTGGAAATCAAGGGGATATATATCAATTGGGGAATGGTTGACCAAAAATGTGGTATGTGATTATGATGGAATACTACTGTGCTATGTTAAATAAGAAGGGGAATGATATCAGCAAAACCTGGGAAGATTTACATGAAATGAAGAAAAGAGAAGTGAACAGAACCAAGAAAACATTGTACACATCAACAACAATACAGTAATGATGATGAACTATGAAAGACTTAGCTTCTCTAATTGATACAATAATTCAAGGTAATTCTAAAAGGTTCATGATGAAAAATTATATATATATATAATTATATATATGTATATATATTATATATATATGTACATGTATATGTATACACACACACACACATCCCAAGACAGAAATGAACTTTAAAGAATACTTTTTTCACTTACCTTACTTTTTCTTTGCAACATGGATAATGTGGATATATGCATTAGAATCCATGTATAATTGATATTGAATTGCCTATCTTCTCAATGGATAGAGGGAGGGACAGAAGGGAGTTTGAGAATTTGGAGCTCAATTTTTTTAACTGAATTTTAAAATAAACTTTAAAACGACATCGGGGAACTCATATGTCCTTCACTCATATTGTGTCACCTTTCTCATTCTCTGTAAATTTTTTTTTTCCAAATATCCCTTCAATATGCTCAGCAATCATATCTTACTTTGGGACCCAGGCACATAGTTCTTTTGGGTCCAGGTACTTAAAGTCATCAAGTTCACTTAGGTGCTCGCTCCACTATGTGAAATCACTATTCTGGATTAAATTTAAAAAAGGGATATATACTTATTCTCATTACTTATTTTGATTATCAAGCTCCTATTAAATTTTTCTGTTCTGTTATTTTCACTCCTAAGATAATTCTCCTTGGGAGTAAATATAAAAACAAAACAAGAGTTGAACATCTCTGTTTCTATTATCTCTTATCCTATCCACCACAAAGAAGAGTTCTATCTTTTGTCAATTTTTATCTCTACTTTTCTCTGTTACAGCTAAATCCTGTATTATTTTCTTGTCCTTAGTTTTTCTTTCCACCTTAACACATTTGGACTTTAACACTTGTAATAATATTCTTACATATCCATGACACTTAATACCTATGCTCCATTATTTGTCCTTGTGGAGAAGGGAAGTGAACAGGCATTTATTAAATGCCTACTATATGTCAGGTATTGTGCTAAATACTTTTTACAGATATTTGATCCACATAACCATATTGGGTGGTAGGTTTTATTATGGTTCCCATTTTATAGTCGAAGAAACAAAGGCATACAAGTTTAAATGACTTGCCCAAGGTCAGATAGGTAGTAAATGTCTGAGACTAGATTTGAATTCAGATTATCCTATCCACAAGCCCAGTGGTCTATCTACTGAGCCACTTAACTGCCTCATTTCCATTTACTATACCTTTAAAAATTCTAAACTGGTTGATGAATTTTCTCTGTATCCTAATTTGTTTCTGTTTCTTTAGATGACTACTTCTTTTCTTCCTCACCAAAATAGTTTGTCTTCAGAATTTTATTCTTATGTACTTTCCATCCTTCCCAGATGGACTCCTCTCATTAAATTTTAGTCCACAGTATACTAATACCTTTTTTCTGAGTGTTTTGACATCTTCTCTCCCCAGAGATAGGGTAGACGTTAGACTGAAACTGACTTCCCTCTCTTTTTACACCTGTGACTAATTCTAAGGAATGCTTACTTTACCATAAAATTCTCATTTTCTTTCCTTCAGCCAGTTCCACCTTATTGGTGAAGATCTGTTCCGGAATTGATATTCCCCTCTGTGGTTCTTTCACCCAGTGAAGATTAAAATGACCAGTAGGACAAGTCGAGAAATTATTAGCTATTCTTTTGGCAACCAGTGAGCTTTGGTGAAGTTTGGGTAAGTGAAGGCTTACACCACTGTTATCATATCTCTGTGCCAGGCTTGTGATTTGTGTAATAATTATAAGAATAAGAATAATGATAATAAGAATATAAAAGAGATCATTAAGTTGATTAAGAGAGGTTTAAGAAAGGTATCAGGAAAGTTCCAAGAAGAGAACTCTTTGTTACTCGGGATAGTGTCATGGGAATGGGAATTTGAAGATCTTCCCTGCCTCCTAATAGGATGAATATAACCACATGGAGCCTGTAGTGGGAGGAGTTTGCTGAAGGGTGGAGCAGGGCCCACAGAAAGCTGGGAGTCAGAGCAGTTAGAGCCTGAGGGAGGAGAGGACACACCCAAGGAGGCAGGTAGGCTTCTGAGTATCAATTTGTGGGAAGGCTTAAGGATGGTATGGCTCTCTGTAGTGTTATGATATATTAACTAATTTGCTGCTGTGATGGATTTTACTTTCTGGTGATTTGTTTTTTTGGTGTATGAATAAATGCTTTGCTTCTGTCTTCTATATGGAGAGTCTGATATATTTTGCCATTGAGAACTATGGAGGGATATTTACAGTTGCCTTTGGTGCTATGAATATTGTGTTGGTGCTACAAATAGTCAAAGGACAGCTTCTTGAATGAGGTGACCTTAAAACTGATCCTTGATTTGGAATTGAGGATGGAATAAGGGCATGTTAGGATTAAGCATAGAACAATTGCCTTTTTCATGTGTGTATGTATGTATGTATGTTTGTATCAATACATATATGTGTATGGTATATACATATGCCTATATGTAATATATTGATACACATGTATGTATGTAAATACACACTGTATATATAATGCATATATTTTCTGTACAAGGAGGGCCTAATGATTTTACATGCATGAATGTATCCATGCACTTTCTGTATAAGGAAGGTTTTAAGATTAATTCTGTATGTATACACAGAAAGGCAATGTAGCGAAATGGATAGAACGCCTGCTGGCCTTAGGGTCAGGAATACTTGGACACAAATCTTGTCTCTGTTGTTGTTAGCATAGTAACCATGAGAAAGTCACTCAACTTCTTCATGTGAGTTCCTTATATGGATGAATCATGTCTGGATTAACTAAACAATACAGACACAGAGTTATCTCTCTATGCCTTTTCACAGACCATCTCCTATGCTTGGAAAATACCATCTTTTCTCTTCCTCCACCTCATAAGAGTTTTTAATTTCTTTTAAAGCTTGCATCAGATGCCATCTAGAACATGAGACCTCTTCTGATCCCTCCCCCTGTTAATAACCAAGCTTCCCAAGTTACCGTGTATTTTCGTATGTGTGAGACATGGCAGACATTGGTACCCGGCATGCCCATATCAAAGAAGGCACTTTGCTCTATATGTGAAGCAGAATTGTAGTAGCTCAAAGAAAATGTGAAATGTGCACATTTAGAGACATTTCCACTCCAAAACTCCCTATGGATCATCTGTGTCTGACGTGATAGAGCCTTCTGAGGTCATATTCGTCTAATCAGCCACAACTGGACACACTGTACCTTGAACCCAATATAGTGATGGCCTTTTGGTCCTCTTTGAGAATGAATGGCAATATCCAACTAGCAAGTGTAAATGTTATTTTCTCCCCAAAGAATAAAATATCTATTAGGGAACTGTTTTATTCTTTGTGTTTGTACTTCCAGTGACCAAATGTGATAATATCTGTAATGTGCTTAACATAATGCTTGCCTGGCACATAGATGCTTAAAGAAAGTCTCCTTCCCTTTCCCTCCTCATCACCCAAGTGTCTACCAGAATGCCTGGCACATAGTAGGAAATTAATAAAGGCTTGTCAATTAGACATTTACTAAGTTTTTTTTAACTGATTGATTTGACACTGTTAAAAATTTCTGGGTGTAGTAAGCTGCTATATGTATATGTAAGTAATACTTCTATGCCATATCATTCTATAGAAGTCAAAGAAAGTAGAATCTGAAAAGGACCTTAGGCATAATTTTATAGATGAAGAAATAAGGACAAGACATGCTACATGAGAAGTCATGTGTGTTGACTCAATCCAGGGGCATTCTGGTAAATATTTAACAACTGGTCCTCTGTGAGGGAAAATGTATAACATTATCTGTAAATTTAATCTGCATTATTAACATTTTCTCCATCACTTTCTCAAGTATAGAAAAAAATAAATCAAACCCTAATTATTTGCAGCATTTACTGATTTTGAAGTTATAAATGCTCATGGATTTAACAGTTGGCTCTTCTTATGAGCCGAGATGTTTCAGTTCTAACATACCTCTCACTCAGTTTGTCCCTAGGAGACCAAAATAATGGCTCGTTACTACACTAGTTAATATTTCTCTAGTGAGTTAAGTTTTAGAAAACATTCCTATGTGGAAGGGAGCATAAAATTATCTCTCCCATTCTATAGATTTTGAAACTGAGACCCAAAGTAGAGCAGTGACTTACTTAGATCTCATGCAGCTTTTAAGTATTACAGCTGGGGTTTGGACCCAACTCTTTTTACTCTTTGCATGATACCACACTGCATTTCTTATGTCAAATCTAGTGCTTGAAGGTTGGGATCAGAAGGACTCAAGATTACAAAATCAAAGAGTTAGAAAGCTATCCCATCTCACACTGTTCATTTATCTGAATTCCTAACTCATGCACCCTCCAGTAGTTGGTTGAATATTTCTACTTGGAGGAAATACATTCCCTCCCTGTGAACCCATCCATCCCATTTCTGTATAGCTCTAATTGCTAGAAAGTGTTTCTTCAATTTATCCCCAAGACACCAAATAAAACAAATTAAATTTCCTCTTCTATGAGAGCCCATTGAATTCTTGAAGACAGCTGTCATATCCCTGCTAAGCCTTCTCTTCTTCAGCCTAAACCTCCCTAGCTCTTTCAAACATCAGTATGACTTCCAAATCTTCATTTGAACTACAATCATAGAAATGGAAAAATATTAAAAAGCAAAACTGAGTATTGTGCATAATGATGAAGTTTAACCCTGGAGAACAGGAGAAAAAATGCATGTGGGGTATGTGTGTGTGTGTGTGTGTGTGTATGTGTATTGTGTGTACATATGTGGGAAGAGTTTGCTAGGACTTTCTGACTTTGAATATAATTCAGACATAGAACTAGTCTATCTTCCTCAAGAAGCCTGTGGACCTAGGGAAAGCTGGGAAGTTTCCAGCAAGCCTGAAAATGGAGACGAATAGAATTAATGACGTCTGGATGGGACTTGCAGGCACAGGCAGGCCCTTCTTTTCAAAATGAGGGATTCTGCCCAGAGGAGAGGTGGTATTATTTCTCTTGCCTTTCACTGCTTTCTTAGTAAAAGGATCAGGCACCAGATCAAGGGCCTCAATCTCCTGAGGTGTGGTATACCTGAAGAACCTAGAGTAAAAAGAATCCAAATATGGGCAAGCTGGTGAAGCTTGGTGCTACCATGCCAGCCCATTTCCTTAAATAGAAATTCTGTTTAAGGGGCTAATTGCTATTTGACAGAATAAAATCAGGTTTTGAATCTCAAATTCAAACTCCCTTAAAACCCTCCCATCCCACCAGGAAAAAAAATCCCTTTCACAAAACAAAAAAACAAAAACCCACTTCGCTGCCCTTTCACTTTTCTAAGGCTATTCTTTACAAATGGCTTTCAAACTTTAATTTCTGGTTACATAAAAAATGTTGTGGTTATTTCTGGTATTTTTTTAGGTGTGAAAATAATTCAAATTCTTAAAGTAGAAACTAACCACAAATGTACTTGTCCAGCTGCAAGTTAATTGTCTGTTAGCAGGGGCTTGATAAATTCACCACAGGAAAATGACATCTGGGTGTCTTCCATCCACACCAGTCATTTTGATGTAGACACTAACAAATTCTGAAGGGTTTACAGATCTCTTCGCCTAAGGAAATAGCAGAACCAGAGTGTTGCCTAGTGTTTCTGTACTTTTAAATTGTTGTTCCAGAGTTCTTTACCTGCCTTGCTGCCTGTCCCCTTACACCATCAGAATTCCTAACCACTGCCAAGTATTTTGTGGCAGTTCAAGCAACTACTTGCAACAGAGAAAGGCCTTTAAGTATGTAGAAGACCTGACAAGTCTTAAAAGTGCTACATAAATGTCAGCTCTTATTGTTACCTAAGTTATTAGTCATGCTTGAAAATGAAACCTATTAGAGGCAGAGCTATTTCACCTAACGCTATACTCCAATGTCTCTAATCATGTTTAATGTTGTCTGAATTTGAATAAAAGAAAATGAACGTAAAAATTAAATGTAAGGATACATGAATTAGTGTCTGGCACATAATCATTACTAAATAAATGCTTGTTTATGGACTGACTTGACATCCTCTTTGAATTCCCAGTTACATTTTTACCTTAGAGAATCATGTTTCATTTAATAAAAGTGAGACAATAATTGCTTTGACATCAACTGTATGACTTTCCTATAAAAATTTAGGTATATGTGTATAACAGCAAAAGATAAGCAGTTGGAAGTTTTTCTAGCCCTGAAATGTATTTTCCTGCCAAATTTATTGCTATGTTACAGCTAGTTTATTTCAAGAGAGAACACTAGTTTTGGAGAGAGAAGAGCTAGCTCCAAATCCCAGTTCTATTATTACAAAATATTGGATAAATATGTTACCTGCACTATTCCCCAGCTTCCTCATCTATAAATGGGATAATTGGACTAGATGATTACCATGGTACTTTCCAACCCTCAATCCTATGATTCTATGTGAGGGGGAATTGAAGTAACAATTCCTAAGACTTTCCTATAAACCATTCCCTGCTATGCTGGATTCTCAACTCCTCCAGTATTCTTACTATACCTTTTTTTCTCCAATTACCATCCATTTCTCCTTTTCCACAAACTTCTTGCATATGCCATCCAAACTATCATTCAAAATACTTTTATTGCCCTCCCAGGTGCTGCTTCGTCAGGAAGATCGCTGTCTTATATTCCTTCTTTATTACTACATTGCTAGAATGTGAGAATGTGAGTTGAGTTGTTTCAGTCATGTCTTATTCTTCGTGACCCCATTTGGGTTTTTCTTGGCAAAGATGCTGGAGTAGTTTGTCACTTCCTTCTCTAGCTCATTTTGCAGTTGAAGAAACTGAGATAAACAGGGTGAAGTGACTTGCCCAGGGTCATATAGCCAGTAAGTGTCTGACCATGGATTTGAATTCAAGAAGATGAGCCTTCCTGACTCCATACCCAGTGCTCTGTGCTGCCTAGTTGCCCCTGAGGACTACATACACTACTTTTGATTCCATTCCCCTTTTAACTCATTACTTTCATTCCCTATCACTCAAATTAACTGTACTCCAGAATAGTTTCAAGACCACTAGATTTAAAATCTTGGAACCTTACTTCAAATACTATCTCTGCTCCTGACTATTTGTGGTGTCTTGGAACAACCCATTTAATTCCTCTGAGCTTTAGTCTTCATCCACAAAATGGGGAGACTGGCCTAGATAACATCTAAGAACACTTGTTTGTGGCTATAAATCCTATTACTCTATGTATGTAAAAGCCTCTTGGCCTTTTCTAGCAATTCACCTTCCACTTAATGTTTGATTTATAATTATAACTTCATTGAAATGTTTTCACTCATTCCTATGATTCTGCACCTTTCTTTCTTCTTTAACTTCTTGAACCACTCCTTCTCTGTCTCATTTTTTCTCCTCCTGTCCTGTGAATGACAGCCCTCAAAAGTCTGTCCTTGTTCTTCCAACTTGACCCTATAAACTCACTCTTTAGGAAATCTCCTATATTCCCATAACTTTAGAAAATATCAGTAGATGGCTCTCAACTCCACATCTCTTGCCCTAACCTCCCATTTGTACTTAATCCCTATGTTTTCAATGTCCTTCAAAGCTCTTTCCACTTATATATCCTACTATCACTTTAATTTAGCATTTCAATAGCTATTTCATTAAACCTTCGGTCTCGCTGATACAGTATTCTCTTCAGTGTTACAGATCACACCTCTTCCATGTCTTCTCACCTTATAGATTGTTGTACATGTCCTCCATAAGTCATCTATATGAGATCTATCTGACATGATGGGATCTTTTTCTAGATCTCCTGATATTTTTCATGGATCCCAATGGATCACACAGATTCCCACTGCCTTAACATGCTATCACTAAATTATTACCTCAATTGTTTTTCTATTTACAATAAAAATGCCAAGACTGATAAAATTCTATGAGTAGTTATATATCTATTAATTAGTCACTGAATAAGGATTTTACATTTACAGTTACCAAAAAAAATTCATGTTTACATGCTGTCAAGAAACTGTGATTCTTGTAGAAGTGGAAGGGAGTCACGTAGGACTGAAGAATGTTTCATGGGCTACCATTGCCCAAAACTTCTTCATTCAAGGGCTAATCTACTGTTTATGAGACTCTCTGCACTTAATTAGGCTCTTCCTCAAAGAGAAGACATACTCAATTCCTAGAAGATACTTGAAGTCTCTCCAACATGGTGAAACCCTGCCAGAGCTTTGGCCTGACTACATAGCACTTAAGAACACAGCATACATGACCTCTAGGCCCTGAGGAAGCATCTTGTGCCACCTAAACCACCTTGTATCAAAAATTGGATTTAACATATGGAGATTTGACTAGACTTTCACTAAGATCAATATCACTCATTCTTATCACTTGCTTTTTCCTTCTAACCATTTATCATTCCCATTAGCCTTACTGTCAATATTCCCTATCATTTAGGAGGGAAACATTAAAATAATTTTAATCCCTTCTATAAACCTTAAATAAAAGCTATCACAACCTATAATTTCTTTTATATATATATATATATATATATATATATATATATCTGAAAATAATCCTATACGATTTCAGTTAATTTAATGAAGACATATATGTGTCTGTGTTTAGTAATAATAATGATAACAATAGCCAGAATTTACAAAGCATTTTAAGATTTGTAAAGTGCTTTACAAATATTATTTTATTACATTCTCACAATAACCCTGGGAAATAGGAGCTATTATTATCCCCACTTTTGCAGATGGGGAAACTGATTCAGACAGAGGTCAAGTGACCAGTATCACAACTGTGGTTTTCCTAAATCTATCAGAGGTTCCTAAAGTGGGCAATATCAATGCCTGGCTTTCACCAGAACAATCCAAGGGGGTGGCAGTAACCTCGGGTATAAATGGGGGGTATTGAATAAAAATAAGGGGGCAGTGGAAGCATAAGAAGAGACGAAAATTTTGAAAAAGCATTTATACATGTTTCATCTGTTGTATAACAGTTAAAGTCATAATGATTGCATTATTTTTCCAAATAAACACACAAAATGTAAGTTATAACTTATTGTAGTCAAGTCCATCAACAAGTCTTAACAAGCAGGTGTTGGCAGGTCAGCATATACTTCATTGTCTGAAAGTCCAGCATTTATCGGTAGGAATATATGTGTGTAATGACTTGTTTCCACTACAATACTATATAGTTAAATGATACAATATTGCACTATCAAAATTTCAATGCAAGGGAAAAAGCAAGTTTGCAATGAATTATTCAATTGAAGATGTCATTTAAAAATTATATTTTTGGGTGCGGCTAGGTAGCGCAATGAGTAAGAGCGCCTGCCCCAGAGTCGGGATGACCTCGGATCAGTTCCGGCCTCAGTACTTAGCACCCACACATAAATAACTAGCTGTGTAACCTTGAGCAAATTACTTAACCCCAATTGCTTTAATAAAAAATCATATTTTTTGAAATGATGAAAATTTTAAAAAAATTAAAGAATTAAAGAAAATATATTTCTAGGTGGGGCACTGAGTAATTTTTTAAAGGGTGTGGTAAGCCAAATAAGTTTGGGAATCTCTGATGGATCAAGAGCTCTACTCACTCTGACATTTAGCTTCCCCTATACTTCCTACCATGAATAGAACAGTGTACTAGGTTTTGAGGGAGAGAGAAAAATATTCAGATAAGACATTACATCATCTTCATGGAGATAGTAAGTGAAGATGACATGTGACAAATAATCTTAATGTAAATTAATACATCATAAGTGCATATAACAAGTTTAAAGAGCTTCACAAAGTCCCAGGGGGCCAAGGCCAATGTAAGCTGAAGACATTAGGGAAGTAGGTATAAGCACAAGGCAAGACTAATTTGGCTGCAAGAAAAAGTGAATGAAAGGGTATAGCATGAGATATGGCTAAGAAGGTATGTTAGTGCCAGGCTGAAGAGGTTTTCGACTGTAGGTGAAATGAGTTTGAAGAACAGTACTTGATGAGCAGTAGGGAAGCAGTGAAGGATTTTGAGCACATGAGGGACATGACCAGATATATGCATGATGAGCAGAAGACAAGCAGGGTGGTGAAGAATGATTTGGAGGGGAAGAGTGTGTAGGCAGAAAGATATCCAATATAATGAAATTCAACAGGCATTTATTAAACTGTCAGGTAGATGTGTTTTGGCTTAACTTTTTAAAAAATCTTTTTAACAAGTGAAAGGGAAGGGTAGGGAAAGGATGTATTCAGACCTGAATGTGATGGAAAAACAAGCCATCAGTCCCATTAAAAAAAAAAAGTTTAACAATTTAAAAAATATATTTATTGAAAGGCACTGGGCTGGGGACTAAGGATAAAGAGAGAAATGAATAATGGTCCTTGCCCTCAAGAATTTCATAATATAGCCACTTGCCCAGAATGTAGGAGGGAAACCACCAATTTATAGGTAAGTACGAAGCTATTTGAGGAAGGAGAGACCATTACCACCAGGAATATCAGGTAAGATTTCATGATTATGGCATTAGATAAACTGAGCCAAGAAGGAAGATTCAGATTCTAAAAGAGGGAAGTAAGAAGGGAACATATCCCAGACATGAGGAATAGACTACTACACGATCTGGGAATGCAGAGATATGGGGAAAGATTGGCAAGTAAATACAGAGTTGTGGAATACCTAGCAATAACTAGTAGGCCAGTTTGGCTATGTGTGGAGAGGGGAAGGGTAAATGTGAAGTGTCTTTAAAAGTGGGCTGAAGATAGATCTTAAACACTGAACTGAGGGATTTTCCCCAGAGACAATAGGGAGCCTCTGAATATTTTTGTGAAAGTGAGTACCATTGTCAGATTTATATCTTATGGAAATTCATTTGGCAATTCAGTGAAAGATAGAAAGGAAAAAGGAGAGTCTGAAGCTAGGAAGACAAATTAGGAAAATAATAGTCAGTCAATACTAACGTCAACAACGGTAGTAGCCACGTGAATGAAAAGAAGAAGATGGAACAATGAGATGTATGTAGGGAAAGTGGATATGATTTGCCAGTTGATTGTATATGTGGGGTTTCTGGGTCCATCAAGTGGATGAGATCACCAAGAGAGAATGGAAAGAAAGAAGACAGAGTAGGGCAGAGCTCACACTCATACACAGAAGATAGGAGACTGATAATGATCCAGCAAAGGAGACTGAGGAGAGGTCAGACAGGTAACAGAAGAAGAGATGAATGGTCATAGGAAAAATAGCTATCATTTATACAGATTGTTAAAATTTTCAGTGTTTACATATGCTTTCTCACTTTACCCTCACAACTCTTTGAGGTAGGTGCTATTCTTATTCCTATTATATAGATCAGGAAACTGAGGTTGAGATAGGTTAAATAACCTGCTTAGGATCATACAGCTATTAAATTTCTGAAGGAAGTCTTACTGACTCGAAGTCTAACACTCTATCCACTGTGCCAAAAGCAGAGAAAAAAATAGAGAATAGAGTATTCCAGAAAATGAGGTGAGGAATACTGTCAACACCTGCCAAGAAGTCAAACAGGACAAAGACTGAGAAAAATTCATCAGATTTGGAAGTCTAGACATTGACACAGTGATTCACACTGGGAATACAAAATAAAAATGGACTAGACCTCACTCTTAAATGAGAAGAGCTGATGAGTGATAGAAGCAAAGGAAGGATCTGAAAGGAGCAGTGAGCCCCCACCAGTGTACTTACTACTCCTACTATACTACTATATAGTCTCTCATGGAGCATTTTTAAAAGGAGTACTTGGTACTAGAGAGGATAAATACAGGGAAGCAGATGGAGGGAACAAAGTTTTCAGGACTGTACAAAGTGGAAGAAATATTATGTGGAGATACTGCCACAATGCAGTGAAGTGTTAATGATTGCTTATAATGAGAAGGCAGTGAGAATAGAAAAGAGAAAATGCATGTACAATATATTACTTGGTACCTGACATTAAATATATAGGTAAGGAAGAAAAGAGAATCCTAGATAACACCAAATTTAGAAACTCCTTACCTAGACATTTAAAGCCCTTATTAATACGGATTCAGTTTACTTCTCCAGGCTTATTTCACATCATTCCTCGTTATTCTATGTAGCAGCAAGCCTGGATTACCCACTATTCCCCCAGCTTCACACTCCATCTTCTACTTCTTTGACTTTATACATTTCTCTCATCCCTGTTACAGCTCTCTCCTGTCTCTTAGACTCCCTAGCTTCCTTATCCCCTTTATTTTTAGAGGTTTCTCCTTTGTACATGAATTCCCTTAGGTTTATTTGTCTATTTATATGCTGTATAATTCCAGTCAACCATAAATATTTGGAAGACAGGATATATTTGTTTTTCTCTTTATGTCCACAGAAACTTGAATGGGACTTTCATATAATAGGACTTTCATCCAATCACTATTTGGGATCCCTCACTTTGGGAGGAAGGGGTGTATATCACCATCCTCCAAAATGTGATCATTCCTTTTTGGACAACCTAATAGTTACTATGACTTTTGTTGTTTTTACGCTTAGTTGGCCTACCTCCCTGTAACTTCCACTCATGGTACCTAGTTCTGCCTTCTAGTAGAACAAGTCATCTACATAATGATTTGTCAAATGTTCTGCAGACAGTTGTCATGTCTCCATAAGTCTTCTGTTTCTGCAGCTAAATGTCACTATTCACTTTCACTAGTCATTGTATGACATGAAGTCAAGTTTCCTTACAAGCCAGATGGCCCCACCAAGACAAGATTTAGCTTGTCAATGCCATCCCTAAGAAAATGAAGCAAGGACACCAAAAAGGAGGCTATTTTAGTAATTGTCACATGAGGTAATGAAGAAAAACACTAGGATCATGGGAGAGTAAATGAAGAGGATGAGATAACTTTTCTAGTACCATTTTAGCCTATAGACCATCCCCAAAATACAGGTCATTCTTGTAAAGTATGATCATAAACTCAAATCAAGGAATCAATAAGGTGACAGTTTACCAAAAATAACTTCAAAGTATTAACAAACATGAAGAAATACTCTAAATAACTAAAGAAAAGGTGAGGAGCAGAAAACTACCTGTTAATTCTATTATATATTTAAAAGAAATAGCAAGTTTTACACAATCGATTTGCAGTTTTATGTATAATAGCATTTTTTCCCTATTCTACTGTGTAATGGAAATTCTTGATTGAGTTTTAATTCCAGAATAAAAAAATTAAAAGAACCAAATGTGAAAAATGCAAACAAGGGGTGGCTAAGTGGCGCAGTGAGCAAGAGTGCTGGCCCCAGAGTTGGGACAACCCAGGATCTTATCCGGCCTCAGAAAATGAGCACCCACACAAAAATAATGACTGGCCACGTAACCTTGAGCAAGTTACTTAACCCCAATTGCTTTAAAAAATGCAAACAAAAAAACTGCTATTTTATACCCTGCAAATTGGTGAAGCTGACAAGTGAACAGTCAATATTGGAGGAGCTGTGAAAAGATAGGCACAGTAATAAATACATTTTTGATGGAGGTGTGAATCAAATATAACCATCTTTGACATAAATTCTGAATTATGCAAATAAAAAGACTAAAGTGTCCAGATTCTTTGATCCAGAGATTTCATTACTGCATTTATACCCTACGGTGATTTTTCTTCTTTTTTCGTTTTGTCTTAGGATATTGTCAAATGGGAAAGCCCGATAATAGAAAAGGAAAGGGGGAAACTCTGGTGATACAAAAGTCATAAAGAAAAAACATTTAAAATAATAAAAACAATGAAAGCAAAATCTGAAATCACCAATTCCAACTCAAATCTGAATAAGAATATTTTCCTCAGTGTCCCTTAGGACTGATTATACATCCTTTTATGAAAAACAGTAAAGAAGGATCCATTTATTTCTAAAGCAGGCCATTCTACTTTTGAATAGCTAGAATTTTTGGAAAGTTATATTTTGTTTGTTTTGGTTTGTTTGTTTGTTTTGTCTTATTTCATTTCTCCCCTACAATAAGTCAAATCTTCCTCTGAAGCTTTAACCAGTTGTTCCTAGTTCTGCCCTTGGGGGCAAATAGAATAAATTTAATTTGTCTTCCACATAAATTTTTTTAAATACTTGAATACTATCATGTGCCTGCTATATTTTGACTCTTCTCCAGGATAAAATACCCATTTCTTTCAGCTCATCCTCTTATGACAAAAGCCCAAGGTCTTTCACCATCCTGATTCTCCTTCTCCACATAATCTCCATTTATCTTTCAAAAAAAGTGGCATGCAGAACTGAACAAAAATTCTCTACTTGTAATTTGACTAAAGTAAGGAATTTTTATTGGTTTGCTTGGTTCTCTTTCTCCTCCATTCTGGAAGTTCACTGACCATTCATATAGCCAATCCCATTCCTGACTGGGTTCAATGCTTTGTTCTGCTCTATTTCCAATTTCTATTTCTGCTCTCTTTATAGCCCCTTGCTACTGAAGGATCACCATATCAGTGTCAAAAAACATCAGTGTCAGACAGCATTCAATTGCTACTACTGCATCTCAAAACTTCCCAACTTGATTGATCTACCGATCTCAGTCATTTCTTTTTTTTTTTTTAAAGCAATTGGGGTTAAGTAACTGCTCAAGGTTACATGGCTAGTCATTATTTATGCGTGGGTGCTCATTTTCTGAGGCCGGATCTGATCTCGGGTCATCCCAACTCCGAGGCTGGCACTCTTACTCACTGTGCCACCTAGCCGCCCCTTTAGGGCAATTGGGGTTAAGTAACTTGCCCAAGATTACACGGCTAGGTTTTTGTTTGTGTGGATTAAGTGTCGGAGGCTGGTTCCGAACTCAGGTCCTTCTGATTCCAGGGCCGGTGCTCTATTCACTGCGCCACCTAGCCGCCCCTTATTTTCATTTCTTAAAGCAGCCTTAATCACATTGGCTTTTTTATGTTTTTATCTGTTGAATAGTTTATTTTTGCTTGTGGCACACTAAAATCCTCAGAACTTTTCAAACTGTTCTCTTGCCATTTCTCTTGCCCCTGGTGAAAGGCACTTAATTTCTATTGGACCTCTGGATTCTCTCTTTTAAAATTAAACAACTGGACTAAATTAGGGATTCTCAACTTTCTTGTATCATGGACCCATTTGCCAATCTGGCAAAGTCTATACGTTCCTTTTTACAATGTTTTTTCCCCATAATTAAAGAAAATGATAAATTTCAATTAGAGATCATTGAAAATAAAGATGAACTTTTCCTATGAACAGTTCATAGATTCCCTGAAATATACCTTACCTGACTCTTCATATAAGGCTTTATGATCTTGTACTTTTGAATTTGATTTTTTGAGCCTATGATCACCCTTCATATTTGTCCTTAATAAGCCTGCTTATATTAATCTTTGCCCAATATTTGGAAATATTGCCAAAAAGCTGTTAAATAATATTTAAGGTATCTTGACTGTAATTAGCATTTTTGTTCTTTACTCAGAAACCATTCTGTCCTTGCTTCCATTTCTTTGAATTCTCAGTTGCCTTTAAGGCGCAATTTACCTTTCACTTTCCAAGAGGAGGCTTTCCTCCTTAGCTTGGGTTTCCTCCCTCCTCAAATTACCTTGTATTTAGTTTTCTGTATAAATACTGTGTTATTCACTGCTCCCTCTGATAACATGTAAGTTCCACGAGATCAGAGACTGGGTTTGTGTTAGTTTGTTTTGTTCATATATTCTAGGTATCTAGTAGAGTCTTTTCACACATAGCAGATACTTAATACTTGTTGAATAGAATTGAATTGTTACTCCAAAATGTATCTCACCTAAAAATTTGATAAACTAAGTATATCCTTTTAAGCTCTTGAAAAAACATTAGACATAATGTATCAACAGTGCAATATTCACAATGCCTATAGTAACTATAAATATGCTGATATGGTTATTAATTGCAAGATATACCAGGATCTCTACATGGGGAACAAAGCTAGAACATTTATTCAAATACTAGAACATTTATTCAAATAAGTGAGTCCCAAAACCAGAAAGTCAAAGCTATCATAGTAGTTATGAAGTTGGCACATGTAGTTAATAACACGTAGTTAATATAGTAAACACCTACATTCTCAAGCCTTCAAAATAGAACAGGCTACCTCAGGCAAAGATCCTCCTCTCCTCACTCACAGCAACTGTTCAGTGCCCATGCAGCTTGCTCCCAGAAGCTCTGGTCCCTGCAGTTGCCATCCCTGGCAGTCATCAGCAGAAGTCCTTAGCAGAAATTCTAGCTGGCTGAAACAAAAGGAGGTCGCACCACTGCCACTGCTACTGCTGCTGCCGCCAGGCTTCCAGTCACTGCAAGCACTCTAGCTTGCCTCCTGCTTCTTCTTGCCCCACCCCTTCCTGCTACATTAGCAAGTTCAAGGGTCATGGAAGACCTTCATATGCCATAACCATTACACATTAGTAGGGTCAAAAATAGATGCCTATCGGGGAGGCTAGGTGGCACAGTGAATAGAGCGCCGGCCCTGGAATCAGAAGGACCTGAGTTCGGAACCAGCCTCTGACATTTAATCCACACAAACAAAAACCTGGCCATGTAACCTTGGGCAAGTTACTTAACCCCAATTGCTTTAAAAAAAAAATAGATGCCTATGACAAACCACTAGAAACATTCATCTGTTGGCATTAACACATAATGACCAATCTTTGTTGCTGGAATTCAACCAGTTTCAAAACCACCAAAGTATACTATCTTTTAGCACAAATCCCTCCATCTTTTCCACAAAAATAATGAGAAAATTTTTAAATGCATTACTAATACATACATAAATGGACCAGCAAAAATGATAGAATTGGTTAAATCATTGTAGTTCTTCTTACAATGACTGCAACAAAGATTTAGGAAAAGATCCAGACAAAGTAGTAATTCAGTCATCTACAGAGAAATCAAGCAGTTCTTTTGTTTCCATCCAAACACCACAAATTTGATCCATAGATAAGTGATAAGAGCAGAAAGTGAGAAACAGGGATGTGCCAGCAGGTCTGATTCTCTGACCACAGAACTAAATTTTGGGTATAACCTCTGGACTCATACCGTGGTTAGGGCTTCAGTTCTATGACTCCAACCTTGGAGCTTATATCTAGGATTCAGCCCACCACTGAGTGACTAGAGTAGATATTATTAGTGTAGAACCAGGGGTAGACCTAAAGCTATGTTGTCAAAAGAACATTCCAGATGGCAAAAAGGAACTGGGGACCAAAAAAAAAATAATCTACTTAAGCTTCACTCAGTGGATATATTGCAATTTTGTGGGTCAGACCTGGTGCCTGGAGCCTGGAAAGCCAAGGAAAACCATGTATGGAGTATTTCCTAGATAACACTATTTAAAGTTTGCAGTTCTCTAGTCAGAATTACCCCTGTGATCCCTAAAGAAACATCATTTAATATACAGGGAATTTAATGGCAGTACTCATGACAAGACAGAGAAGAACCATGAAAGACCTCAAGATTTATTCCACAAGTGTGAAGAGCCTGCCACTAAGTCCCAATTCAGAAAATCAGATTGGAAGAATGACACAGCAAAAATGACTTCTCAGAATAAAAGATTATTATGGTGTCAGGGATATCCAAGACATAAATGCAAGAGAAAATAACTCCAAAATATCTAAAGTCTTTTTAAAAAATGGTCACAATTAATTGCATTTTTAAAAATAGTTCCTATTTTATTAAGAATTTTAAACAATAATATTAAAAAGTGGAGAGTGCTGAAAGAAAGAATTAAAAATGCAATGAGAGATTTGGAAGAAAGATTCTGAAGGAGAATTAGTAGTTTAGTACAAAATGTACATAATCCACCAAGTAACAGATTCCTTCTAAATAAGAGTATTTCAAAGAGAAATTAATGAATCTATGACAAAATGAGAAATATTAAAATAAGGTCAAAATAAAGAAATAAAATACAAGATAATTCAAGTAAAAAATAACTGACCTAGAAAACTTTGCAAGGAAAGAATTTAAGAATCATTATATTACCAAAAGCCAAGAAGAGAAACAAAAGTCTAGATATCATATTTTAAGCAATCATTAAAGAAGGCTCCCCAGACCAACTGGAACCAATGAGTAAAGTAAAAATAAAAAGATTCCATTTGTCACCTCCTAGAAGAAACTCCAAAATGAATACTCCCAGGAATATTATAGCAAAAATCTAGTTTCTATATTGAAGAAAATAAATATGCTGAAGGGTGTCAGAAAAAGTTTAAATACCAAGCAGCCATATATAAGATCACACAAGGGGGGCGGAGCCAAGATGGCGGAGTAGAAACAGCTCCTCCAAGCCTCTCTTCCCCCGGATTCCCCACAAACTATGTAAAAAAGGACTCTGAACAACTTCTGGAGCCCCAGCACCCACAGAACAACACAGAGAAGCTAACCTCCTGCTGAGGACAGCCCAGCAGCCCTGCAGGAAGGACCAGCGCAGCAGTCTGGGAGCCGGCAACGCACAGAGCACAGGAGCCCAGCCGAGCTGAGCCCAGGTCCACGAGAGCTGAGGTTTAGCCCCAGGGCGGCAGGGCCAGCAGCCAGCTGGGGGAACCCCAGAACACCAGGAGCTGTGGCAACTCCAGAATTATCAACATAGACATGCCTAGGACAAAGTAAGAGGTTAGTGTCCTATGGACTTTGGGACCTGTATTTGGGGAATGCATCAGCTCCCTCCCCTGGGGGCTAGAAGCCGCTGAGGAGACACGCCATTTTGTAGTTTTCAGAGGCAGCTCCAGCTCCTGGCCTACAAACTGTAGGGAGATCCAGCAATCAGTCTTGGGGGTAATCGCTCTTGCTTTAACCTCCCTGGATCTGGATTGTGATCTAGGGTGGAAGTTGTGGGTGGGTTTACAGCTTGCCAGAAACGGAAGTTGCCCCCCACACGTTCGGGACGAAAATTCCTCTATCTGGCCTTAAAGCCATAGTGTGGCAACAAGCCCAAAAGTCAGGTAATCAAGTGGCAACATGCCAAGGCAAAGGAAACAGAAAAATGCAACCCTAGACTCCTATTTTGGGGGCATAGAGTGGGAAAAGGACTGTGAGGTCAGAAGTCCTGCTCCAAAAGCCCCAGGGGAAAACATGAGCGGGTTGCAGGCCATAGAAGACCTTAAGAAGGACTTTAAAAATCAAATAAGAGAAGTGGAGGAAAAATTAGAAAGAGAAATGAGAAGGATGCAGGAAAAGTATGAAATGAGGGTCAACAGCCTGACTGAGGAAAACAACACCTTAAAAAATAGACTAACTCAAATGGCAAAGGAGGCCCAAAAGGGCAATGAGGAGAAGAATGCCTTAAAAAGTCGAATTTGCCAGATGGAAAAAGAATCTCAAAAGTTCACTGAGGAGATTCATTCCTTCAGAGTTAGACTGGAGCAAATGGAAGCTAATGACTTTATGAGAAATCAAGATGCTGTTAAGCAGATCCAAACAAATGAAAGATTAGAAGGCAATGTGAAATATCTCATGGGAAAAACCACTGACCTGAAAAATAGATCCAGGAGAGACAATTTAAAAATTATTGGACTACCTGAAAGCCATGATCAAAGAAAGAACCTAGAAATCACCCTTCAAGAAATTCTCAAGGAAAATTGCCCTGGTGTTTTAGATCCAGAGGGCAAAATAGAGGTTGAAAGAATCCACCAATCACCTCCTGAAAAAGATCCCAAAAAGAAAACTCCCAGGAATATTATAGCCAGGTTCCAGAATCCCCAGATCAAGGAGAAAATACTACAAGCAGCCAGGAAGAAACAATTTCAATATTGTGGAAACACAATCAGAATAGCCCAGGACCTGGCAGCTTCTACACTGAGGGATCGAAGGGCATGGAATATGATATTCCACAGGGCAAAAGAACTGGGAATGAACCCAAGGGTCACCTACCCAGCAAAACTGAGTATTTTGTTTCAGGGGAAAATATGGTCATTCAGTGGAATAGAGGACTTTCAAGCATTCTTGAGGAAAAACCAGAATTGAACAGAAAATTTGACATCCAGACACAAGAAGCAAGAGATGCCTGAGAAGGTAATCAGGGAAAAGAAATCAAAAGGAACTTATCAAAGTTGAACTATTTACATTCCTATATGGAAAAACAATAACTGTGAGTGATGATATCTTTCTCACTATGAAAATAATGGAAGAATGGTGTGTGGTCATATGAATACATATGTGAATGTGGGTGTATATGGATAGAGGGCATAGGTTGAATTTTTTGGGAAGGGAGAATACTCAATGGATGAAATTATGAGGTGAGAGAGGAAAGTGGCAAGAGGAGATGGGGAGAGACAGGGTAGGGTAAACTATCTCATGTAGAAGAAGCAAGGGGAAGTGGTTGCAAGGGACGGGGAGAATAGGAAGGGGAAAAAAAAGGCAAATCCACATTCACATTGAATTTGGTTCAGGGAGAGAATGACATACATACTAAATGGGATATCTCAACTTGCAGCAGAATAGTGTGAAGGGGGATGAGAGGAGGGATGATGGATGGGAGGGCATCCTTGGGGTGAGGGGAGGTTGGAAGTACCCACTATAGAAGAGGGACAGGATCCTTTAGGGAATGGACCAGGTCGGGGGTGGGATGAGTGGGAGGGAATTATAAGCAGCCTTGTACAATATATCTACTATGATAATGTTTTGCATAGCTAGACATGTACAACATATACTGAATTACTTATCTCCCCAGAGGGAATGGGTGATTAGGGAGGAAGGAAATGGATCTGAAATTCGAGGTCTTAAGATTAAATGTTTCAAATATATATAAATACTATTATTAATACTCTTTTGCTTATAATTGGGAGATAAGATGTGCAGGCATTGGGACACAAAGATTCACCTTCCTCTAATGGAAAAGTTGAAGGGGGTATGGGAGAAGGTATGGGAGAGAGCAGATTGGAGGAAGAGATATCTTATGGGACTGCTATTCTGGGAGGTTGGGTAGGGGAATAACGAGGGGAAAATGATTGTAACTCAAAATCTGGTGGAAATGAATGATGTAAAACAGAAGTTAATAAAGCATTTGTTTAAAAAAAAAGATAACCTGACAATCTGACCTTCAGATGAGGCTAATAAACTGGAAGGCAATCTTGTTAGTTACTGCATCTCTGCTACTTAATGTATTAGACTGCAAATCCCTTCAGGTACCATAGACCTGAGCTAATGACTTCCTTGATGAAACATTGGGTGACTTCAGCCACATAGAAATTTGAAAGTAGATCCAGTGATATGTGTGGGGAGGGTAGTGGTGGTGAGTTGGGAACTGTGATATATAAGGAGAAAATATTTCTCTAACCTTTTGTTTGGTAAAAGAAAAAAAAGTGGGGCACCTGGGTGGCACAGTGAAGAGAGCACTGGTCCTGGAGTCAAGAGGACTGGAGTAATCTGGCCTCATAAACTTAACACACTTAACCCCAATTGCCTTGCCTTCCACCCTCCAAAAAAAAAGGGAAAAAGAAAATAAAATTCAAATTTCTGGCAAAATAAGTCATTCCCACTATGGTTTGTTGAAATATCTGTAATGAGGGTTTTTTTTTTCCTCATGATACCATCAATGTAGTTAGTCAAAGCTATTAAACCCTTAATCACCCTGAGCTTTAGACGTGATGTTATCTTCCTTTTTTTTTTCTTTTTCATGATGATGGTTCCTAAGCAATTAATAAAGTTACTACTCAAGACTCATTTCTTCTTTTTTTTTCTTCTTCTTCTTTTTTTTTTTTTTTTTGCTTTTTGGAGGGCAATTGGGGTTAAGTAACTTGCCCAAGGTCACATGGATAGGTTTTTGTTTGTGTGTGCGTTAAGTGTCTGAGGTCGGATCCAAACTCAGTTCCTTCTAACTCCAGGGCCAACACTCTACTCACTGCGCCACCTAGCCGCCCAAGACTCATTTCTTCTAAAAGAAAAATTTTAATTGGCTCTGTAATTTGGAAGCTACTAACCTTGGACAAGTTCAGAAGGAGCAATTGTCTGGGAGGCAGCAGAATGCCAATGGTGTATTCCAACCTCAACCCTGACTCAAATATCTGTGTTCTTTGATAAATTATTTCTCTGTTTTGATTTCTTCAGCTGCAAATTGAGTAAAACAACTCTAGCTCTCCTCCTCATTCCCCACCTGCTCTTTGGATGAGATGAGTTCCTTTCTTGCATCTTGGAACTAAATTCCCATTCAACTATAAAAGAAAAGATTAGGGTGATGGATGAAGAGAACTATGATCACTTTGTAAAATTTTTGGAAATCTTTTAGCTCTGTGAATGTCCACTATTTCATGTTTATACCATACTTTTAATAAGAAGTATTGGGATGCATTTACAAATAAAAATAAAGACTTGCTTACCATATATATGTGTGTGTGTGTGTGTGTGTGTGTGTGTGTGTGTGTATCTATACATATATATATATATATATGTATAGATATATATATACGGATAAAGGTATGTATGATGAAAATGAGATCTCTTTGAAAGGAGAAAGTCTACATTAGTATACACTAAAAATAATAACAGAAACTATGTTTATTCAGAAAGATTTTCCTATATTGTTTTTCAATTAAGCTAAAAACATTTTATTCATTTTTATAACCCCTCCTTTTTTGACTTTGTCTCTTTTATTGTCATTTTCTTCTTCCCACTAAGAGCTTGATTTTAGATAAGATTGATGCAAATCACATATGGATATGGGGGTTGTGGGATAGTTGTGGTAAATGCAGTGCACATTCATACCTTCACAGGGCACTGATTATTTTTCATTTGTCAAATAGCAGCAGAATTGTTTCTCATACTAAGTTCTTTCTGTCCCCTCCCTTTCTTTGTTTTTGTTCTTTTTTTGGAGGGGCAGTTGGGGTTAAGTGACTTGCCCAAGGTCACACAGCTAGTAAGTGTTAAGTGTCTGAAACCAGATTTGAACTCATGTCCTCCTGTCTCGAGGTCTGGTGCTCTATTCACTGCACTACCTAGCCGCCCCTGTCCCCTCCCTTTCAATTCAGGAAGAAACAGTCAATAAAAAATCCATTGCAAGATACTTTTTTACACAAACATCTTTCCTATACTGTCAATTTTTCACTTTCACAGACAGATAAAAATGATCAAGTTTTCTAGTAAAAACTGATCTATTGAGCCACAATGTGGTGCAATGGTTAGAATGATGGAATGGGAATGAGGGAGATCTGGCTTCAGTTCCCAAGAACTTTGCATACCTCAAAGCCATATTTAACTATTACTTACCAATAGGAACAAAAGGGTAAAAAGTTATAATTGGATATAAACATGCAAATTTTGATCATTCCCTTAATGTTAATGTGATTTTTGGAGGAATCATCATTCTGCCTCAATTTCTTCAGGTGTAAAATAACAACATAGTGATAAAAAATGGAAAAATGATACTTAACTAATTAAAGCTCCTGTAAAGTACATATAATCACATAATGATAGTTCATTATAGTGAGAAGGACCTTAGAGATAACTAAGCCAAAAAAAATTACTTTATAGAAAGGGAAGTTCAAAATTTTGAAATGTTATTTTAAAAAAAATCACACAGCAAATTAGCAAGGATTAGGCTTTCCAAAACAGGATACAATCTAAGTTCAAGAAAGGTAAAATAGGGGCAGATAGGTGTCACAGTGAATAGAGCACTGGCCCTGAAGTCAGGATGACCAGAGTTCAAATCCAGCCTCAGACACTTGGCACATTTACTAGCTGTGTGACATTGGACAAGTCACTTAACCCCAATTGCCCTTCCTTCCCCCTCCAAAAAAAATAAGAGAGAAGAAAAAAAGAGAAAAGGTAAAATTGTTGAGGAAAGAGTATAAAAATAAAAATAGGCCATGTGTTCAATATTGTCTTAGTTTTCCTTCTACTCTCCCATGGTTCTCCTACCTCCACTATCAAGTTTATGTATTCAAGTTAGATGGAATACTTTGTGTGTCATTTCCAAACTCTTCCACATCTAACTTCCCCAAATAGTATAATGATGACACAACTTTAGCAGCTCTTCATGTAGGAGAGCTGAGTCATAAAAACTTGGAGCTCTAAGGAACTTTAAAGGTCACCTTATGCAGCTTCCTTTCCCAATGAATGAATGCCCTCCATAACATCCCTGAGCAATGATTATTGCACCTCTCCTGAAAATGCTTCCTGTGAGTCAAAGTCACCTTTGGTTACTATCTTTTCCTTCATATATTCAGTTTGTAGCTCAGCTTATACAAGCCAAGCATGAGCAGCTTTCCAGAGGACTGCTGCTGTGAACAGCTTTAAGGTTCTGAACTCTCTATTTATTCAGCAATAAATTGAAGCAAAACATTCACAGAAACCAAACTACAGCATTCACAATGTTATAACATAAAAACATATCACTAAAGTGGCCACATAGTTTTCACCAAAGTGGCCATGTAGTTTTAAGTAAAAGATATCATTCAGTAAGTCCTTAGCCACTTTAAGGGATACAAAGCAGAAAGGTCAAAATTTTCCATCCCTAGGTCACAGGAAATCATAATCTTCTCTGTCAGCATTAAGTACCCAAGAAGAAGTCTTTTCATCTTGACTGGAGGCTGACTCTCATCTTCCATGGTTCCTCTTCCATGGTCCCAGCTCTTTCCTGAATCTACCCAACTATCACCTGGATTCAAAGGTAGGCAGCTCTCAGCTCCTTATCTAGCTCCTTGTCCAGTTCCTCATCCAGTTCCTTGTCCAATTCCCTGTCCAGTTCCATATTGAAGCTCACAGTGTCAAGTTCATCTCAAGTCCTGCACAGTTTCTGTTTCTGGGAAGACAAAGCTTAACAGAACCACAAAACATTCATTCACATTGCTAGCACCATCATCAATTCACTTTCTGCCTGTGAAATCAACACAGACCCACAAACAAGGTCCTAGAGGTCAACACAAATCATCAGTAAAGTCCCAGGACCTCCAAAACCCTCCTCCAAGATTTCTGTAAACAGACAACCAGAAAATCCTCTTTCAGGGCTTCCAGTAAGGTCCCAGGGCTTCTTTACAAAGTATTACAAACAAAAATCAAAACAGAACAGACAAACAGAGTGCCATAATACCACAACTTTTCTCCTTCTCAACTCTGCCACAACAAGAGCTCTCTTCTCAGTTCTGCTCTCTCCCAGCTTGGGCTTCTCCTTATATATAGTCATTAGCTCCTTCCCTTCCTGTTGCATCACCAACAGGGGTTCACAAGTTCTGGGGTCCACAAGTTGTGGGATTCACAAGTTCTGTTTCTTAACAAAGACTTGATATAATCATGGGCAAGGCTTAAAAGGAATTTGAACTGAAATAAGGTGCTAAATAATTAGATGGCTGAAACAAGGTGTTAAGTACTTCTTTGCTTGCCATTACAGAATGTTCCTCTGCCAGACATAACCTCCCAAATCCATTCCTTTCTCTCCACCTACGCAGACCTCACCTAAATCTAGACCCACAGCATTTCTAGTTATATGGGATTTAAAGCTGGAAATGGCCTTAGAGAACATGTAATCTAATTTCTTCATTTTTCACAAGAAGAAACTGAGACCCAAAAAATTTCAGGATTAGTACTGTATAACAAAGTGTAACCCCTATGCCAATGGTGTTAGGGAGCTCTCTCCTTGATGGAGGAGATAAAGGCCTTAACCTTCATGAGGGGCAGGAGGAGTGGTTAAGAGGCTAGAGACTCAATTCTCAGCCAGTTCCTCTCCAATGTAAAGTCCCCTTTGAGTCCCTTTTGAGACCCACTTTGAAAATTCTTCAAGAGACACTCTGTAAGTGTTGAATTCTTCAGGTGCTCCTGGTTTCTAGTTTCAAGTGAAAGAATAGAAGAGGTCAATACTATTTCAGGTTATAAGTTCAGAGAAGATTATCTCCTTGTAGGAATACAATTAATTAATTTAGTTCTTTATTCCAAAGAATGTCAGAGATTGGGAGTACAAGCTACCTGGTTCCCTTAAATAGTGTCCATAACACCCAAAGAGGACTTTCTCTTGGAGAGTCCCCAAATAGGTGTTCAAAAAGACTTTTGATTAAAGATTCAAAATGGACGAAAATGAGATTCCCAGTTGGAGAATACTGAAGAGGGTTCAAAAGGGCTCTTCCTTGGGAAGTTCCAAAGTAGGATTGGCTAAGAACTGAATCTATCCTCCCATCAATTTTGCACACATTTCATTCAGGGCAGGGCCTTTATCTCCACCAAGAAGGATAGATTCTCAAAGGAATGGACTTTGGCCCAGGGGTTCCAAAAGGAAATGAATGAGAGACCTCCATCAAGATCTTTTGACATCAATATGATTTCAAATACATTCTGCCACACCAATGCTTAAATAACTGCAATCTCTTCTCCATTAGGCTCATCTTGCTTCTTTCTACCTCATTAATATTTTACAGCACTGTTTTTTTTAACAAATGATATCCTCCTAATTTTGAGACTCCATGTCCAAATCTCCCTGAAACCACTGTGTCCAAGGAATACTTGGGCCTTCTGTAAATAAAATTCTAGAGGACTTTGTATTTGATCCTGGAAGTAACACTGAACTACTGGGGTTTATATAAGGGTGTGAGAGTGACCCAGTCACACTTATATTTAGCAAGATCACTTTGGTAGTGGACTGTAGAATGAACTAGAATGGCATGAGAAGAGGCATGGTGAAAAACAAGAAGGTGATCATAAGGGTACAGGCCTGAGGTGAGTTGAGCCTGCCTCAGGGTAGTTGGCAATGTCAGAGAAGAGAAGAGGCAAATGTTAGAGATGTCAGAAAGGTAGATTGTTATAATTAATTGATTTGTTACAATTAAAGTATAGCATATTAAATTTCAGAAAATATTTAAAAAGCATAATTCATCAATTAAATATTTGCACAAAGTCTACTCAGTTTTGAAGCAAAATATGGTTTGATGTGTTTTGATTCATAATAACAACTTCTAACTGTAAGTTTCCTAATGAACACTAGATAAAGCCCTGAATCTTTATTCAATGGAAATGCCACATCAGTAAATTTAGAAGTCTGAGTTGTTATTAACTCACCCTAGAATCCTAGAATTTAGAACTCAAAAGGATTTTAAAGTTTATCTGGTCCAACAAGGAAAGAGTAGTTTAGAGAAATAAATGACTTTTCCAAGGTCATACCGCTAGCTATCTAGACTTGGAGCAGGGTCACTAGATATATTACACACCCACAGGCAATTGGTAATCCTTCAAATAGGCCTTCTTCCTTAACTATGACCATATCTCCAACCAAGCTTTCAGGCTTTTCCTTCCCCACCCCTTCACACTGCTCCCCTTTAACCCCCTTACAATATAATACCAGACGCTCATATCTGGTTCAGTATCTCTAGGGAATAGATTTGTAATTGCCTTGCTATTGATAACTACTGAATGAAGAAACTCCTTCTAGCAATACAGGTCAGCACCTTCTCTGCAATTTATAGTCTTAGATAATTACCAAGGGTATTGAGACTTGAAGTGACTTGCCTAAGGTCATGCAGTATATTTCAGAGGTGGTCTTGAATTTAGCTCTTCTTGGCTCTAAGCCTATTTCTACATTTCTTGGAAAGGGAATCTAAAGCGTTTTAAGAATAGGGCTACTTTTAGTTTTTAGTGGAAGACTTGAAGACCATCAGACAATGAAGATAGAAAGGAAATGAGAGGGTAAGCAAAAAGCAACAAAGAAAAAATATTACCTGTTTCAGGTGTGTGTGTGTGTGTGTGTGTGTGTGTGTGTGTGTGTGTGTGTGTGTGTGTTGGGAGGTGTTTGGGGAAAACTACTCTATCTTTCTCACCATTACAGGACTAGTCATCTAATATTTCACAGTGGAAAGAATGGGAGAGAAGGTGGCATCGAGCATTATGAGATGGGGTTTATGTATTTGAGGGTCATTAGTGATACTGTATGATGGTAGAAAAGCATCATGATTGATCAGTTCAAGTAAAAATGAAAATATCAAGGCTGGGGAATATATCTAGTCTCTGTATTAACTCCAATTCTATCCCAGTCCAGGTGCTGAGTTTATCGCCACTGGTTAGCAGAAGGGCTTCTGACATCATTTGTTCTTTCCCAGTTCAATATCTGGTTTTTGGTGGCTGCAACTCTGATTCTTTCAGAACCTGAACCAAAACCACAGTCACAGAATAATTCAACTTTATCTCAATTAAATATGTTCTTGGTGGCTCTGGGAACCTTGATTTTGAACTTCATATGGCTCCTATGCCCATTGACAACCTATATTCTAATCCTAACTCTTACTTCCTTAATTTTAATTTCAGTTCCAAAACCAGCCTTACCCCCAGAACAAAGTTCAGTTTTAATTTTATTCCTTTTACTTATCTCTGAGCTTTTCTGACCCTAATATTACCCCACTCCAATTCTAGTTCCAGAATTAACTGGGTAATTGTATCCAGGTTTTAGTACTAATCCTATAATCTCCTCCTCTTCAAATCTAATATCATTCAAATAAGCAAAATTCAGAGTCCTTATTCAACTCCGAGAAGAAAGTTCCAAGAACCTAACTTCTAGAGATCTGAAACAATCCATATCTTTACTTGAAAAAAAATAGAGAAAGGGCAGGCTTTCTATATATTGTAAAAGCCATATTCATCCTAATTCTCGTCGCAAAATCTAATCTAAATCCAAATATAACATCTTAATCTATGCTCCCCAATACCTGATTTTAAATTCTAAATTCTAATCCTAAATCAAGTTAAACCTGAACTGAGTCTCCAAATTAATTCCTCTTCCCCAATCTAAACTAACAGACTTGATAGTGACTTCTTTTTTTCCTGAACCAATGCCTTCACATTGATAACTTCAAAACAAACAATTCCAAGCCCCAAATTTAAATTTTGTCCACTATACATATGTGTTGGGAAGTAGGGGCTGGGGAGAAAAAGAATTGATGTGAGAATGGAACATAAAAATTCTGAGATGCTGAGCTAATGGTGGGGCAGCAGGAAACAGTATTTTTTAGTCTCCTTCCTTTCTCTGGGCAGAAGCACATGCTACTTACATCCTCATCTGTAAGGAATTCAGTCAGTTATTGAAGTCCATACATATCTCATCCTCTGCATAGCTCTGATGAAGACCAAAGATAATGATTCAGTGACTCTACATGAATTTTTCAATGACTGGAGAGAATAACAACTTTCTTAGGCTGGATATGATGTGTCTGTATACTATGAGGGCTGACATTTCTGATATTTAAACTATGCCTGTTTGGAGAAGGTTTTGTCCTTGAACAGATTGTGTAACCCTTTGTGATAGTGCCAAAAAAAAGGAGTAAAATTAGTTATTACTTTCAGCTCTTTGCCCCATGCTACATATGATGTCAGGAATGGGAAGCAGAATCTACCTGGTTTCTCTATAATGTACATGAGGCGCCTTGCTTTATCAAGGTCCAACCTTGTGGGCAATAATCAGTAAGAATCTTTAGGTCCTTTCCTTTTTTGGGGGGGAGGGGGTGGTAATATCTATTCCAACAACTTTAGAACTCTGTCTACAGCAACAGATAAGAAATGCCTTCCCTTGATTTGTTACCAGGTCCCACTTTGTAGTGACCTGAGAACTTTGTGATTGTGATAATCCATAATTTTACAATGTGGATACTTCCTCTAGGCACAAATGAATCCTACCATACCTTCTCAGCTTGTGAAACTCTCCTTCATAGGAGATTGACCTAAGGAAATGAAGAGCTTCCCATTATTCTTTTAGTATCTCAGGAAATACCAATGTTCTACTTGAATAGGCCAGGTATTGGTTTTGATTCCTACTGTGTGACCCAGTCCTCTTATCCAGTCATATACATACTTACATGTTACTTCCTGAAGTAGCTAGGTGGTGCGGTGGATAGAGTGCTGAGTCTGAAGTCAAGAAGGCTCATCTTCTTGAGTTCAAATCTAGTCTTGGACGCTTATTACCTGTGTCAAGACATTAATTCTTTTTGCCACAGTTGCCTCATTCATAAAATTAGCTGGAGAAGGAAATGGCAAGCCACTTCAATATTTTTGCCAAGAAAACCCTAGATGGGGTCATGGAGTATTGGATACAATTGTAAAAAATGTCATTTTTGTTGAGTCATTTTCAGTCATGCCCAACTTTTTGTGACCCCATTTGGGATTTTCTTGACAAAGATACTGGAGTGTTTGCCATTTCCTTCTCCAGCTTATTTTATAGATTAGGAAACTAAGGCAAACAGGGTTCAATGTTTTGCCCAGAGTCACACAGCTAGTAAGTGTCTGAGTTTCGATTTCAACTCTAGTCTTCCTGACTCCAGGCCTGGTGTTTTGTACACTATATCACCTAACTTAGTTGCCCAAGAAACAGTGTATGGAAAAACTGAAAACTGGTCCCTGTACCATCTGGTGCATGGATGCTGTGAATTATTCATCTTATGAGGATAATAAAGACTAATTTTGTCTGTTGATTAGACAGCTGGGTTTTATGTCAGGGAGACCAGGTTTCCAGCCTTGCTCTTGACATATGATGGCTTTGTGATCATGGGCAAAGTCTCCGGGGCAACACTCTAAGATTCTAACTTGCAAAGCAGTTACCCATTTTACCAATTTTCAATGCCATAGCAAGTTCTGGATACCAGTGAAATCCAAGATCTTGTCAAAAGTAAATGAATAATAAGAACATGGGGAAGATTCCAACAGAACTCAAAGATTTAGCATTCATTACTCAAGCAATAACTTAAATGTTCATTGTTATGACATGTTTATGTCTTTAATGTAAATCTAATCCCTACTATTTACCTACTGGATCATGGAGAGGAAAAACGGAAAAAAAAACTTTCCCAGGGACTCAGAGGACCATCCAAGATATCCTTAGCCTAGAGCTGACCCAGAGTATCCAGATGTAGGGTCTCAGTATGAACCATTTTATTTTTTTTAAATACTTGTGTATGTTTAGTTTTACCTTCTGTACTTCAAGAAATTTGCACTGTACCTTCCTATTAAAACCTTGTGTAATAGATCTGCCTTCTAACTCTTAACATTGTTTTCTAAAATAACATTGACACTCTTCTCCAGGTCTCCATAGAAATCAAACTGAAAGTTTGAGTTGTCCAATCACAGTATGTATATCTATGTAATTTGTGTGTATGTATATTTGTGCATTTGAAAAAAAATTCCTTCCTGAATGGATAGTTTTCACCCAAATATATAAATATACCTTAAATTATCTATCTATCTATCTATCTATCTATCTATCTATCTATCTATCTATATGCCAATATTCAAGTTTACTCTAAGGGAAAATAATAAATATTCACTTAGAAAGTCAGGGAGATTTATATAACTAACTCTGTTGGTTCTATGAGACTTTCTGCAAAGAGTAGGCCTCTTTACCTAGAGTAAGAGGCTAATTGAATGGATGGAAATAGAGCGATGAACGAATACCTAAATGTAGCTTTTGAGCTTAGGTAGAGCTGTAGCTAGAATACTGAGTTTTGAGTCAAGAATTCTCGGTTTCTAACATTGACTCAGATTCCACTTTTATTGTTCCTGGGCAAGTTATTTAAAAACTCTTTGCTCATAAGTAAAATGAAGAAGTTTAACCTCTGTCATCCCTTCTACTTCTGAATCTATGATACAATGAAAGAAACTGTATTAAGTTTTAAGTGCATCCATCTTCATTTAGCTTAATTAAGGTTAATATGCTTTCAGGGTTCTAGAATCTACATGATCCTAGACTCGTTGAATTGTGAAGGATACCAGCTCTCTCTTTTCCTTGAAGTCCAAACCAGTAGAAGCCCTAATGTTCTGGAATCACTCTAATTAGTCTATAGACCCTTCAATGATCAACTTGGGACTTCATATCTGTTGTGACATGCAAATCAAGGCAAAGGGAACTCAGGTATCTATGTCAAAGATGGGTGTTTGGACTCATGTTATGTTGGTTTTAACACTGCAGATACATTTTCTTTCGAGCTCAGTGGTTACATTTAGGGATTCATCAGTCACTCTGCTTGTTTCTGCTTGGAATCTCCACTTCTTCCTCTGAGGTCCTAAGCTTATATTCATTCTTTTTCTCTTTTCCAAATAAAGTAAACTTACATACTTATATGAATATTATGCAAGAGACACCAATGCAATCAGTCAAAAACTAATCCCTTAAAAAGCCAAATATGGGTGGGATATTTTGGGGGTAGCTTTTCCTGTCAATGATTATATTCTTAAAAATGTCATTTTAAGTCCTTCAATCATGTACTGGCAAAACAGACACATGAGACCAACCACCATTCATCATGGAGGATACTAAATGTGTGGTCTTCTGTGTTCTATTGCTGTATTTTTAAGAGGTGCACATTTGCCAAGACTGGTACATTCACTCTTTAGATCTAAACTTGAGAATTTCTTCTTAAGTCCCCTCTGATCTCCTGGGGATATATGTGTAGAATTTAGAAATGGTTCCAATTTTAAATCATAAAGGGAACAGGGAGTTTTCATAAGGAACAATGAGAATAAATCACAGGGCAAAAAAATAAAAATAAAAAAGACATGGAATGTCTCCAAAACATTGGGATTTTCACTGTTTTTATCTTATTTGTACCTACTACTCTTAAGACATGAAGCAGATGAGAGCTTAGAAATCAAATAGTATAATGACCTTATTTGAAGATAAGTGGACCAAGGTCAAGAGAAGAGGATGTTATCAAGTTAGCAGAATGATTAGAAAATCGACCCCTATTATTGTTTTCTAATCATTTCAGTTGTGTCCAACTTTTCATGATCTAATTTTGGATTTCCTTGACAAAGACATTGGAGTGTTTTGTCATTTCTTTCTCCAACATATCTTACAGATGAGGGAAATGAGGCTATTGGTTTTGGCAACTGAAGTGTCTTTCTCCAAAGTTAGTGATATCACAGTTGCCAAATCCAATAACGTTTTCTCAATCTTCATTCTCTACAGCCCTTTGATGCTGTTGATCATTCTCTCCTCCTTGAAACTCTCTTCTCTCTAGGTTTTCAGGACACTGTTCTCTCCTGGTTCTCCTCCTACCTATCTGACCACTCATCCTCCCTCTACTTTTCTGGTTCCTCCTCCAGATCACTCTCTCTAACCAAAAGTGTCCTTCAGGGTTCCATCCTGGGACCTCTTTTCTTCTTCCCCATACTACTTTATTTGGTGTTTTTTTGGCAGCTAACATATATAAGCTTTGGAAAGAGTCATTTCAGCAAAATGATAAGATCAGAGGCCAGATTATAAGGGGTGAAGAAGATAGTGAGAGGAGACAAAATGGAAGCATTTTTGGTAGACAGGTTATCCTGAAAAAAAATTCTTACTTGATCCTTCCATCCCTGCTCTCATCCGAAATCTCTTCTACCCTTTATAGCTAAACTCCTCAAAAAGTCCATCTACAAGAGAGAAAAGAGAAAGTGGGGGCATCTATTGTAGATGCCCTGATTTTATCAGCTACCATGGTTTTAATTGCCATTTCTATGGTGAAGAATCTTAGATCTTATTTATCCTGCCCCAATCTCTCTACTGACCTCCAATCCCATATAGCCAATTGTCTTTCAGACATCTTGCACTTGATGTAGTGAACATCTTTAAAAATGGAACTCATTATATTTCCCCCTAAACTCCACCCTCTTCCTCACTTCCCTGTTATTATAGAGGGCAACACCACCCTCCTAGTCCCTCAGGCTCACAACCTAGGAGTTATCTTGGATTCCTCCTTATCTCTCAGGTCCCATATCCAATCTGTTTTTATGGAATGACTCTTTCAGAAAATTTCACCTTTGTAGTATTTGTCAAATACACTCCCTTCTCTCCTGTAACATTGCCACCATTACCTCACACCTACCCTATTGTGATAGTCTAATAGTGGCTCTATCTGCCTAAAGTCTCTCCCTACTTCAATCCATCCTACATAGTCATTAAGGTTATTTTCCAAAAGTATAGGTCCTAAAATGTACCCCACCCCTCCACTCAATAAACAGCAATGACTCCCTATTGCATCAGGATCAAATGCAAAAACTCTCTGTCATTCAAAGCCCTTCATAACTCAGCTCCCCCCTACTTTTCTAGTCTTCTTATGGTCTACTCTCTAACATGAACTCTTCAATCCAGTGATACTGACCTTCTGTTCCATGAATAAGCTATTCTATCTCTTGGATCTTGGCATTGTATCTTGCTGTGTCCAATTCCTAGAATGCTTTCCTGCTTCCACTTTGACTACTTACCTCCCTGGCTTCCTTTAAGTCCCAACAAAAATCTAACTTTTTAGAGAAAGCCTTCCCCAACTCTTCTTAACTATGATGCCTTCCATTTGTTAAGTAGTTCATATTTATCTGGTATCTATTTTAGTTTGGATATATTTCTTTGCATGTTGTTTCCCCAATTAGATTTTAAGGAGGCACTGTCTTTTGTCCCCAGCACTTAGTGCAATGACTAGCACATAGCAGATACTTAATAAATGCTTATTTATTCCTTGAACTTATCCCAACTATAGTTAAAGTCTAGAAGTATTGTGAAAGTACAAATCAAATATCTTGACAAAATCTATTCCAGTCTTCTTTTTTTGAGGAGTACAGAGGTAGAAGAAAACAAAATATTATTATATCATTTAAAAAATCTCTATTTTTATACTGAAGTACACCTCAGGTTATCCTAAATGCCATCATTGTATAAATATATTAACAAATAATTATAAAAAGGAAAACGATAATCACATTTTTCTAGAATGACTCTACCAGACACATGAAAGAATAATGTCTTTCTTTGATCATGGAATTTTGAACTGGGAGAGATGTTAGAAATCATACAGTCCAACCCTGATTGATCTCAAGAAGATATAAAGGGACATAGGTAGTAAGTGGAAGAGATAGGATTTGAACTCAGCCCTCGTGATTCCATATACATTTAAAATGACCATTACAAAGTACAATAATCACTCATTGTTACTAAAAGGCTTAATTAGAACCCTCAAGATTCATCAATTAAAGTGAAAGGTAAATCCCAAGATTTATACTATTATGCCACTTTTATCTTCATATATTTTTCTAAGGTTTTTTTCTGATGATTTTTTTTTCTAGAACAAGAGATTCTTCCCTTGGGGGAACACACACACACACACACACACACACACACACACACACACACACACACACACACACACACACACGAAGTTCCTCTGCCCCTCAAAAGTTAGTTAGAAAGAAGAGATATGTCTCAATCTTGATAATATGATCCTGAAATTAACCATTGAATTTGACTAACAAGTTTCTTCCTAGGTCTAATTTTATCATGCTAGCTTTCTTGGTCAGATGAAAGAATGGAGACCTAGAGATAAGTAAGTGATTTATGGTCACACAGCTAAGAGGGACTTTTTTTCTGTTTCACTTTTGCTAATGTATTATACCCCAATAATCCTTTCTTCACTTCTGTTAATTAAGCTACAATTGTCTTTCATCAAAACATTCTACATCATGGTCTTTTCTGCCTAAATCTACTCTGGTCTGAAAATGGCCATTCGATATGACATTCTCTTGATAATTCTGAACAGACATCTTCCTTCAGTAGTATTTTTGAATAGAAATATCTGTCAATATAGCAAATTTGTACCTATAAAAATGCCTATAAAATGAAATTTCAGCACATTAAGTGATCCTTCCAAGGTTTTCTAATGCTGAGGATTTCAATGGCTTCTTGCTCTGCCTAGCCAACAATATTTTATCACTTGTTAATTCACTGCAAATGTTTACTTTTATTTGACTACTTTCCACCAGTCTGGAACAAGCTGTATAGAGCTATTTGGTGGGATAGGGAAGGTTTAAATATTTGAAAATAGGAATTTCATGGCTTTAAAAAAAACTTATTTCTGGTTTTATCCTATCCAGAACAAAATTCTGTGTATATAGTTATACAAAATGAGTGGTAATTGACATTCCTTAGAGCTTAGCCAAAAATGTTCTAAGAATTTATTTTCATGTATTTTATGTTGCCTCAGTATCATTGTTCTATCAATCCCACAAGTCTGTAAGTTCCTTGAGGACTGAAACAAAAATGTCCATTTTCTTTCATATATTCAACAATGTTTAGTAGATTGAATTTAAACAAAATATTGAGGTGATGTTTGAAGTCAGTTATTACCTTTCTTCTTAGTCCAGATAAAAGAGGCTTGTTTGTTTTTTAAGAAAATATCAATGAGAAAAGGATTTTTTTTATCTTAATTTAACATTTCTGGTATGGAAATGATATTTCTATGTAGTTACAATTAACATTTTCTTTTTTAATGTGATTAGGGTAATAGCCTCTTGGACCAATCAGAGTTTTACATTTGTCCTTCTTTGCCTGGTATAACTTTTCTTGGGCAAAATGACCAACCACTAGGTGCCAGTATTGTTCTACCAAGTGATATCTTGAAAGGTACTGTCATCCTCACTTTTAGACATCACTTATACCTGGAGAGTAGCTAAAAATTACATCTTTGGTAAGCAAAATCTTGATCCTATCCCTGGGTTTGCACGCATGTGCTGTTTCATTAATCTGTTGGCATTTCTTTTGGATCATGGGGGTCACTGGCAGAAACCACATTGGCTAAAGACTACCAGGAGAGAGATGTTTATCAGATGGTGTTGAATGAACAGAGACTCAAAATAGGAAAAAGAAGAAAAAACAAGTAGAGACTGTCTTATTTAATCAGGCAGGATAAAAAAGTACATACTAAAATTGAGAACCTGGTTAAAGTCAGTTTCAAGGATGACATATGATCACTTAATTTTTTAGTGAGGTTCCTCTACTCCTACCCCTTACCCCCAGTATATCTTGGCTTACAAGGCCAATAAATAGCTTGGTTTGACAAATCCTTCTTTTGAAATACTTTGGGTAATATAGTTCATTTAATTTAATCTATTAAAACTATAGTATAACAATCTTACACCTTTCTTACAAACTTTAGGCTAAGCCCTTTATTCTATATGCTTAGTAATATTTCTTTTACTTTTTTATAATGTATTTCTTTTTAAAGTACTTTATCTGGATGTTAATAGAAATTCTTAAGTTTTGGGGGTCAAAGAATCTATCATTAGAACAAGGAGTGATTATCTATCTCTTTCTATCCATCTAGCTATTTCTTCTCTCCTCCTCTGCTGCATGACTCATCATGATATAGAGATAACTCTGGCTTTTTAAATATCACAAGTGTGCATGCTCTGGAAGTTACTATCACTGACTCTAGAATACAATCAGAGGGTCTGGGTTCAAATCATTCTTCTGAAGTTTATTATAAGAACTCATGGTTCACAATCTTAGCAATAAAATTAAAGAAATTTGTAAGGATTTTTAAGTGAAAATGACAAGCATTGTGTCACATTGTTCAGTCCTCTTCACACAGATTTCAAACTTTAAATAATACCTTCATCTTGCCAGCCCAACTTCACTCTGCAAGCCTTTCCCTTAAACCAGGCAGAAATTCTTAAATGCCTGGAGGTGACTTTCCCCCTCTATGCCACCATCAGAGAAGGTGCTGTACTCTATGATCTGCCGTGGGCTGCTTAGTGTCCAGCACTTAGCATGATCCAGAGATGTGAATAAGAAATGACCAGGCCATGTGGGTAGTTCAAGGAAGAACGATGAACTCCATTTATTGATTCCCAGGATAAGGTTTTTATAGAGCAAAGAGACAAAGGAAGGGAAGGAAGGGATCTCAAGTATTCATAACATTATCTTAGTCTGTTATATCCTGGAAGTAGCATGGCAGTAAGGCCTTTTGTTCTTTAGGTGCCAGAAAGTCTTAGGAAAAGTCAGTTACCGCCTTTCATATGCAGTCACATCACAAAGGAAGCTCTTGAGAGCTGGCTTCAAGACCTGAAGCCAAAGCCACATCATCAAGTACATCTGCATAGGAACTGACCACCTAAGAACTCAAATATTTAGGTTTTGAACAACTAAAGTTTTGGGGCAGAGCCTTAGATCTAGGCCTCAGGTACCTCTTAACGCAGCCACAGTCATAAACTGATACAATTGAGAGCAGACTTCAAAGCCGAAGTTCAACCCTCAAAAGACATCACGTTTAGAGCTGGCCACCCAAAGATACCAGAGTGCAGAATCAGATAAAAGTCCTGGCTCAGGCCTCTTTGGCTCCCAACAATGATCAAAGCAGACTTGAAGCAGCTCAAAAGAAATGTGAGATGCACAAATTTAGAGAATCCACCTCAAATGTTCACATGGACTATTTGTGCCCAGACTGTGGCAGAGCATTCCAAGCTCTGTCTGATCAGCCATAGCTGGACTCACTGTGGCTTGACTCTAACATAGTGATATAATTTTGGTCCCCTTTGAAAATGAAGGACAACAACCACTGCCACCCAGAAGAAAGTCCTCTCTACTCTTAATTAAGAGCTGTCCTATTTGCCAGCTTAAATTTCTTCTCCAGGAACAATAGCACATCTTCACCTTTATATTTATCATTTTTTAAATCTTAATTTGCCATAGGTAGTTTTTGTTGTTTTCTCTGAAATGTTTCAAATGTATGAGACCCTATATTTGTATTTTAATAATAACCCTCCCTGCCTTGAATTTCATTTTTTTTGCCTTTTTTTTTTTTTTTTGGAGGGCAGTTGGGGTTAAGTAACTTGCCCAAGGTCACACGGCTAGGTTTTTGTTTGTGTGTGTTAAGTGTCTGAGGCCCGATCCGAACTCAGGTCCTTCTGACTCCAGGGCCAGCGCTCTACTCACTGCGCCACCTAGCCGCCCCTGAATTTCATTTTTAAAAAAAAGTTTTATTAAGCCCTTACTAGGTATATAGCACTATGATCAATACTGAGGATACAAAAATAACTACAAGGAAGAACAGCTCCTAACTTCAAGAGATTTATATTCTAATGGTATAAGAAATGAACCCACATAAAGATAATGGACAGACAAGGCACTCAAGAAGAGAGTAATAACAACTAGGTGGGTAAGGACTGTTCCAAACCATCTTATCTCATCTCCAACGCCATTGTTCAGGAAGATCGTTTTCCCCCCCATGGTAATATTCACTTCAGTAAATAGCTATTAAACACGTTCTATATTCAAAGCACTGGGCTGGATATGGGGGACACAAAGACAAAACAAAAATAAAAAATATGGTCCTTACCTTTTACATTCTACTTGGGGATAAAATATACAGATAAGTAAATACTAGATAGTTTGAGGAAAATGAAAACACTAATAAGGAGACAGACAGACAGAGAGAGACAAAGAGAGAGAGAAGGAGAGAGAGAGAGACAGAGACAGAGACAGAAAGAGAAAGACAGACAGATAGAGACAGAGACAGAGACAGAGAGAGAGAGAGAGAGAGAGAGAGAGAGAGAGCGAAGAAGGAAAGGAGGAGGAGGAGAAAGGGAAAGAGCACGATTTATAGACTAGAGAATGTTGCAGTTCCTCAGATACGTTGCAGACCTGGGGCTGCCAACACATACTAGTGACCAGGTGACTTCAAGTCATACACCTAACTGTATAGAATCATAAGTAGTTGTCTTGTTTTGCTCATTGTCCCTCTTAAAGAGTGATCAAGTTAAAAAGAATTTTGATATCCCTTTGATAGTCAACATTACTAGTAATGGTGAATATATCCCCTTTCCATATGCTTCCCCCTCCTCTACTTCACAGTTGCCTAAAAAATTGACATCATTTATCTTTGGAAATTTCCTGCTTTCTTTTTTATTTGCTGTCTGTACATTTATAATGGTTTATTGTTTTGAGGTAAAGATAAGATGATTTCTACTATATTCTGAGCAAGTGTTTTCTATAAAGGAGTGGACCACACAATGGGGGAAAGACCACACAAAAGGGAAACCATTGAACAATATACTATATTTAACCAGGGGCTTATATGGAGTTCCTTTTTTCTCCCTGTGGAGATATATAGGGTCTTTATGTGGTAAAAATATAAAAGTATGCCAGAAGTTGGAATTTTTTTCTTTTCTCTTCCATTTCAAGACATTCATCACCATTCCCATGTACTTTGTAAGGCAAATTGAAAATGAAGGCATAACAAAAAGAACACAAAGCTAGGAATCTGGAGGTAGGATCCAGATACTACACTAACATGTGGGACATAGGATTGTAGATTTGTGTGTAGATATTATAGAGGGAATTGCTGCTTAGTTATGGCTTGTAATGAGTGACCCTGTTTTATCTAATCATAATCTTTTTCTGTTTTTTATAATTCCTAACACTGTTCTTTATCTTCACCATGACATTCAGCCCCTCCATCCTGATTTCTCCCTGGCCATCTTCCTTTCACTAAAGAATACACATCAGGGGTAGCTAGGTGGTTCGGTGAATAGAGCACCAGCCCTGGAGTCAGGAGGACCTGAGTTCAAATCCAGCCTCAAACATGTGACACACTTACTAGCTGTGTGGCCTTGGGCAAGTCACTTAACCTCAATTGCCCTGCCCTCCCCCCTCCAAAGAGCAAAAAAAAAAAAAAATTAAAGAATACACATCATCCTCCTTCCTCTACATTGACCCTTTGGTGAACTAACTCAATTAAATGTTATCTTCTACTTCTAACCCTAACCTATCACTGATGACATCAGCTAAACAACAACCTTGAATTAGGGCAGCTAGGTTGCACAGTGAATAGAGCTCCTGCCCTGTAGTCAGGACTACCTGAGTTCAAATCTGCCTCAGTCACAACACCTACTAGCCATGTGACCTTGGGCAAGTCACTTAACTCCAATTGCTCTGCCCTCCCCCCTCCAAAAAAAACAAACCGAAACAAAACAAAACAAAACAAAAATAACCTTGAATTACTCCCACTATCCTCCACCTTTACACCCATTCATCTGTTGCTTACTGGAGTTAGAAAACAGAGGATTTGGTCCACTACACATCTATATCAATTTACTTTCTATTCAGACTTCACTGCAACAAGGCAATCATCACTTCCTTAATTGGATTATTATATCATTCTCCATAAGAGCTATTCCAGACCATCTTATCTCACTTCAAGTTTCTCATTTCACCCCTTGCAACCATGCTCTATGCCAAAGACCTTACTTTATAACTGAATTTTAAAAATAAAGGCCATTTGCCAAAAGCTCCTTCCTCACCTCTTCCTCTGCTCCTCATTCTTGTGTAAAATGAAGGGGCCATTCTTTTTTCCTGACAACCCCTTTACATTTAATCTTTTTTTTGTTTTGTTTTGTTTTGTTTTGGAAGGGGGAAGGCAAGGCAATTGGGGTTAAGTGACTTGCCCAAGGTCACACACCTAGTATGTCATGTGTCTGAGGCTAGATTTGAACCCAGGTTCTCCTGACTTTAGGGCTAGTGCTCTATCCACTATGCCACCTACATGTACTCTTGATACTATCTATAGCATTTTTTTCTAGCAGATTGCTCCCACTATCATTCCCATATTCTCTTATTTCAAATCTCTTGCTTATGTTAGGGGAAGGTGGAGTGGAGGGAGTCACCAACATCCTTTCCTACTGCTTATAAACACACCTAGCATTTGATATTATTAATCATCTTATACTTGATACTCTTTGGATTTTAATGCTACTGCTCTCTCCTGAACTCTAGTGTTCTATCATCAACTGCTTAACAAATTCTTGCTATCTTGTTGACTGACCCTCTGTGTTCACTCAGTGTGACTTTTTAATGTTGTGAACTGTGACATTGGACAAGTCAACCTCAAGAATCTGTTAAATGCTGATGATGATAATGCCTACCCTACTTATCTCACACCCTTATTGTAAGGAGTAAATGAGTTCTTGGGTATGTATTTTGGAAAGGATGTTCTACTGTATAAACATGAGGCATTATTAGTGAACACTTTCTTTACTTTTCTTCAGAACAAAGGCATAATTAGGGCAGTGTGATATCGTTTTACCCATGGTGCTGATATTTACTAGACACCAACAACACTTGAAGCCCTTTGGAAAAAAAACTTGTAACTTACGAAGAATAATAAAATTAGAAATTTGTGATAAGGTGTTTCCCCACTTTTAACCATAACTAAGGGTGAGATACTCCTTAGCATGGTCCTGTTCAGCTTCCCCTTCCTCATGGCAGCCTCCTCCACCCCACAGAAGCTTTGTTGTACCCTGAGGCACCACCAAAATCTTTGTTTTTTTTCCTAGATATGTTTTGTGCTACTTGTTCAAGGCACAAAGATTCTAGCTATATCTGGTTCCTACAGAAAGCATAGCCTCACTGAAGAGTAGCTCAATCCTTAAATGAGACCTTATGAATAGGGCCATCATGCTTTCTCAGCAGCCCCCCTCTGCATATCCCCACTTTGGACAGCTCTGTCATCAACTCCCAGTCTTGTGATATAGGTAAATTTCAGCAGGATAATTGCAGTTATATCTTGCTTGCCCTTATCTTCTTTCCTCTTCAGAAATCTCTTAACCATGAATAACACACACCTTACTAACTAGATGAAACTAGTATACTACTACAGGTGTGAAATGAGTTAAGTGTGTGTATGTGTATGTGATATATTTGCTGAATCTTAAAAGTATTAACTTGGAGTTCTTTTTAAAATTAATTTAGAAAGTCCCAGTGAGTGGAGAAGATATATTTTGAAAAGAAATTGGGTTGAAAATTATCTATTTTTAATTAATATTTTAAAAATACATAAATTCAACTAGATTGAAATGAAAATAGGAAAAATATTAGAGAAGAAAAGTTATGTCATGTAATCTTAACCAACAACCCTGAGAGGTATTTGCTATTTTGTGCCCATTTCACAGACAAAGGAAACTGAGGCTGAAAGAAGTGATTTGACCAGGATTATATAGTCAGTAAGTGTCAGTGGAAGGATATGAATTCATCTCTTGACTCCAAGTCTAGGACTATATCCCTTGAATCACTTAGCTGCCATAGATAAATATCTATATCTGATTTGTAGCTCTATATATGCAGAGAATGAAAGGAGAGAAAGAAAATGAATATAGACTTTTAGATTTTAAATGAGGCACACATACTCAAACATAGTCAATATTTCAGTCTGTTTTGATTAACTGTATTTCTTTGTTACAAGGGAAGCATGGGAGGTTAAGACTGAGAAATGGTGCTAATGTATACAAGCATTAATATGTTTGTGTGTTCATATGAGAGAACACTGGTAAAATAAGATAATTTCATAAATGATCAATGGTATCATAACCATAACTGGATAAGACCACTATAGGAAGGCAACTTCTCTTGACTATTAGAGCAATTCAATCTTTCATCATTACCACTGAGCTAATACCTGAAAAAAGGAAGATAAAACTAGGAGTGTCTCTAGTTTTACCTATGGAAGGAAATACACTTAACAGAAAGTGATTTTCTTCCTTAATGTGTGTATGTATGTATGTATGTATGTATGTATGTATGTATGTGTCTATCATATTACCTCAGATGCTGAATCATTTAATTCTATTCACTATAAAAGAGGTTTACACCCTCTGATTTCACCTGCTCATGCTATATTTAAAGTTACACACACACACACACACACACACACACACACACACAGAGTTATAAAGACTACACTGTAGAGATGGATACAGAAATATGCAACTCACCCTGCTTGCCAACAGAGTGCCATACTCCATGGGACTGGGTACCTGTCAGTCAATCCTTCTATGATATTTATCAGCCTACACCATGACTTACCAAATGGTCCAGTTGGGGCTTGCTGAGGGTTCATGAAATGGACAGAAGTAATTTCTTTTATTTCTTCCTTCTATAGATGTACATTTGCAAGCTTTCAACATGAAGAAAATTTACTGTTTGGGCATGAGTAGTTAGATTAATATTTCAATTAATAAAGTCTATAAATCACAGGGTAGATGAGAGATTTATTTTCTTTTTTTTAATTTTTTCATTGTTCAAAAGGCACTCCCCACCTCTAAGCAGAACCCATTGCTGTTACCCATTCCACTCTTTCTGCCAGACTCTGTGTGCCCCTCCTTCCATTTGGAGCCAAGATTCTTTTGGTAGAGAGAAGGTAGCCTGGAAATGGGGAGTGGGAGTTAGGCAGAGTGGGAGTGTGTGAGAATGGGATCAAAGTCCTATGTAGTCTCTACTTCAGGCAAAGATTTGGTGGGAGAAGTACAGCCATTACTTTAGGCCATGTTTATTGGAAAATAGCAGAGGGCAGGAACCGTTTTGAGGAGTGGAGGTGGAAAATGCTATCCATACTTCAACAGAGCTCTATCTTTAAGTACATGAATACATGTGTATTGAAAGTGAGTATGCCCACAGACATAAACTTTTATGCAAGGGTATAAATTGGCATGTCTTTGAATGCAAGTGAATGCATACAAAATTTCTACATGCTTTAGGTCATGTTGATAACACTCTGGCTTGCCAAAAGAAAAAAATAATAGGAGCCTTAGGAATATAACTCTTTCTTTCCCATATGCCTGACAGGATTTCTTCTTTTCTTTCTTAAATATGTTGGAAAGATTGTTGTTTTGTTGTTCAGTCATTTTTCAGTCATGTCTGATTCTTCATGTCCCCATTTAAGGTTTTCTTGGCAAATATACTGGAGTACTTTGCCATTTCCTTCTCCATTTCATTTGACAGACGAGGAAACTGAGGCAAACAGGGTTAATGACTTGCCCAGAGTCACACAGCTCATAAATGTCTGAGGTCAGGTTTGAACACAGAAAGATGAGTTTTTCTGACTGCAGACCAAGCCACCTAGCTGCCCACTGTGTTGGGGGAAAAGCCCTAGTTAATTTGAATAATCCTTCCTGATATCCAGGGGCTATTTTGGTAATGAGAAAATATGAAGAAGAAACTGCATTTCACTCCCTGTGCTAAATAATTTACATCACAGGAGCATAAAATTAAAGCTTAAAGGGTTCTGAGACCTAAGTCCCTTATTTTGCAGATAAAACAGCAGAAATTGAGAAATGCTAAATGACTGTGGCTCATATAGCCAGCAAATTCTGAAGTGGGGTTTGAACACAAGTCTTCCTGATACCAAGTTCAGTGCCCTACCTAAACTATACCTCAGCAACTCAGTTCAAAGCACTCTGGGTAACAAGTTCTCCAGTCATTCTGTTCCCTGAGACTCCTAAGTGAGTGCTTATTAATCCAAAAGAAGAATTACAAATTTAATTTTGACTAAAACTTGTTTGCATCCTCTAAGCCAACCACCCACAAAGAAGAAATCCCATCAGCAGGGGATCCGGTTGCAAAGGGCACTTGAGATAATTCTTGCAGGGAGTTCTTGGTTCCCAAGGGGAGAGGGATGAGAAGAGAAAAAGCAGCTTTCTTGCTTGTGAAGAGGAAGGGATCTAAGAGACAACCAAGTCTTCATTATACAAATGAGGAGATTGACCAAGTTGTCCCTACAGTGGCCCTCATGGAACTTAGCTAGGTCTCCCCGATTATTTCCTGCAATGGGGATATTTCCTAAATGAAACATATGGAACACTTTGATTGCTTAAAGCACCTAAGGAAGTTTTACCTATGCCTGAAAGGATAACCAGAGAATGGCCTAAGCCAAATTTCAAAGTGAGAAATTTGCCCTCCTCTCTTTCCTACCTAACTTTCTTTGAGGCATCCTTGTCTTCCTTTTCTGTACCTACCAACTCCCCCAATTACTTATGGCACATATGCTATTCCCTAGCATCCCAACAGTCTAGACAATGGCACTCCTTGGTGTGGAGACAGTAATTTCAAACACTGCCAGAAGGAAGCAAGAAGTTTTGGGTTGCAAAAAGGGCCCTTTCAACCTCTCAAGTTATACTTTGTTGGTAGACGATCTCTTGCTTCATCCGCACATAAGTCTGGTTTGTCTGTGAATGATGCTGCAGAAAATACAGAAGCAGTAGGATGTGAACACATCACAGACAGGAAACAGACTGATCCCAACTATGGCCTTCCTATTACTTCACATTCACAGGGTTACAGATTTAGTGTTGTAAAGGACCTTAAAAGTCCTTTTACTCCAACCATCTCACTTTCGAGAAGAGGAAAGTGAGACCCCAAAATATTTATGTAACTTTCTCAAGCTGACCCAAATAGTCTGGGGCAGACAGGATTTGAACACAAATACTTTGACTGTCTTCTTCTCTTTTTTCACCATATTAGACTGCTTTGAAAAATCAAGAATGCCATATTATGCAAAGATAACTTAACATTTCATCTCTAAATTCTTAAAATTTTCAGTGATGTCACTGGAATTCCCACTCCCTGAGGAATTATTGTATTTTATACAGTACTGAATACAGTATGCAGTATTATTTAACCTTGACTTTGTATGGAATTGTAATGTTTACTTGTCTGATGTAGTTTTATCAAACTGCAGCAAGCACCCCCACCCAGGTAAGCCTTTTCAGCCTCTGACTTCACCCATCCCCCAACACTGTAGTCACCTATCAGGGAATACACATTAAGGGTGAGTCAAGTATATATCAACAGAAGCAAACCTTAATTAGAAAATATCAAAGTTCACTGATAATTAGAGCTCAACAATTTCTACCTCTCTAGCTTACATTTGAGTTAATGTTTCCAATAGAAAAAAATATTTCTGGAATGTATAGCTCAACTGTAAAAATCTCACCCTCCCAAGAACATCAGGAATAGCAAAATATATATCCAACATTTCACAAACAAGAACAAATTAGTTTATAATTATAATTGCATTTGGGGAAGAATAGACAGTGGAAGGTTTTTAAAAAGTAAAAATAGAAAAAAGTTTCCATGACTTCTAGAGGTAATTTCAACATAATTTACTGCTTAAATGAAAAGAATAGGAAAAAAAACCAATCTTAATGATTCTTTAAACTGTCTGAGATTTGCAGGAGTTCAAAATTAGTTTATTTATTATTCCTTTCATGTTACAGCATATTTACTGGAGTCATTTTTCAAAGAGGAAGCAGAAATAGCCCAAATCACAATGAAAAGACATATTTTAAATATATTCTCTAAGCCAAGAAGAACCAGGAAGTATGGAAAATATTGTAAGAAAACCGAGTCATACAAAATGTCAAGTAGAATTTCCAGCATCCAAAGGCTCTCCTGAGTTCACCCAAGTTCAGAAAAATGTCTAGATTTCAGATGGTTATCTAATACCTATATAGACTCAGCATTCTGGGTTAAATCAAAAGGAATTTATTTATATGTCAAAAAGCTAGTTACATGTAGGATTGTAACCTATGGGCTAAAATTTCCTTTTTGAAAGATATGTATAGGGAACTTCTTAATGTAACCTTTGTGACCAAGATTATCACAATGTGGGGAATTTCTCATTTCTCTGACTTATAGCTCCCACCCTTAAAATCTGGGAAAATCACTCACTGCTTGACACCTGCCTGCTGGTGTGCAGCAGCCAACTCCCCTTTGCAAGCATACAGGTCACAAAAATAACAAGCTAGAACTCATAGCTGTGTTCAGAGCTTTTATAGTCAGGAATCCTCTCCAAAAGTTATGTGTAGCAATCCCACAGATAGGGGATGGCATTCAGGGTGCAGATCAACACATACTTTTTTGAGTGTGACCAATATGTAAATTTGCTCAGTCATAAAAATCTGATATATTTGTGTGTGTATATATGTATGTATATACACAATACACATACACATGCATATACATATATGCATGTGCATATAAACATACATATACATGTATGCATACATATGCATGTGTGTATTTTCAATATGGGGAGAGGTGGGAGGGAGAGAAGATACATTTTTGTTAAATGAGAAAAATGTTTTTAAATGTGTCAGATAATATCAGTTAGACCAGCTTTGCCCCCAGTAGGAGTTTCCTTCTGCAACCCTTAATAGCTTTCAGCAGGTACCATGAAATGCCATAACCAACTGTAGCATCCTAGCTCTGAATCTATATATAAGTGTTAATCATTTTATCCCAGAACAAAATTTTCTCACCTCTGGTGGGAGGTATGTTTCTTCTAATACCTCAGGATTTGGGGGAAGGCTAGATATCTCCTGTCTCGCACATATTAACCCTTTGCTACAAGTCTTACAAACTTTACCTCATAAGATTTTGTCCAGGGAAAAGGAATGCCATCAATATGTATATCCAATATCTATATCTACATTTCCATCCTCCATCATCATGTTAAATATGGCGACTGCAAATCTTGAAGACCTTTCTCTCTCTGGCACCTGGGAGGGGAAACCCTCCTACCTGAGAACCCTTCACTTGTTAAGGAGCTGATAGAATATTGTGATTCTTCCAAGATTAAATGTTGGATGCTTTCAAGTCATGAATGAGAATTTTGTTTGTTATTCCCTAGAGCAGCTAAGGAGTGACTAAGAAACAACAATCAGGGAAGCAATAAGGGGCCTGCCTTAACTCACATTCCAGCATATGTATGCACATAGATACATACATATATACATGCATAGATATATACATACATGTGTATGTACACATACCTTGCAGTGTAGCAGTGTTTTGTACCAGAAAGAACCCTGGACTTGCTATTGTAGGATCTGGGTTTGATGACTCAAAATTTAGTTTAGTTATTAAATATTCTACATTTCAAATTGGACTGGATCTTAGATGTCACCTACTTTGTCCACTTCCATTTGTAGGTAACAAAACTCTGAGTCCAGAGAGAATAAATGAACCAATGAAGGTCAGCACTTGAATAATCTGTCTGTTTCTATGCCTCTGTGTCTTTTTATTTCTCTTTTTCTGTCTCTCTCTGCCTCGCCCCATTCCCCACCCCACTCTTCCACAACACAACATGTGTGTGCACACAAACACACATATAGGGATTGGATTTGTGATTTCCTTGGTATAGGGAACTCCTGGATGAATCCACCAATACAGGTGGTTTCTCTGAAAATCCTAGCCTTAGATAAGAGTTGCAAGGGCTCTGAGGTGTTAAGCAATCTGTCCAGGGTCACACGGCCTGTATGGTCTAGAGATGAGCTTGAATTCAGGTCTTTCTGACTTCATGGTTACCATATATAGTGTGTATAGGGAGAGCCATCATGGCAAAGTACATAGAGAAACAGCATACAAACTAGGAAGACCTTGTTAAAGTTCCACCTATCCAATAAACATTTACTGGATAAATGATGCTGGGCCATCACCAGTTGTCTTGACTTATGTTTGTCATTGGACCCCGATGACTCTGGAAGATAGAGTGAGGCTGATGACTTTGCACAGCCATGCCTCACTTAAATCCAATTCACTTGCATGTGATGTCTTCTGATGGCATGGTTCTCTTTGAGAATGAAGGACCAACAACAACCACCACCACCACTATAGCCACCAGAACCACAACCAAACAACAAATGACACCTCTGAGACGTATCAGCAGTCTGACTCTGGGTGAGTCACTTACCTCTTGTTGTCCCTCGATGACTCTCAGACTACACTTTGGAAAGAAGTTGCTCATCTCCTTTGATAGAAATGTTCCACTCTGGGATGTTCTTGATACAGTGAATAACAGATCTAGCCAGGATATACCTCTACATACACATTGGTGTAGAAGTATCTCAATAGGTAGATGACAGGTACTGGAGCTATTCTTGCAACTCCCTGCTTTCACTGGCAGGTTGAGTCCCTAGAGAGCAACTGTTTCTTATCCCTGGAGAGTCTAGGGACAGTCTTGAAGAAAAGTGGCAGATTTGTGGCCTTTGTAACTCTAGAGATCATGTGCTCCTCTTGATATCAACTAGTTAGCCAGGCTTTATTTTGTCTTAGAAAGAGGTATTTACTAGGGTCATATAGTAAAAACAGATGACATGAAACATTCCCCCAAAAGTTGGTGACACATTTACCCACAAGTATATACTGTGTACAGGGTTAAGTGGACAGGAGCTTAGAGCATGTGTGCCAAAGGGATAATGTGCTCCCAGAGGTACTTTGGCTGATGTCCTTGAGATCTCTTTGGAGAAGTGCAAGTTTTTTTTTTTTCCTGGTTTCCTTGTAGAATCACCAAGCAGCCCTTCAGTGTTTCTAGTTTGTTCTTGGCTCTCAATGCAGACACTATGGCTAACCACGGTCATCCTGAAAAAGTTGCAAATCCAAATCCTCCAACTTGCCAAAGTTCACAAAGTTCTTCCCTGGTCAGGGAGGGAAAGAGATGAAGCTGAGACCTTCCTCCCTTATACACACACACACAAACACACACACACACACACACGTTTGAGATTTCTACCAATAGATAATGGGCTCTACCTTGACTGGAGATTTTATACAACCCTAGAATGCTTGATGAAGCTTCCCTGGCTAATTGGAACATACATCATATATAATGCCACTTCATCCAGTGGTCTTCAAGGACATCTAATTGATCAAAGACTTTAGGAACTTCAAGCCTTTGCCTGATTGTTGTCATGAATATGTCTAAGCCTTGGTTATACCTAGTTTGTGCTTCTGACTGATCGGTTTGATATATGTATTCTCAATAAATACTTTCAATGGGATTTGTGATTTGATTGATTGCCACAATGAAACCATACTCTTTCACAAACACACACACACACACACACACACATACACACACACACAAAGACACACACACACACACACACACACACACACACACACTTTAGCTGGAGCTCTGAGAGGTTAAAACACTAGCCTTTGATCCCAAAGCTAGTTTGTGCCAGTTTCAATATGTATATGTGTGTGTGTGTGTGTGTGTGTGTCTATGTGCTTCTTTTGGAGGGGGGAAGGCAGGGCAATTGGGGTTAAGTGACTTGTCTGCGATCACACAGTTAGTAAGTGGTAAGTGTCTGAGGCTGGATTTGAACTCAGGTCCTCCTGACTCCAGGCCCTGTGCTCTATTCACTGTGTTACCTAGCCACCCTACTCCAGCTAACTTATTAAGACTGTTTAAGATGAGCTGTCAGTGTGCTTTGGAGAAATCTAAAGTCTACTACAGTTATTAATCCTATACTAGTGAAATTCTAGGTCCAACTATACTCACCTCCCCACAAATGTATATGTCTGTGTGAATGTATGTGTGTATGTGTGCATAAGGGCATTATATACATATACACATATGTATATGTATTATATATTATACAGACATTCATATATATGTATAAATATATGCATATGTGTATAATTTATACATTAAATACATAGAAGAAGAAAACAAAAGTTTCAGTGACTTTTTGAAATTATTTAAGAATAATTTACCATTGGGGGGCAGAACCAAGATGGCAGAGTAGAAAGAGCACTTCCAAGGTGCTCCAGCCCACACCACTTCAAAATTACATAAAAGGGGACACTGAACAACGTCTGGAGCAGCAGAACCCACAAAATGACACAGAGAAGCTAACCTCCCACTGAGGACAGCGTTGCAGTGTGGCAGGGAGCAGCCAGCACAGCACTCTGGGAGCCAAGCCCAGGCCCCTTTGAGTCTGAAGTTTTAGCCCCAGGGTGGCCGGACCAGCAGCCAGCTGGAGGGACCCAAGAACACCAGCAGCTGTGACGTTTCCAGAATTATCAAAACATAGATGCCTAGGATAAAGTGAGAGGTTAGTGCCCTATGGACTTTGGGACCAGTATGTGGGAGCATGTCAGCTTCTTCCCCTGGAAGCAAGAAGCCACTGAGGAGCCCTGGCACAGCCACCATTTTGCAGCTTCAGTTGCAGCTTCAGCTCCTGGCCTGCAAATTGTATGGGGTATCTGGGGATCAGACTTGGGGGTAATTGCTCTTGCTTTAACCTTCTTGGATCTGGATTGAAGTCTGGGATGAAAGTCATGGGGTGTGTGACCAGCTTGCCAGAGTGTGCGGGGGCTTCAGGGAGGGTACCCAACTAATACCTCCAGAAGTTGAGAAGACCCCAAAGTTTGGGACAGAAGCTCCCCTGTCCAGTGGCAGAGTCCTACTGTGGCAACAAGCCCAAAAGTCAAATAATTAAGTGGCAACATGCCTAGGCAAAGGAAAGAAAATAAACAGAAAAATTCAACATTAGACTCCTATTTGGGGAACAAAGACGATCGAAGCATGGAACAGGAGGAGGACTGGAAGGTCAGAAATCCTGCTCCAAAAGCCCCAAATGAAAATACGAGTGGGTTACAGGCCATAGAGGACCTTAAGAAGGATTTTAAAAACCAAATAAGAGAAGTAGAGGAAAATTGGGAAGAGAAATGAGAAGGATGCAGGAAAGGTATGAAATGAGAGTCAACAGTCTGTGAGGAAAATAACACCTTAAGAAATAGACTAGACTAACTCAAATGGCAAAAGAGGCTCAAAAAGGCAATGAGGAGAAGAATGCCTTAAAAAGCTGAATTTGCCAGATGGAAAAAGAATCTCAAAAGCTCATTGAGGAGAATGATTCCTTCAGAGTTAGACTGGAGCAAATGGAAGCTAATGACTTTATGAGAAATCAAGATGCTGTTAAGCAGATCCAAGCAATTGAAAGAATAGAAGACAATGTGAAATATCTTATGGGATAAACCACCAACCTGGAAAATAGATCCAGGAGAGATAATTTAAAACTTATTGGACTACCTGAAAGCCATGATCAAAGAAAGAACCTAGAAATCACCCTTCAAGAAATTCTCAAGGAAAATTGCCCTGATGTTTTAGATCCAGAGGGCAAAATAAAGGTTGAAAGAACCCAGAGATCACCTCCTGGAAAAGATCCCAAAAAGAAAACTCCCAGGAATATTATAGCCAGGTTCCAGAATCCCCAGATCAATGAGAAATTACTCCAAGCAGCCAGGAAGAAACAATTTCAATATTGTGGAAACACAATCAGAAAAGCACAGGATCTGGCAGCTTCTACACTGAGGGATCGAAGGGCATGGAATATGATATTCCAGAGGGCAAAAGAACTGAGAATGTACCCAAGGGTCACCTACCCAGCAAAACTGAGTATTTTGTTTCAGGGGAAAATATGGTCATTCCATGGAATAGAGGACTTTCAAGCATTCTTGAGGAAAAACCCAGAGTTGAATAGAAAATTTGACATTCAGACACAAGAAGCAAGAGATGCTTGAGAAGGTAATCAAGGAAAAGAAATCAAAAGGAACTTATCAAAGTTGAACTATTTACATTCCTACATGGAAACACAATAACCATGTCTGATGAAACCTTTCTCATTATGAAAATAGTTGAAGAAGGGTATATGGGCATATGAGTACATATGTGAATGTGTGTATATATGTCTACAGGTATACATAGATAAGGGGCACAGGTCAAATTTAATTGGAAGGGATGATGCTTAAAAGGTGAAATTAAGAGATGAGAAAGGAATATAACAAGAGGAGATGGGGAGAGATAGAAAGGGGTAAACTATCTCATATAGAAGAGGCAAGGGGATGTGGTTGCAAGGGAGAGGAAGAACAGGAAGGCAAAAAGGCAAAATCATATTCTCATTGAATTTGGCTCAGGAAGAGAATGACATACATACTGAATGGTATATCTCACCTTGCAGGAGAGTAGGGGGTAGGGGGATGAGAGGGGGTATGATGGAAGGGAGGGCATGCTGGGGGCAAGGGAGGTTGGAAGCACCCCCTTTTGAAAAGGAACAGGATCAAATTACAGAATGTACCAAGTGGGGGGTGGGATAGGTGGGAGGGAAATATAGCCAGTCTTTTACAATATATCTACTATGGTAATGTTTTTCATAGTTATACATGTACAATATATGCTGAATTGCTTATATTCCCAGCAAGAGTGGGTGACAAGGGAGGAAAGGAATGAATTTGGAATTCAAATTTTTAAAATAAAATGTTTCACATACATACAAATATTATTATTAATACTATTTTGCATATAATTGGGAGATAAGATTTGCAGGCATTGGGGCACAGAGATTCACCTTGCCCTAATGGAAAAGTTGAAGGGGGTATGGGAGAAGATATGGGAGAGAGCAGATTGGATGAGGGGATATCCTGTGGGACTGCTATTCTGGGGTGGTGGGTAGGGGAAAAATGGGGATAAAATTGTAACTCAAAATCTGGCCGAAATGAATGACGTAAATCAGAAGTTAATAAAGCATTTGGAAAAAAAAAAGAATATTTTACCACTAAAAACTTTGAGCTAGGGGTGGCTCAGTGGTGCAGTGAGTAGAGCACCAGCCCTGGAGTCAGAAGGACCTGAGTTCAGATCCGGCCTCAGACACAACACACACAAACAAAAATCTAGCCTTGTGTCCTTGGGCAAGTTACTTAACCCCAATTGCCCTCCAAAAAAAGCAAAAAAAACCAAACCAAAACAAAAAAAAACTTTGAGCTAAATGATCCTTTAAATTTTCCAAGAGTTGTAAGATTTTAATTAGCATATTTATAATGTATTTCTTAGAGGTATTATTAAAAAGTATAAATAACCAAGTTCCAAGCAATAAAAACTTTAAAAATATTATTTCTAAGCCTGCAGAAACCAGGAAACACGAAGAATATTGTAAAAAAAAAAAGTTTAATCATAGAAAATAAATAAGAAAATGCCTGGACTATCTAGACTCTCATGAGTTAACCTAGGTTTCAGAAAATAATTTCAATTTCAGATGATTATCTAAAAACTGTGGAGAATGAATACTAATAAAGTAACTAATGTATTTTTTTATTAAATCCAAATAAATTTGTGTAACGGAAAATTTGCTTGCTCCCCTTTGTATAACCCATGAACTGAAATTTACACTTAAAGAACACATTTGAATGTATAAAAATATGCATATGATTGTACCTATAAATATATTATATTTGTATGCATATGTTTGTATCTATAAATATATATTATATATAAATGTTAGCATGCATATATGTATATAAAATGCAAAAAATATGCATATGATTGTACCTATAAATATATATTATATATAAATATGTTAGCATGCATATATGTATATATTATACAATTTGTTTCTCTACATATATATGCATGCATATATAGGTAAAATTTATGTGGTTAACATCCATTTAATAGGCAACTAGGTAGCATAGTGAATAGAGCACAGGCCCTAGAGTCAAGAATACTCATCTTCCTGAGTTCAAATTCAGTCTCAGATATTTACTAGCTGTGTGACCCTGGGCAAGTCACTTAACCCTGTTTGCCTCAGTTTCCTCATCTATAAAATGAGCTGGAGAAGGAAATGGCAAATAACTCCTGTATCTTTGCCACAAAAAACCCCAATTGTATCACAAAGAATTGGATACAACTGAAGTCACTAAAAAAAACAAGAAAAAAATCCATCTAATATATAAATATGCCTAGACTATGAGTGGTACAGATAGATATCTGATTAGACTCAATCCTGGCTCCAAGGGAAGAAAACAATTTCCAACTTTTGGGGGAGCAGAAGGAGGGCCATGGTTTATTATTTACTCCTTCCTTCACCCTTCTCCAGAAGAGATATTGGGCTAGAATTATATCCATCTACCATATCACAAATATTTAGAGCAGGCTTGTGCTGGAACCCCTGACAGGATTCACAAACTGACAAGCACTACAAATCATGCTTTATTTTGTTGACTGTCTAGACTTAAGAAAGTGATAAATAAAATTTCAATATGGTAGATTATCCTTAAAATGTGTTTTAAGCACATTTTTTTCCCTGAAGAGTCAGTTGTTATTTACCAGGACATTGCTGGTTTAAGGGCACAATAAAATATTCAGAATAAAAAAACAAACACATACACTTTTTAAAGTTTAGCTCTCTCCCACCATATGGCAGTTATACAAATGACTAACATGAATAACTACTAACTTTCTTTAACAAATTAAGCAATAAAAGGAAAGTGGAGAGGATATATAAATTAGAATACTCAGAGTAAACAAGCTCTTTAGCTTGAGAACAAGATTAAAAACACCTTAGCTCAACAGAGGAGAAAACATTGGCAGAAAGAGTGGTTACCCTTAGTAGTGTCTAGGTTTGCAAATCCTAGAAGTCAGGGGCATGCTGGGGAGCAAGCTTTCTTTAATGTCTTTGGCTCCAGGGAAATCTCCTGTCCTCAAGTCTAAATTTTGCATTTGCCTCACTCAAGATACTTGTCATTAAAAGAAAAAAAAAACAAAACACCTTTATTTAGATAGGTATGGCACATAGTAGACACTTAATGTATACTGATTGATTTATTAATATATAGGCATTCTAAAAATTCTACAAACATTCTAAAATCTTAGAATTTTGTGGGAATAATGGAACTTAGAGGTTATCTAACCTAACATTTTACTCATGGCAAGAATCTAAATTTAAGGCTTCTCTTAATTTTGTATAAATGATGGCAAATGATAGTCATATAGGTTCTATTTTGATATAAAGAAGAATTTACTGGATCACAAGGCAGACTACTCCATTTTTAATTATTGGAAAATGTTTATTTAGATTATATATAATAAAAAGCTGACTACCCAAAATATGCAGGCACTGGATTCTCATGCAGCCCATAAGAGCATTGTAGACAAAGTCTAATTCCTTTTCTCCATGATACTCCTTCAAGTACTTGAAACCTAATTTTTATAACCTCCCTAAACCTTCTCTTCTTCACTCATCTTTCAGTTGTGTCCAACTCTTTGTGACCATATTTAGGATGCAGAGAAGATACCTGAATGGTTTTCCATTTCCTTCTCTAGCTCATTTTACTGATGATGAAACTGAGACAGACAGGGTTAACCAACTTTGCCTAGGTCTCCCAGGTAGTACATGCCTGAGCTGCATTTGAACTCAGTTCTTTCTGACTCCAGGCCCAGTATTAATCCATTTCACCACCTCCTGCCCCTCTTTCTAGGTTTCTATTCTCTGTATTACTGTAGCTTCTTTATCTGGATGTACTCTAGTCTGTACATTCTTAAAGTAATCTCAATTATTTAAAGTTTTGAGCATGAACACAAACTCTACTATTCTACTTAGGGTCAATTTACAGTCTAGGGATAGATTTGATACTGGGGATAGAGCTTGATCAATTACAAAATTGTTTCAGCAGCTGATCTGTTGTTTCTAACACTCAATTTTCCAATACCTTGTAATTCTCCCAAAGCCCATCAGAAATGTAAACTCCTGATTCTAAAGATCTACTTTACCTGCTGTTGGTTTTTGTTGTTGTTTTTTGGGGATTTTGCTCTGTTTGTGGGAAAGAGGTTCAAATTCAAATCGTATTCTGACATTCTAACCATCTGAATAATGTTCAGTTTCATGAGATGCAAAGTAGAAAGATTGGACTTAAATTCTGGAGTTAAGACCAAGAAGCAGAGAACATATGTCCAAATGTAAACTTACCTCTCTCCTGCCTATGAGATTTTGTATTTAACCTCTCTCCATCATTTTCTTCACTTGCAAGATGATTGATAGATCTGGATAAGTTCACAGTTCCCTTCCATCTCTAAATTGTTGATATTATATTTCCAGCTGATGACTCTTGGACCCTTCACATGGTGGAACATAAGAGGAAACACTGAACTCTTCCAGGGCCTCATAAACAAGAATAACAATAGAAGTCAGAATTCTGTGCCCAACCCTGGTGGGTACAAAGACAAAAAGGCAAATAGTTCTTGCCCTCAAGGAAGTTTGAATTAATAAAAGGCAATAGGCACACAAATTAGTATTACCTCCATCTCCACCATGGAATAATGAAGACTGCTAGGTTAAATTATGGAAAAATGTCTAGAAGCCAGCAGAAAAATCACTTTGGAAGTTGGGGAATGGATTAAAGAAGGGAAAAAAAAATCTTGAAGGAGGGAAATCAGTTAGGAGGCCAAAGATGATGAGGGTTATTAATTAGATTATGATTTCTCTGAGAAACCAATGCCTAGTGCAAAGACAGAACAATTGGTAGTTTGTACCATAGAGGATGGGAACATAGGACTTTTGGGGTGTCATGGGAAAGGAGAGAGGAAGAGAATAAACATTTCTTAAGCACCTACTAAGTGAAGGACTGTACAAATATTATTTCATTTGCTACACATCACAGACTTGTGAAATATTATTAATATCCACATTTTACAGTTGAAGTAACTGAGGCAGGCAAAGATTAAGGGACTCCAGGTGGGGTCAAGAGACTAGTTAAGTGCTTTGAGGTTGAATCTGAACTCAGATCTTCCTGATTCCAGGCTTACTACTCTAACCACTGTGCTACTTGGATAGGTGTTAAAGACAACCTCAGGATTGAATGCTGTAGGAAAGGTGAGATGAGACACACCCTCCTAACCCTCTCATTAGGTGACCAAATACTTCTTTGGGGTCTGCCCACAGTCCCCAAGAGGGTCACCTAAGGAAGCCACTTCAGTTAAGGATGATTTCCTTTTCTTATAGACACTGATTTTTTTAATGTATGTGTGTGCACACGTATTTATTTATGTGTGATTTTTCATGCTGAAAATTAAATCATCCAAAAGCATGGAATGATTCATAGACAGTCTAAGCAGTAATTTGGGATGGCCGAGTGTGAATTGGGCATCATCTAGTTCCAAGACTGATACTGTAATGAATGGCAAAGTCCAAATAATTTGCTACTTCAAGTAGGAGAAGGTCTTCTTCACTCCATTATAAGATCTATACAACTGCTATCCAATAAATATGTAGTTCTTAAATATGAGAAATAAAACAAATCTTTTAAAACAAACTTTCTTATGGTACCATATATATTCTATTGCTGTGGTTATGAGTAAAGGAGTTTTCAAGTCTTTTTACTCCAGAAAGTCATCACTCAAAACATACCCTGCAACAAGTTTCTTTTTCAAAAGACTATAACAGAAGAATCCTTTTTAAATAATATGAATAGTATAAACCTTCAAAAGTTGACCCCAATATTAGCCAACTAGAACATTATAGTCCAAACTAAGGGTTAAATTTCAAGATTAGAATGAAAAGCAAACACTCCATATCTGTTAAATACTAGTAGCAGAGACACAGAAACACAGTAGCTCAACATAGTACTTACACAAACATCTTGCTGTTGTTGTTGAGTTATTTCAGTCATGTCTGACTCTTCATGACCCCATTTGGGTTTTTTTGTTTATAAAGATACTAGGGTGGTTTGCCATTTCCTACTCCAGCTCATTTTATAGATGAGGAGGTTAAGTAACTTAACTAGGGTCACAGCTAAGAAGTTTCTGAGACCAGATTTGAACTAAGATGAGTTTTGGTGACTCCAGGCCGGCAGTCACTGCACCACCTAGCAAAACACCTACACAAATATATTCTAATATGAGGTAAAATATGGCTTGTGGAATTTTGACAATTACTGCTATTAAATTCAGAGCCTAAACTGGCCTCAGTCACTTGACCTGTGTGACCTTGAGCAAGTCACTTAACCCCAATTGCCCTGCCTTTCCTTCTCAAAAAAAAAAAAAATTCAGAGCCAATGGGATTATAAACAACCTTTGGATCTATCATTTATGAGCAAACCACTTCTAATTAACTTCTTCTTAGTACTGTATTACTGCATACATTTTCATCTAAGTTTCCTATAGTTGTAGTTCATGAAAAGTAGCTGAACAACTATATTTAGAGAAGTCACTCTGTGCAGATAAGATTTTTAGATACACACATGTACATATATATAGAAACACATATATATATATATACACACATATGTGTATATATAGGTTTCCCACTCACACATATATATATATATATGTTATGTGTATGAGTTCATGTACACTCATGTTCATATATACATAAGTTTATACATGCTTAAATGTATATGTAAGAGTTCCAACTTAGGAAATCTGGGATTTTATAACTCTCCTTATTCACCAAAGAGTCTCATGCCTATGACAATGTATGGTCTTTTAACTGGTATCCCTCTTTCCAGCCTCTCCTGCCTCTAAATCATTTAGTACTGACTTTGCTTTAATCTTCACTATATCCTATATATTTCATTCAAGGGGAAAAATAATTAGTCATTACAAATGTTTAGATTTTATATGGGCAAAATATCCAATAACTGACTAAATTTTTGACTGGGTAAATTAACTGGTTAGTTCAAACTGTGTTGACATGGCTTTAAGCATCAGGGAAAACCTTGTTTATAGACTTTATATAAGGTATTGAAATAATTTAGGCCTAAGCCTTCTTTTATCCCTATTACCTTTATATTTTAGGAGAAGAGTAAATGTGGCTTCAGGTTTCTTATACACTAAAAATTCAAATATGCCAGTAACTGAGAACAGCCTGACTTTTATTATTCTGAATAAAAATACTATTCATTTCCAAAATGTTATCAAACATTCAAATTAAGTTTTCGGTTAATGTGGTGATACACACAATTCTATGAAGAATGTTATCTGAAGATAGGAACAGGTTAATCAACAGTGAAGTATCTGGACTTTATAATTAGAAATCCATTTTTTTTAAATGTGCTATTTCCTTTCTATAAAATTTAAATTTTTGGATATTGTTTCTAACAGTTAATTTAAAAATGACAGTAATGAAATCATTACATGTTAACATAAACAGCACATTTTAAGGAGAAAAACCTATAATTTCTAAGACAAAAAATAGTGAAGATAATATAATTTCTAAATATAATTTATATTTTTGCAAATATCTTTAATATTTGTCTTAACAGAACACAACTGGATTCTGCATTCAATCTCATTAAATCACTGAAGCATATGAAAAAAAATCCAGTCTCACATATCTATGTAGTTGGAAAACGGAAGAGTATTGTAATATTATTATTATGAATATCGTTTTGAACTCTTAGAGCCACTGCAATGGTTTTTAGGACTCCCAGAGATCCATGTAATCTTAGGGGTCTGAGGAACACACTCAGATAATTGCTGATATATACCAACTCACTAATTTTAAAGATAAACTGAGGAACATGGGAGAACTTGCCTAAATTCACATTGGAATAAAGTGGCATAGACAGAATTTTAACTCAGTTCTCTGATCCAAGATTCATTCTTTTCAATAGATTATGTTTTCTTATTACATTGGACTACATTGGCAGCTTGTCTTAAATTCTTAGACTGGGCAAGATTTCTATAAGCAATATGGTAACAAAATAACCAGCCCTATACGTATATTTATACAGTGCCAAAAGGCTGACCTGATCAAAATTATCCTTTTTAGTGACCTGCTGATGTCCTAAAACTCCCAAGATTAGGGACACTCCTTAAGGAAACAAGGGTTTTGACTGAGCTAATATATTATGACCTGGGTGGATTGGAGTCTTAGCTCCATCATAGCTTAATACTTAATCTAATTAATCCATTAGTATATGTTTCTGTTTGTTTTTATACTTTTGTTACATTTCTTATATTTTCCCTGACTTATTGGAGCAGGGAAGGTCTAGGAAATATCCAGAGCCTATTACACAAAAGCCTATTACACTCAAGAGAAGTACCAACCAGTCACATAATTTTGTAACTTGTTAATAAATTTTGTCCATTTATTAATAGGCAAAGCATATATCCTGGTTTCTACCTCCGATTTCACTCTGCTAAACTGGACTTGACAACCTAGAACACAATATTGGAAGGCAGTATTCTATAATGGAAAGGCAGATAGATTTGAAGTTCTAAGACCTCTATTCAAATATCATTTCTGTTATTTCCTACCTGTCTGTACTTGAGTATATCACTTAACCGTATGTGTATTTAACTACGGGGGGGAGAGAAAGAGAAGGGAGACTGCTATTAGACACCTCATCCAAAACCAGGGCATGCTCAGTGCTAATTGCCAAGCTTTCTGTGATTCTCAGAGTTAAATACCTCCATCCACTAATCCTTTCTCTTTTGTAATTGACAAGTTTATTTTTGCTAAATTACTTGTACAACATATGTGAATTTATCCTGTTAAACTTTGCAGTTTGTGTACATACCCAATAAGGAAAACATATGTCTTCTTCCTTTCCCTGCAGTATTTCAAGGAAATTATTTTGCACACAAGCATGGCATAATAGAGGGGACCACAAAAGCATGGTATAACTGTATATTGTTCTTAACTTGAAACCATTGAGATAAAAGCAATTAAAACCAAATATATTAAAATAACTACCAAATGGAATGAGAAATGAGCCCCCCTAAAATTTGCAGAATATTAAAGAACACAATTTGGTTGCTCCTAATTAAATCACTCTACTCTCTACACACAAAGCCCCCAGGAACCTAAATGGACTTCATAGTTCAGTTCTGGTGCTCGATTTCAAGTCTCCTTCAAGGAAGCTTAGCTTGATGGAAATCAGAGGGAATTGCATGTCCATAAATGAGTTCATGTTTTTCTTCTGATGGCTGTTCTTCTCTGATGATGCCTCTAACTTCTTGTTGCAACATTCCTGGAAATTCATAAGCCTGTGGAGTACAGTCTCACTCTCCAGAAAAAGGCTCTTAGATTCCATTGTTTATCTCACCTTCTCTGCCTCTCCTGTTTTATCCTTGAAAATCCCTAGGTCCATCACGCCTTAAATCACTTCCCTCATGAATGTCATAACCTAAATACATGGATTGCCCAAGATCATTGTTTTATTCATTTTTTTTCATGTAAAGCATGAATGTTATTACCTAGATGTACAGATTGCCCAAGATCATTGTTTTATTCATTTTTTGTTGCCTTTCTTTACATTCCCAGTACACTACATAGCACAATGCCTAGCACAAAATAGGCCCTTATATGCTTGTTGACGAGTTGAGACCCCATAGCAAGTTAGCAGAGTCATTTAAACCCAGGATCTTCTATTTCCAAATCCATTGCTTTTTCTATTATGCAACAAAAGCTCTAATATTAGATGTTACTTTTTAATATAAGATTCTAAGTGTTTTGCTTATATCTCATTGTTCCTTATAACAATCTGAAGATAGAGACAACAGCTGCTATTATTCTCATTTTACAGGTTAAGGAACATGTTCAAAGCAATCATGTGACATAAAATGTAAATGTTGAAAGCAATATATAGATATAGTTCTCTCACCTAAACTTTTCTGGGTCTCAGTTTCCTCATCTCTAAAAAGAAGGGATTGGAGTCCAATCCAGGAGTGGGGAACCTGCAGCCTTGAGGCCACATGTAGCTTTGGGTGGGGCCTTTTAACTGAGTCCAAGTTTTACAGAATAAATCCTCTTAGTAAGGGGGTTTGTTCTGTGAAGTTTGGATTCAGTTAAAGGTCAACACTTGAGGACTAGGAGGCCACATGTGGCCTTGAGGCTCCTGGTTCCCCACCCCTGGATTAGACTCTCTGGCTTCTAAAGTCTTTTCTGTTTCTAAATCTATAATCCTATTGAGAGTAAGGGCTATCTTTCATCATTCTTTGTATTCCCAGCACTTAAAAGAATGTCTGGCACATAGGAGCACACCTAATAAATGCTACTTGACTGACTGATCCAGAATGTTTTCCATTATGTGCACTGCTACCCTTTAACTAGTGTTAATATTATGATCCCTGTTTTAGAGGTAGGCAGACTCTGGTTAAGTGACTTATCCCTTGTCAAACACCTAGCGCCACAGGGCAAATTTAATCTGATTTCTTCCGATTCCAATATCAATATTCTTCATACTATGCCACAACAGAGACCCTGTCTTAAGCTTCTTTGTGTTTTGGAATACTTATTTGCATAAAGCAGATGTTCAATCAGTATTTTGTGAATGAATAAAATTAATCATCCTTTCAAAGCACTTTGGTACCTAATTAGGAATCTCTGTGTTCTGAAGACCTAAGAGAAAATCATACATAATTCCTTTCTTTTGTGGGCTAGCATGGATGATGGAAACTGTCCAATACCCAGCCTAAATTGTTGAGTGCTAGGCAAATATTACTTACATATTCAATAATGCATTTTTATTGGGATATTGGCACAGTCATAGAGTTAGAATAGCTAATACTAATACTACACAATCCTTTGCTTATAGAGACATTGCTACTGAACCAACAAAGAACTGTTATGCATGTGAGATTAGTTTTCCAGTGGAAAAAAAGGATTATATTTTTCTCTATCCAAATTTTTTCCTCTGGCTCTTTGTTTGACCCAAGAAACACATCATGAAAAAGCTAGATGTGAAAAACAAAGAAGCTCTCTGGTACTGATAGACACCAAGTGCATCATTTTGTCTTCATTAGTAACCCTTAGTCACATGCTAACCAAATAAGCAAAGGGCTGAGGGTTCAACAGATAATTACACTGAAGCAAGGATTAAGTCAGTTTTATAATGCCTATCCTAGAGCTTAGGTTTTTGAAATGGCACCTGAGTGAGAACTCACCTAGAACCTTTATCTAGCCCATCCTTTATATCCTATCCAATCATATAACGGGGGCATGTTGCCATCTCCAGTGAAACCATGTACCTCCCATTCCCCACTTTCTACCTCCTACTTTGGGCACAGTAATCAAATCAATATTATCACTATTGTTGGGGAGTATCTATCTATCTATATCTATCTATCTATCTATCTGTCAATATACTCTCCCAGATAGTATGCTCCTTGAAGGCAGGGGACTGTTTCACTTTTAAAATTATATTCCTAAAGGCACTGCACAAAACAAACACAGGAAACAGCTATAAAAAACTTACGAGCAAACAATTAAAAAAAACTTTCTTAAATCTGCATACTTTTTTTAAAAAATGACAACTTGGAAACAAACTTTTCTGAATTGCTAAAAAGTGAATCCTCCAAGTAAAGTTTTGGTATATTTTGAACCCACTTATTAAAAATATTAATATGGGGGTGGCTACGTGGTACAGTGAATGGAGCACCGGCCCTGGAGTCAGGAGGACCTGAGTTCAAATTTGATCTCAGACACTTAACACAAAAACTAACCATGTGACCTTGGGCAAGTCACTTAACCCCAATTGCCCTACCTTCCCCCCTCCAAAAAGCAACCCCCCCAAAACCCCCCAAAATATTAATATGGACCCCTTCCTGATTAGGTTCTATGGCATTGGAAAAGATGAAAATTCACTAGTTAAATTTCAGTAAAAACCTCTGTAATAATTGATGAATTAGATTTTTAATAGATTATCATGATTTAGTAAGCATAAACAAAAAAGACACTTCTTTCATTTGAATCTGTTATCTTTGTGAATTTTTTTTGTTTTTTTCAATTATGGCCATCATTAAAACCAGATATTAAAACAAACTAAATATAAAATCAGACTTTTAATTGCTATATCAAAAAAGCTGAACCCAGATTTTAAAAAATAATGAAACATCTTCAATTGTGCTACTAAAAATAAAAAATGATATTTAAGTGCCAGGGAAAGTGCTTAGTTACTACTAAATAATATATTATTTCCAAAATAAAATATCATTTTGTTCTCATCCTTTGAAACTGTATCTATTTATCTTTCTATATAGTAGTTAATAGAGTAATAGAAATAGTCCACTTCCTCTTTCTCTGAGAATTCCCTCTCACCTCTAATTTCTTTACCTCTCCAGCCTCGGAAGCAAAGATTTTATTTATGTTTAATTGTTTAATTAAATTAAAGTTTGTTCTTTATGCTGCATCCGTTTTCTTACATCTCCTTAATTTTGAAGTTGTCAGGTGACTTAAAGGATAGAGATTTAGGCCTGCAATCAGGAAGACCTGAATTCAAATACAGACTTAAGCACTTGCTTTTTTGTGACCTGGACAAGTCACTTAACTAATCTTTGCCTTAGTTTCCTAAACTGCAAAATGTGGATAATAAGAGCACACATCTCCTAGAGTTGTTGTAAGGATCAAATAAGATGCTTGTGAAGTCCTTAGCACTGTGAGTGGCACATAGTAGCTGCTAATAAATTAATTAATAAATAATAAATTAATGAATTTCCTCCCTTTTTGATTTTTGCTTTCAACTGCTGATTAAGGAAAATCTAGACTTTCTCATATGCTTTTCTTTGCTGCATGTGCTTTTGTATGTTTCTTTTTTTGTTGATTTTCACTGGACAATACAGCGTTCCAGTCTATATCATACACCAGTTAGATACTGATTCAATCTTACAAGGTTGTTCCACAGAATTTTTGAGTTCGCTCTAGTTGTGGTATTTAAAGCCTGGCTCTCAAGCTTCCCTTTTCTTCCTATGGTTCTTACAATTCAATCAAGAAATATTTAATTGTGCTAGAATGTGCTAAGATAAATGGACGAAAATAAAATAAAATAAATGTAGCTCCTGCCCTTAGGAAGCATCTTAATGACAGTGACCACAAGCAACATCTCTTCTGTGATGAATGGGGTGTTCAGAGCTGTATCTCTGGTGTGAGAGCTTGCTGAGTCCTTTTCAGGGCTGCTCATTCACCTTTGGTGTCTATCTGATACTCAGGTTTCACCTGTGGCTCCAAAGAACTGTAGCATGCACCCAAGTTGGTAAAGCCGTCTCAGCAGAAAGTTTAAACCATTTTGAGGGTAAATGACAGGACCACTGGTAATTTAGTGGGGTGCCTACCTCAAGCAGGTGAAGACTCCCCCACATACACACAATGGTCTGGGCAGATGATAATAATTTGTTCTAAAGGCCATGACGCTGACTGAAGCAGGTGCAATGGAATGCTTAGAATCTGGTCAGACATGGAAGGTCATCCACTGCATCCTGGGCCACCACCAGTGGTCTTGACTTTTTTCTTGCCGCTGAACTCCAATGATTCTGGAAGAGAGAAGGAGGCTGAAGACTTCATTCCAAGAGAGGCTGGCTACCTTAAGTTCAATTAATGCAGGAGTCAAGACATCACCCCGTGGTGTCATTGGTCCTCTTCAAAAATGAGGGATAAACCACAATGTACATACAAGAGAAATATAGTGGTAATAGTCCTAGTAAGGCTTGGACTGGCTGCCCTAAATGGGGCCTAAGTCACTAGAGATCCTGAAGGTTGTATTTTTTTCCAGTGTGGGAAGAGTGCAAGCAAATTAGAGCTCAGGGTGAGCTTTTCTCTCATAGGAGGAGTTTTTTAAGAACTCGAGAGTGAAAAGAGGTACAAGAACTTTCTCTCCAACACATGTAAAAGGTAGTACAAGAATGACACTGGGAATAACTGCAATTTCCTTTCTCAAACCTAACTCTACAAAGTAGACTCTGAGAGGTAAAAGCTAAAGGGATAAGAAGCAAGATATGACCTTCTTTCCTTCCTTCCTCCTTTTTTCTTTCTTTCTTTCTTTCTTTCTTTCTTTCTTTCTTTCTTTCTTTCTTTCTTTTTCTTTCTTCCTATCTTTCTTCCTTTCTCTTATTCACTGATGAAGTGTTCAAGGGAAAAAGAAAGGCTAAGTAGAAGTGGTTATCCTGACTGCACTGTCCCCTCTTCCCTGCTTGCCACCACAATACTTCAGTTGGGTACAAATGACACCCTTTCTAGACACATCCATTTATTTTTTAAGACTGCACCTGACTGATAAAATCTTATTTCTAGCAAACATATGCAGTTGACCCTGTCCTGTGTATTTCCTTGTGCCCTTTTGATCACCTCATGGGTAGGTAGGACAGCTATACAAAAGAGTATTACCTTTCCTAACACAGGGCTGGTATCACAGCTCCCTCAAACCATTATTAACAGAATTTTCATCATTTACATGTCTCATAACTATAATCCCAAGGGCAAAAATACTCCAATCTTTAGTCCTTTAAATCTGTACCATTAGATCAGCATTCTAAACCTGCTGTGAGGCCTAGTTATTACATATACTATTATATAGTATGAACAGAAGGTCTTCTTAGAACTGGGGTGGCGGGGCAGTAAGTAAGGCATCCCACAGAAGACTGATCAAACTTAATGGCGTATAAGTCAAATTTATAATTAGCCTTTATTCAAGCTGAATTTTGATTGAAGTCAGAGAACATAGGAATTTGACGTAAGGAGGTAGAACATTCCAGTTATAGGGAAGAGTCAATGAAAATTATGAGAACTGAGACTCATCGTGAAACCATAAGGGTCTTGGCAAATTTATATCGGAGTGGTTTGCCATTTCTTTCTCCTGTGGATTAAAATCAACAGAGCTTAATTGACTTGCCCAGGTTTACACAGCTAGTATCTGAGGCTGGATTTGAATTCATGTCTTTCTGACTTGGGGTTCAATATTCTATCCACTGAGTCTCCTAGTTGCCTTCAAGGCAAACAAGTTAAATGGTATGCCCAAGGTCACACAGCTAGTAAACCTCTAAGGTCTCAGGTCTTCCTAACTCCAGGTCACAAGATCTATCCACTGAACTATCTAGCTGAGCTATGTAGCTGCCTCTTCTTTTTTTTTTTTTAATATTTCCCAATTATCTTTTTTTTTGCCTTTTAGAGGGCAGTTGGGGTTAAGTGACTTGCCCAAGGTCACACGGCTAGTTTTTGTGTTAAGTGTCTGAATCCAGATTTGAACTCAGTTCCTCCTGACTTTAGGGCCAGTGCTCTATTCACTGCACCATCTAACCACCCCTCTAGCTGCCTCTTCTTAACAATTAGAGCTCATTGTTTTAGAATGGACCACTTTTGAGGTGTGTGCTTATTATCACTGGTTGTCTTCAATCAAAGTCTGGGTGACCATTTGTCATGTTTGTTTTAGAGGAAATTCTTTCTCAGATAAAGGTTGAATGGTCTATGAGGTTTCCTCTAAATCTCAGAGTCTGTGATTTCCTAAATTCTATGAGGTCAAGGACTCTTTCTTAATTTGTTTCTTCCTTTGGCCTTTGCACAATGCATTGTACAAAATAAATGATTAAATATATGAGTGAAAAATACTACTGACATCTTATTAAGGTCTTATATAAGGTCCTTATATTACTCTCATGCTAACATTAGAAAGTCAAGGTCAGATATTTGGGGTGAATACCTGTCATCTATCTGTGAGCTCAACAGGCTTACATTTGTAAGCCTATTATATCACGTAATTGTGTCTGAGTGCACACAATCTCTCAGTGCATGCCATATAAAAGATCTAAATGTAGTAAGAAAGCATAATTTTGTGTCAACAACCAGGTATGTTTGAATACTTACCTCATATTGACACAACCTAAGTCAATAACCTGAGAAGAAATGCAGAGGAAAAGCCGTGCCCTCATATTTCAGTTACTAGATCAGATAGTCCAGCCCAATGTAATGGCCATATCGCTGGTCACATAACTGGTGAGTTGACTCACCAGTCAACTCATACATTTAATGTGTGCCCAACATTATGCTGGGCAAGTGGGGCATATAAAAAAGCAAAAAATCTTGTCCAGTCCCTGTGGGCAACATGATTCAATGTCAGGAACATTTGAACAAACATGAAAGAAACCTAATAAGGTCATTAGGCAAGAATTCAAAAGAGTAAATTCTAGGCCTGGCTCTTACTAACTAACTGGTTCTCCTTGGGTAAATCCTTTTTTCCTCTTCATACTTCTTAAGCATAAAGAAAAGCAACTGGAACAACTGATCTCTAAAGGCTCCTTTAATTCAATTATTTTAGGCAATTTAAAGAATTTAAAAGCAATGGAGATCGAGAGAAGCAAGCGGACATCATTGCCTGGCATAGTCATGAGAGGTTTCATAAAGGAATCTGTGGTTAACTGGATAGATGACTTTGGATGACTAGCAGGGAAAAGGGAAGACATTCTAGATGGAGGAAAAGCATGAGCCATAAAAAAAAAGGGAGAAACAAGATATAATAGGAGGCCCAACTGGAAAGTTAGAGTAAATAATCCGAAGTAGTGAGAAATAAAATTATCATGGTGGAATGGTATGATCATTTGAGACTAGATATTATAGGAAACTATTATATTCTATTATCTTTCACAGCTGTTATATATTAATAGTATTTTACAGGTGCCATATACGCCCTGCTAGAAAATGAAGGCAATGGGGGCGGAGCCAAGATGGCGGAGTAGAAACAGCTCATCCAAGCCACTCTGCCCCCACATTCCCCCCAAACGATGTAAAAGGGGACTCTGAACAACTTCTGGAGCCCCAGCACCCACAGAACGACACAGAGAAGCTAAACTCCCGCTGAGGACAGTCCAGCAGCCCTGCAGGAAGGACCAGCTCAGCAGTCTGGGACCTGGCAGCGTGCAGCACGCAGAGCGCAGGAGCCGAGCCGAGCCGAGCCGAGCCCAGGTCTGCATGAGCCGAGGTTTTAGCCCCAGGGCGGCAGGGCCAGCAGCCAGCTGGAGGAACCCCAGAACACCAGGAGCTGTGGTGATTCCAGAACTATCAACATAGACTTGCCTGGGACAAAGTAAGAGGTTAGTGTCCTATGGACTTTGGGACTGGTATTAGGGAATGCGTCGGCTCCCTCCCCTGGGGGCTAGAAGCCACTGAGGAGACACGCCATTTTTTAGTTTTCAGAGGCAGCTCCCGCTCCCAGCCTGCAAATTTGTAGGGAGATCCAGCAATCAGTCTTGGGGGGTAATCGCTCTTGCTTTAACCTCCCTGGATCTGGATTGTGATCTAGGGTGGAAGTCGTGGATGGGTTTACAGCTTGCCAGAAACGGAAGTTGCCCCCCACACATTAGGGATGAAAATTCCTCTATCTGGCCTTAAAGCCATAGTGTGGCCACAAGCCCAAAAGTCAAGCAATTAAGTGGCAACATGCCAAGGCAAAGGAAACAGAAAAATGCAACCCCAGACTCCTATTTTGGGGGCATAGAGCGGGAAAAGGACTGTGAGGTCAGAAGTCCTGCTCCAAAGGCCCCAGGGGAAAACATGAGCGGGTTGCAGGCCATAGAGGACCTTAAGAAGGACTTTAAAAATCAAATAAGAGAAGTGGAGGAAAAATTGGAAAGAGAAATGAGAAGGATGCAGGAAAAGTATGAAATGAGGGTCAACAGCCTGACTGAGGAAAACAACACCTTAAAAAATAGACTAACTCAAATGGCAAAGGAGGCCCAAAAGGGCAATGAGGAGAAGAATGCCTTAAAAAGTCGAATTTGCCAGATGGAAAAAGAATCTCAAAAGTTCACTGAGGAGATTCATTCCTTCAGAGTTAGACTGGAGCAAATGGAAGCTAATGACTTTATGAGAAATCAAGATGCTGTTAAGCAGATCCAAACAAATGAAAAATTAGAAGGCAATGTGAAATATCTCATGGGAAAAACCACTGACCTGGAAAATAGATCCAGGAAAGACAATTTAAAAATTATTGGACTACCTGAAAGCCATGATCAAAGAAAGAACCTAGAAATCACCCTTCAAGAAATTCTCAAGGAAAATTGCCCTGATGTTTTAGATCCAGAGGGCAAAATAGAGGTTGAAAGAATCCACAGATCACCTCCTGAAAAAGATCCCAAAAAGAAAACTCCCAGGAATATTATAGCCAGGTTCCAGAATACCCAGATCAAGGAGAAAATACTACAAGCAGCCAGGAAGAAACAATTTCAATATTGTGGAAACACAATCAGAATAGCCCAGGACCTGGCAGCTTCTACACTGAGGGATGGAAGGGCATGGAATATGATGTTCCAGAGGGCAAAAGAGCTGGGACTGAAGCCAAGGGTCACCTACCCAGCAAAACTGAGTATTTTGTTTCAGGGGAAAATATGGTCATTCAGTGGAATAGAGGACTTTCAAGCATTCTTGAGGAAAAAACCAGAATTGAATAGAAAATTTGACACCCAGGCACAAGAAGGAAGAGATGCCTGAGAAGGTAATCAGGGAAAAGAAATCAAAAGGAACTTATCAAAGTTGAATTATTTACATTCCTATATGGAAAAGCAATAACTATAACTGATGATATCTTTCTCACTATGAAAACAATGGAAGAAGGGGGTGTGGTCATATGAATACATATGTGAATGTGTATGTATATGGTTACAGTTATATATGGATAGAGGGCATCAGTTGAATTTGTTGGGAAGGGAGAATACTCAAGGGATGAAATTATGAGGTGAGAGAGGAAAGTGGCAAGAGGAGATGGGGAGAGACAGGGTAGTGTAAACTATCCCATGCAGAAGAAGCAAGGGGAAGTGGTTGCAAAAGAGGGGGAGAATAAGGAAGGCTAAAAAGGCAAAACCACATTTAAACTGAATTTGGTTCAGGGAGAAAATGACATACATAGTAAATGGGATATCTCAACCTGCAGCAGGATAGGGGGAAGGGGATGGGAGGAGGGATGATGGATGGGAGGGCATCCTTGGGGTGAGGGGAGGTTGGAAGTACCCACTATAAAAGAGGGACAGGATCATGTAGGGAATGGACCAGGTTGGGGTGGGATGAGTGGGAGGGAATTATAAGCAGCCTTGTACAATATATCTACTATGATAATGTTTTGCATAGCTAGACATGTACAACATATACTGAATTACTTATCTCCCAAGAAGGAATGGGTGACAAGGGAGGAAGGAAATGAATCTGAAATTCGAGGTCGTAACATTAAATGTTTCAAATATATATAAATACTATTATTAATGCTCTTTTGCTTGTAATAGGGAGATAAGATGTACAGGCATTGGGACACAAAGACTCACCTTCCTCTAATGGAAAAGTCGATGGGGGTATGGGAGAAGGTATGGGAGAGAGCAGATTGGAGGAAGCGACATCTTGT
>WOXC01007223.1:0-48548 GCA_011680675.1 Gymnobelideus leadbeateri | reverse complement strand
AAATCTCACCTGGTGACAATCTTTGTGATATTTTGCTGTAATCTCTTTGCTAATGTTTTGAATAAGATTTTTGCATCAATATTAATTAGAAAAAACTGACTTACAGTTCTCTTTTTCTGTTTTTGTACTCTATGCTTTAGGTATCAATATTATATTTGTGTCATTCAAGGAATTTGATATGATTCCTTCTCTGCCTTTCTTTTACACACATACACACCCACATTACAAATATGGGTAGATAGAAATTTACACACACAAATGTACATATTATGGAAATTATTTTATTCTTTAAAAGTTTGGCAGAATTCACTTGTAAACTCTTCTGGTCAAGAGATCTTTTATAACTTGTTCAATTTATTTTTCTAAGGGCTATTTAAGTATTCTATTTTCTCTTAATATGAGCAATTCAAATTATTGTAATCATTCACCCATTTCACATAAATTGCTATTTTTCTTGGCCTATAAATGGGCATAATAACTTCTAAAACTGCTTAAGTTTAATTTTTATATTTATATTTTTATATTTAAGTTTATATTTTTATATTCATTCACTCTTTTAATTTTTTATAATGTTAATTTGGCTTTTTTCTTTCTTTTTAAAAATCAAATTAAACAATATTTTATTCATCTTTTTGTTCTATTTTCATAAAAAAACACCTCCTAGCTTTCTTTATTAGTTCAATAATATATTAGGCTTTTTTTTACTTTCATGTTTGTTAATATTTCCTTTGATTTTCAGGATTTCTCTTTTGGTGTTTAATTGATGTTATTTAATTTTTTTTCTTTTTCTTTTTCCTTCTGGAAGTTACATGCCCAATTCACTGATCTGCTCCTTCTCTTTTTTATTGATATGAGATTACAAATGTAAATTTCCCACCTAAATACCGCTTTGTCTGCATCCCATAAACTTTGTTATTCTGTCTCATTTTTGTTATTCTTTCATTAAATTATGATTTTTTCCTGATTTTTTCTTTGAAAAATCTTTAGGATTAGAGTATTTGTTTTATTATTAAGTTTTAATTTCTCCATCTTTTTATGTCATGTAATGTTATTGCATCATTATATAAAAAGATATATTTCCTATTTCTGCTCCTCTTTGTGACTTTTTAAAAGCATTATTAATATGTGGCAATTTTTGTAAAGATGCCACAGACAGCTGAGAAAAATGATAGCTTTTCCAAGAGTCCTATCATATTTCATAATTCCAAAAATCTATTCATCTCCTTCACTCCTGTCTTATTGATTTTATGATTAGATTTATCTGGTTCAGAGAGGGAAAAATTGACGTCTCCAATTAGTATGGTTGCACTCTCTGTTTTCTTCTATAACTCATTTCAATTTTATCTTAAGAATCTGGATACTCTTTTGTTGTTGAATATACAGTAATAATAATATTTCTTTGACTGTTATACATTTCAGCAAAAAGTAGTTTCCCTAATTACCTCTTTTTATTATGTCTATTTATTTTATTTTGTTTTGTCTAAGGCCATGATTGCTGGCCCTGACTTTTCTACCTCAGCTGAAGCATAGTAGATTCTTCTTTTGCCCCTTATTTTAACACTGCATGTTTCCTGTTTAAGTGTGTTGCTTGTAAACCATATATTGTTTGATTCTATTTTCTAATTAATTCTATCTGCTTCCATTTTATGGGTGAGTTCATTCCATTCACATTCAGAGTTATGATTACTAACTACAAATGTCTCTCTATCCTATTTTCTTCTGTCTATTTTTTCGCTCTTTAAAAATATATTTTGCATCTGGCCACATTCTCCCCTAATATATTCTGCCTTTTATCAGACCCTCTTTCCCTTATCCCCTTTCCCTCCATCTTCACTCTCTGATAAAATATATTTCTATACCTATTTGACTAGATAGATAGATACATAGTTAATCTATAGATATCTATAGATAGATAGATTTTTGTGTATCTACCTATCTGCACATTCATAAACATATATATTCTTTCCTCTTTGAATCAATTTAGCTAAAAGTGAGGTTCAGTTATTATCACATGCATCACTGTATTTCCCTCTAATGCCAAAAATCTTCTTTGTGTACATCTTTTATATGATAAATGCCTCATTATTTCTCTCCCTTCCTGCTTATCCTAAGGCATTGCTCTTTCTTGCCCATCCATTTTTTAGATCAATTCAACATAAGCCACTAATATGCATGCCCTCTGTCTCTGCATACTCTTTCCAACTGACCTAATAATGATAAATTTCTTTGGAATTTTATGCATCATCTTCCTATCAAGAAATGTAAAGAACTTGACTTTATTGAGTCCCTTAAGAATTCTCTTTCACAGTGTAATTTTCCTGCTTCTCTTGGATCTTGTGTTTGAATATTAAAAATTTTTATTCATCTCTGGTCTTTTCATCAGTAATGTTTGAAAGTCCTTTATTTCATTAAACACCCATTGTTTCCCCTGAAGGACCATAATTTTGCTCAGTTTTGCCAGGTAGGTTTTTCTTGGTCACAATCCTAGCTCTTTGGCCTTCCAGAACATAATATTTCATGTCCTATATTCCTTTAATGTGGAAGCTAGTAAGATTTGTGTGATCCTGACTATGGCTCTACAATATTTAAATGGTTTCTTTCTTGCTGAAGTAATTCTCCTGGATGTGGGAACTCTGGAATTTGACTATAATACTTCAGGGAGTTTTCATTTTGTGATCTTTTTCAGGAAGTGCTCCAGTAGATACATCCAATTTATATTTTTCTTTTGATTCTAAAATATCTGGTCAATTTTCTTTTATAATTTTTTAAAATATGATTCCTAGCCTCTTTGATTACACCTTTCATGAAATCCAATAATTTTTTAAATTATCTTCCCTCAGTCTATTTTCTAGGTTGGTTGTTTTTCCAATGAAACATCTCACAGTTTATTGTTTTATTTTCTTTTGATTTTGTTTGTTTATTCTTATGTTATGGAGTTCTTAGCTTCCACTGGTCCAATGCTAATTTTTAAAGAATTATTTTCTTCAGTAAGCTTTTTTACTTCTTTTTTGAATTTGGTCAATTTTGTGTCTTAAGGAATTGATTTTTTTTTCATTAAATTTTCATACCTCCTTTACTATTTCACCACATTGGTCTTTTAAGGTATTGTTTCCTTCAGCATTTTAGGGCCTCTTTTACTGAGTTATTAATTCACTTTTTTATTATTTTCTTCCCTCACACTTATTTCTTTCCCTAATTTTTTTTATGACTCTCATTTCTCTTTAGCTTTTCCAGGAATTCTTGTTGGATTTACGTCCAATTCACTTTTTAAGGCATCACTTGTAGCCTTTTTCAGATTGTTTTTTACTTCTTAGTTTATCTCTCAATCTTTCCTGTTACCATAAAAGATTTTTAAGGTAAAGTTCTTTTTTTATTGTTCACTAATTTTTCTAGCCATTTTCTTGACTTTGAGCTTTATGTTAAAGTTGGATTCTGCACACTTTGGGGTTTAAAGTCACTGCCCCAAGCTTCATGCTTTTCTCCACTATTTTTAGAGATAGTTCTGTGTAATGCCATGCATGAGCAGCTTTCCAAAGGTCTGCTACTGTTGAACAGCTTTTAAGGTTCTGATTACACAGTATAGTGAACACTCTATTCCATAACAAATCAAAGCAAAACATCCACAGAAAGTCAAGATACAGCATTCACAATATTACAACTTTTTAAAGTACAATAGTCAAAGCCTTCCACTCATGGGGCAAAGCATCACAGAAAATCACAATCTAATAAGATCACAATATAGTCTCAAAGTACAATAGACAAAGTCTTACTCTCATAGGGCAAAGTCTTAAGTTAACTGTCATTCACTTATTCAACAATGAATTATTAAGCAAGATCACAATATAGTCTCAAAGCACAATAGTCAAAGTCTTCCACTCATGGGGCAAAGTCTTAAGTTAACCCAGTTAGTCACTTACTCAGATATCAATTACTAAGCAAGATCACAAAATAGTCTCAAAGTAGAAGTCAAAGTCTTGCACTCTGGGTAAAATCTTGATTAATTCAGTCACTTATTCATCAATCCATTACTAAGTATCATACACAAAACCCTCCACCCCTAGGTAACTGGTAAACTATAATTCCATCATTACTCAGTACCCAAGGAGAGGTTTTTTCATCTTGACTTAGGACAGGTTCTCAGATTCCCAGGATCCCCTTCCATGGTCCCAGATTCTACCTGAATTCATCAGACTGTCACCTGGGTTCAATGGCAGACAGCTTCCAGTTCCTTGTCAAGCTCTCTGGGAAGGTCCTGCTCCACAATGAAGTTCACAGGGCCTGGTCCATGTCACATTGTTCACAATTTCTGCTCCAGGGAATTCAAGGCCCAATCAAGCCACAAAAACAAACAAACAAAAAAAAAAAAAAAACAGCATCCCAGTCATTCTTCCTCAGTCACCTGGGCTCCTGACTCCTGGCTCCAGGCTCCAGGTTCTGGGCTCCAGGTTCTGGGGTCTTGGATCTGGGCTCTGAGCTCTGGGCTCTGGTCTCCTGGGCTCCTGTTCAGAAGAAGTTCTACCATGACATGTTCTCAGGAAATTCAGGCTCAGTTCTCCATTCTCTCTTCTGTAGCTGCTCTGCCACCAGATGCTGGTCCCAAGAAATTCTGTGCCTCGCTGGGGCTTTTCCTTATATACACACAGCATTAGCTTCCTTTCCTGTTTCAGTCAACCCGTTCCTGTAACATCAGTAACAGGAGGCAGTAGTCATACCTTCTGTTTCCCCAACAGAGGTTTGATCAATTACTAAGTGCTAAGTACCTGCTACTTTTGCCAATACAAAGGGATCTTCAAATTCAAATTACATTACCATTACAGTCTGGACCTCCATAAGTTTTCCGTGCTTCCAAGGTAATATGATTTGAGGAGAAGTGTGGTCACTGCTCTGTTGGTATACACTCTAGTCTTTACCCAGAAAGGGCCATTGCTTGCCTTCAGTCACAAGTACTAGTATACTTCAGGGGCCTGCAACTGTGACCAATGCTTCTACTCCCTTGTGAGGGAGAACTTTTCTCCATCCTCAAAGTGTGGCTCAGTACTGTTTATGAGTATTTAAATTTCCAAACAGCAACATGTCCTGCATTAGTACTGGCAAAAGTTTCCCTGTAATTAATTTCAAACCAGCTGTCAAACCCTTTACTGTCTATGGACTGAGAACTCTAGCCAATCCTTTTGTAACTATTGCCACCTCCAAGATTCTCCTCCTGGTATTGTGCCCATGTTGACATAGACCTATCTTCCTCACCTAAACTTGTCTTGAGCAGGAAAACTGTCTTACTCTGACCTTTTTTGTTGGCTATGCTGCTCTATAATTTGGTATGATGCATTATCTTAAATGTGTTTAGAGTATAATATTGGGAGAATTCACCTGTGTTGCTTCCTCCCGCATGATTTCTCTCTTCAAATATAGCTGCAGCACTGGGGCTAGAAGCAGGACTAATGGTCTAAAGGGCAAAATTACTCCCAAAGCTCTTCTGCTCAGTTTTCTGGATTGTATTCATTAGGATCTTAGAAGATGGTCATGGTGGCTTGATCTATCTCGAATGTGTCCCCTCAGCCTCTCCCTCAAGGTAACTACCTACTGCCTCAACTTTTTACTCAACAGTAAATGTTTTGTACAGTACCTACATTATTAGTATTCTTTTAGCAATGAAAGAGTGGAAGAAAAATATTTTTTTCTCCCAAGAGACAACAAAGATTTTGAGTGCCCTAGTGAGTGAGATGCAATGGCAATATGATATAATAAGGTATACCCACTTCCTCATTTGGATAGGGACAAACATGATCGAATTACAAGGGGATTTTTATGCACTATGCTCCTCAATCCACTGTTATGGGTATAATTCCTCCATTTCCTCCTGGCTGTTAGATTTGCTGTATCACATGACCACTGACTGCATACTTATTTGCTCTTAGTTTCAAAGTTAAGAGGGTGATGATGGCTCACTAATAATCTATATTCACCATAAGGAAAATTACTGAATTACTGAAAGCCTTGGTCACTGCAGGTCAGCAAGTATTAGGTATGAAGGATCGTATAATTACTCTCTTTAAAATGAAAGAGGAAAAGGAAAGTAACTGATAATGTAAATTTTATAGTCTTTCCATTTGTGCAATTATCCTTCCAAATTTAATGGTTCCAGAAAATGCTGAACAGTTGGAGAAATAGAAATATTCTCTGGGGACCTTTTAAATGAAAATTATGAAAATGATTAGATGAATATGCTTCAAATATCTGCCCTAAATTTATAATTGATATCCCCCCACATACATGCAAAATTTCAAATAAATGCCTGAAAATGCCTCAAAAGGAAAAACTTTGTATTCCTTCTGAGGGTTTAATGGAGTATTTATATATCCAAAGTAATTTTAATAAGGGAGTTATTTATCTACCTGGGCTACTAGAGTAGTTTCAAAGGAACTTAATGATCACTTAAACAAATGTCAATTGACAGACACTTGGGGAAACTGAATTCTGTTGCAGATATCTTCAATTGTTGATTTCTTGCCTTTTCAACAGTTTTTGTAACTCTAGGCAAAACCTGTAAAGAATATGGTTCTAATGAACATTCTGGAAAAAAAAATAGGTTGTCTAGAAAATAAATTTCCTGGTTATGGGAATGCATAAGGCAGGTAAAATTTCCACATTTCACTTTTTACTGCCCTCCTGTTACTTAGAAATAGCTGAACCAATTTAAACTAAATTTGAGTTAAAATATAAAGCACTCCCATGCTATGTCCCTCTATGCACAGCTTCATTCTATGTGCCTGCTTTATAGGTAAGTTACAAACATTGTAAAATGAAATATATACTAGCACCTCAGACAGCCCTATTTATTAAATCAAAAGTGGTCATCACCAGCAAGGGAAGAATATAATGAAATTCCAAACTTCCTTGCCTTCAGTAATGTGAACTTTGATAATTTTCAAAAATCAAACATTGGACTTTCTGTTTCCTGATATGAGAACAGCAGCAGCAGCAACAACAACAACAACAGCAACAACACAAGTTCTATACTAACCCTGGGAAAGTCTTATATGAGATTAGGAAAAAAAAGTCATGGAGTGGACAGCTGATAGAAGACTATCACTTTTAATTCAGAAAGCTGATTTATTGTTTGTCAGAAACTAATTCTTAGGGGTGGCTCTGTGAGTAAGAGTGCCAGCCCCAGAGTCGGGAGGACCCGGGATCAGTTCTGGCCTCAGTACATAGTACCCACACATAAATAACTAGCCATGTAACCTTGAGCAAGTTATTAAGCCCAGTTGCTTTAAAAGGAAAAGAAACTACTTCTTCCACATATTTGATAAAGCATGTAAAGTATTTCAGAGCTTGCACACAATTTTAAATGTGTTTCAGGAAAAAAACTATTCTAGGAGGAAAGGTTAATCTAACAAAGATTCTTCCTAAGAAGATCTGCTAAGCATGACCATGGATGGAGTTTGAGAATGTTCTTCAAACTCTGCTGCACAAAGCCAATGGAGATAAAAAGGCATACCTGACTGCTAAACACAATGGAAATAAAATGAATGTTTCATAGACAAGTTAAATACATAATCAACAACAAAAAGCATGTGTAGGATGGAATCTTGAAATCAAAAGTATATCAGAAATTCTTGATACTGTTAAGCTACAATTGAGAGTCAAAAGTTTAATGCAACACAAGAAGTCAAAGTAGTCAAAAGGGAGAAAAGAAAACATCAAAGACTTTATCATAGAGGTATGAAAAGGAGAGAAATAAGACAAGAGAGACAATATCTGAAAGAGGAATATGAGGAAATTTTCTTTTTTTAATTTTATTTGTTTATTTTTAGTTTACAAGATTCAATTCCATAGTTCCTTGAGTTTAAAATTTCCCTTCCCTCCCTCCCACCACCCCCATCGATGGCATATAGTCCAGTATAGGATCTGCAAATACTTTCACATTAGACTTAGTCAAGTTAAAAAGGCAAATTGTACTAGATGGGATGAAAAATGGTAAAGAAGAAATAAAACCAAACAATGAAAAGAAAAGGATCAGTTAGTTTGCTTCCATCAGGATTCAAGCTAAGTTCTTTCTCGTTATTTCTCTGGATGTAGGCATCACTCTCCTTCATGCGTCTTTTGAGATTGACTTATATCACTGCATTGCTGAGAAGAGTCCAGTCTGTCATAGTTGGTCATCACACATATGTTGTGTCTGTGATTGTATACAAATTTCTCCTGGTTCTACTTTTCTCACTTAGCATCAGTTTGTATAAGCGTCTCTAGGTAAATATAAAGTCTGCCTGCTCCTCGTTTCTTATAGCATAATAGTATTCCATTACATGCATATACCACAACTTGTTTAGCCATTCCCCAATTGATGGGCACCCCTTTAATTTCTAATTCTTTGCAACCAGGAAAACAGTTGCTATAAATATTTTTGTACATATGGGTCTTCCTCCCACCTCTATGATCTCTTTTGGATATAACCCTGCATGTGGTATTGCTGGGTCAAAGGGTATGAAATTATTTATAGCCATTTGGGCATAATTAAGTTATCTCTACTGGATCTGCTCTCTAGGTCAGTTGTTTTTCCAGTAAGATATTTTACATTTTCTTACAATTTTTCAATCGTCATGTTTTGTTTGATTGACTCTTGGTGCATCATAGAGTTCTGAGTTTCAATTTGATTGATTCTAATTTTTAGTGAGTTATAGTCTTCAGTTAGTTTTTGAAGGTCCTTTTTTAGGGAGATATTTTCCCTAATTACTTCACTCATTTTACTTTTTAAGAATTGGTTTTCTTCAGTGAAACTTTTTTCCAAGTTGGTCACTGCCTCCCTGATTTAGTCTTTAAAACCTTCCTTAAGCTCCTCCAAGAATGTTATTTGGGCTTGAGACCAGTTCATACTTCCTCCTGTGGTCTCAGGTGTGGGTAAAGAGTCCAAGTTGCCCTCTGTATTTGGTTGTTCTTGACCTACATAATAAGCTCAGATCGATTTTCTTGACTTCCCCTTCTCCTTCTCAGCTTCCTTCCTTCCCATTGTAATTTCCTATTTCTTAATTTCTCAGGCTGTGAGCTAAGGGCCTTATCATTGACTTTTAATGCTGTAGCCTCGGAGTGTATAGTTTGAGGCTAAGGCAGGAGTCTCAGAGAGGTATGCTGATGTGCGCAGAGTAGTCTGTGGAGGTGGGGTAGTCTGGACACTTTAAATTTCTGCCTCTATACCCCTGGGCTACAGCTCAGACAGGCTTTTGCTGGTTGGGTGAGGTGGGGTTTGTTGGGACCCCTCCCTATCTTCTTTTCAGATTCCTTGCTGCCTCAGTTATACCCCTTCTTGATGACTCCCAAGCCTGATGCTATTTTCACTATCTTAGGATTACTCTCTGGGTCGAGACTCATCTTTGGGTTTTCTACTTCATGAAGGAGGAATCTGTGCTGCCAGAGTTTATTTTTCATTCTGGCAAAACAGGCAGGGGGTTTCTAAATTTCCAGGCTGGGGGCTGATAGCTCCAGGAGAAGCCGCTGTCTCTCCTGGGGGCCCTGAGCCCTCTTTTACATGGCTACAATGATTCCTCCTGGCCCCTGGTGAGATGCTGGTGAGATGGCTGCGATTTGTCCTTAGGATCGTTGAGTTGGCTGGTTGTGGCTCCTTCTCTCTCTGGTGTATTCTGCTTGTCTGCTCTCAAGTCTAGCTGTACAGACACCACATGCTCCACACTTCCCCTGTCCAGACCCACTGGGCACTTTCCTTGGCTGGATTCTGCCACGCTCCATCTCCAAGTAGATTCTGTCACTCCAGAATCCGTTCAGATTAACTTTTCAAGGTTTAGTGATGGGATTCACGGAGGAGCTTAGAGAAGTTTCTGCTTCCTTTCTGCCATCTTGGCTCCATCCCCCAAGGAAAATTTCTTGGTGCCTAAATGATTTCAAGAAGCCCCATATTGCAAAAAGTGTAAGTGATAAAATATGAAACAAGGAAAATTTGAGTGATATAATTATAGTGAATGATGGGACATTTATGTTCATAATATATTTTATATTCCAGTTTATCTGAAAAACTAGAATGCATCTTGGCCAAGTTAGATTCATATTTATTCTGTCAAACAATTCACAGTCACACATTGATTAACAGGAAAGCACTCTACCATCTTTTTTTAATATGGAAGCCTAATCGCATTTTTTAATAGAAAGCATTACATATACAGTATTAAAATATGAGAATATCAGTGTGTAGCAGCAAGCACCCCAATATCCCCAGGGTAGCTGCTAATATAGGTTCTTAGATCTGCTTTTCAAAAGGAAAGCAACTCAAAATGGGTTAACAAGCTTACTTTAATCAAACAAACACACATTACCTAGTTCAGGGGAAAAAGGTCAGCACCCCAAACTTCAGAGTTACAGAACTTACAGATCAAACAGACAGGCTTCCAAACTGTCCAAACATTATATCAATACCAAATCACAGTTACCAGAGAGGGAAGCATCAACATCTGGGTTTTCAAAGCCGGGGGGCTCTCAACAACGGCTTCCCAGAGTCTCATCTGGTCAAATCAAACAACACTTCTCAAAGTGAGCCCCAAAGCAAAGCCTCTCCTCAGGGCTTATATAGCCTTCTCTTGGCTCAGAGAATGTAACAACCTCCTTGACCCACTGCCCAATCACAAAGTATCAAGGTGTGGGCTTCCCTGAAAAACAAGCCTCCCACCACAGGCTCCAGGTGCACTTAAGCTAGGGGCAGGGAAGATCTTTAAATCTGCATTTCCATTACATTCGGCCCCAAGATCTTTCTTGCCCATAGCATACACAATTTACATTTGAATTAGCACTAAAACATCTCTTAGGTCACATTTTCAAGGTACATCTAAAGTTACCAAAGTGGCCACTGGGTCTTAAACAAAGTACATTGCATTTTCACATCAATTCACAAAATACAAAGCATTATCACATAAAGTACTCTTGGGAGGGGGGCGGTGTCCTTCCCCTCACACTGCTCCAGCCCCTGCTTCCAAATCCAGAGAGGGAACTAGGCAACAAAACCAAAGTGGGGTCCTTGGGGTCCATGGCACTTCACCCCACCCACCATTCACAAGTCCATCCTCCCCCTGGGTCCCAAACTGTGGGATGCAACAAGGAAACACATTCAGTGTCCCTGCTTTGCCACACAGTCCTTATCTTGTCCTGTGGCTGAACTCCAAACTCCTGGGTTCCTTCTCCTCCAGCAGAAGGCAGCAGCTCCAGGCTTCTCCACAGGTCTCCATGCAGGCAGCTCACCATTCCTGCTCTCAGCTCAGTAAAGTCAGCATGCAGGTCTTTCTCTCCTGCTCCACGGCTCCACAGAATCACAGCTACCACAACTGGGAAACAAACAATTATCCTAGCCCTCATACTTTCCTTTTACTCAGCAGATCCCATCCCTCGTCGCCATTTTGTAGCAGCAAGCACCCCAATATCCCCAGGGTAGCTGCTAATATAGGTTCTTAGATCTGCTTTTCAAAAGGAAAGCAACTCAAAATGGGTTAACAAGCTTACTTTAATCAAACAAACATACATTACCTAGTTCAGGGGAAAAAGGTCAGCACCCCGAACTTCAGAGTTACAGAACTTACAGATCAAACAGACAGGCTTCCAAACTGTCCTACCATTATATCAATACCAAATCACAGTTACCAGAGAGGGAAGCATCAACATCTGGGTTTTCAAAGCCGGGGGGCTCTCAACAACGGCTTCCCAGAGTCTCATCTGGTCAAATCACACAACACTTCTCAAAGTGAGCCCCAAAGCAAAGCCTCTCCTAAGGGTTTATATAGCCTTCTCCTGGCTCAGAGAATGTAACAACCTTCTGGACCCACTGCCCAATCACAAAGTATCAAGGTGTGGGCTTCCCTGAAAAACAAGCCTCCCACCATAGGCTCCAGGCGCACCTAAGCTAGGGGCAGGGAAGATCTTTAAATTTGCATTTCCATTACACAGTGATCCTTCTAAATATATACTAATTATACATTATATTTTACACGAGGTTTTCACAACCTGTACCAGAGGTACAAACACACACAATCCCAATACTTAAACATATCTATCTCTATCTATCTATCTATCTATCTATCTATCTATCTATCTATCTATCTACCTATCTACCTATCTATCTATCTATCTATTTATATATATATATATATATATGCATGTATACACACATATATGTATGTGGAGGGGAGCAAAAGTGTTAAACATGTAAGATTCAACTCATCATTAGTTTAGTAAATATTGTATAATACTTCTGACATACTTCTGCACTCAAAATTTCTTAATGCAATGAAATTAGAAAACACACTTAAGTGTAATAAGGAACCATGTAATCTCCACATAGAAAACTGTTCTTTCCTTAAACCATTCCACCATAATAATAGCAAGAAGGACATTTTTAATTGCTACAAGTTTTTTTAGAACATATGTTAAACAGTTGAAACTTAACTCTTTTTAAGAGACAGATAATATTTCACTGAGCCATAAGTTTGATAATGAATATATACTATTGGATTTCCTGAAGTGACAAAAATGATTACTTTGTAATGGAGACCATTAAAAAATATGATCCAAGAGAAGAATCAAATGAGTCTCCTGTTGAAATATTCATATAAATTCTACTGCCCACATTTCAACAAAGAAAGTTCAAGCAAATAGCTCATTTGTGTGTGTGTGTGCGCGCGCGCATATGTGTATTTAATTTTAGGAATGCAAAGAGTTATGAAGACAGTACAGAATTAGTTCATTAATGTCATAAATTACAGAAGAATGATGTTTAAAGAGCCAATGCTTATTAATTGGTGTATATTAACTAAGGAAAGCTACTTCTGGTACTCAAGTTGGTGGAGTAGGAAGTAAATTGCTCTCGCCCTTCTGTATTGGCCCCTAAAAGCCCAGAAAATATCACAATAGGAAAAACTCTGAAACAACTGAGCCAGAAGAAAGATGGGATACAGAAGTCTTATAGTCCAGGGAGCTTGGGGAACTAAGAGGAGAGACCATTTTGCTCTAGGGGAAGGAGAACAGGGCAAAACAAGAGGCACCACAGCAAGTCAGCAAGCCCCATTTCAGTAAACTAAGGGGAGATACTAAGCCCCAGGTTGGTGGAGCAGGTAAACACCAACATCAGGACCCCTCCAAGTGTCTCAGCACAGGCAAGGGAGCCAGCAGATAGCAGTTAGGAAAACTACCATATGTACTAGCATTCTCTAGCAGCCAAATCCCCCGGTGCTTCAGCACAACTCGAGGAGGCAGATCTCCAGGTAGCCAGCAGACATCTCCCAGCAGCCCAATATTCTAGTGCAAAATCCAGGTGAGCAAGAGCCAGTGCAAGACTGGGTGAGAAGGCATTCTTTAGGAGCCAGACTACCCACCCCCACTCCAAGAGCTCCAGTGTTGCTGACCCCAACTCAAGACTGGGTAAGTTGTCAGACACATTGAGCCTCCAGCTTCCAACACATGTGGCCACACTACACAAAGCCAATAACTAGTTACCAGGCACCTAGGACAAGAACCTTAGGTCAGTCCCTCCTGAACTCCAACAGAATAATTCCACTCTAAAAGCCAGGAATTAGTACCATGGGCAAAAAGCAGAAATAGAAAATGACCAAAGATTCTTATTATAGGAACAGGGAAGATAAAGGCATAAATCAAAAGAAGACAACATTTTGTAGCAGCAAGCACCTCAACATCCCCAGGGTAGCTGCCAACACAGGTTCTTAGATCTGCTTTTGTAAAGGAAAGCAACTCAAAATTGGTTAACAAGCATACTTTAATAAATCAAGCATAGATCATAGATTGTTTACCTAGTTCAGGGGAAAAAGGTCAGCACCCCAAACTTCAGAGTATAAAGATAGTTCAAACAGATAGGCTTCCAAACTGTCCAACCATTACATCAATACCAAATCACAGTTACCAGAGAGGGAAGCATCAACATCTGGGTTTTCACAGCTGGGGGGCTCTCAACAGCTGCCCAGAGTCTCATCTGGTCAAATCACGCAATACTTCTCAAAGTGAGCCCCAAAGCAAGGCCTCCCATCAGGGTTTATATAGCATTCGCTTGGCTCAGAGAATGTAACCACCCTCTTGACCCACTGCCCAATCACACAGCATCAAGGTGTGGTCATTCCTGAAAACCAAGCCTCATACCACAGGCTCCATGCGACTACATTCAGCCTATTAGGGGGCAGAGTATATTTTCAAATTAAAGAAAGTTCTCAGAGTCTTACTTCAGCAGCTGAGAAAATGCCAGCATTTGGGATGGAAGCTCCCCTGGATGGTGGCAGATTCCTACGGTGGCAACAAGTCTAAAAGTGAAGCAATTGAGTGGCAACATGCCTAAGCAAAGGAAACAAAATAAACATCAACAGAAAATTCAACATTAGACTCCTATTTTGGGGGCAAAGAAGATCAAAGGATATAACAGGAAGAGGAGTAGGAGGTCAGAACTCCTATTCCTAAAGCCCCAAATGAATATATGAGCTGTAACAGGCCATAGAGTACCTTAAGAAGCAGATAAGAGAAGTGGAGGAAAATTTGGGAAGAGAAATGAGAAAGATGCAAGAAAATTATGAAATGAGAGTCAACAACCTGACTTAAAAAAATAACACCTTAAAAATAGACCAACTCAAATGGCAAAAGAGGCTCAAAAAGGCAATGAGGAGAAGAATGACTTAAAAAGATAAATTTGCCAGATGGAAAAAGAATCTCAAAAGCTCACTGAGGAGAATCATTCCTTCAGAATTAGACTGTAGCAAATGGAAGCTAGTGACTTTATGAGAAATCAAGATGCTGTTAAGCAGACCCAAACAAATGAAATAATAGAAGGCAATGTGAAATATCCTATGGGAAAAACCACTGGAAAAAGATATAGGGGAGATAATTTAAAAATTATTGGACTACTTGAAAACCATGATCAAAAAATGAACCTAGAAATCATCCTTCAAGAAATTCTCAATGAAAATATCCCTGATGTTTTAAAACCAGAGAACAAAACAGAGGTTGAAAGAACCCACCAATTCCCTCCTTTAAAAATCCCAAAAATAAATTTCCTAGCAATATTTTAACCAGGTTCCAGAATTCTCAGATCAAGAAGAAAAAACAGGCAGCCAGTAAAAAACAATTTGAATGCTGTAGAAATGCAATCAGGATAGTGTAGTATCTGGCAGATTCTATACTGAGGGATAGAAGTGCTTGGAATATGATATTCAGGAGGGCAAAGGAGCTGGGATTAAAACCAAGAATCACCTACCCAGCAAAACTGTGTATCATGTTTCAGGGGAAAATGTGGGCATTCAGTGGAAGAGAAGACTCTCAAGCATTTTTTTTCTTTCAAATGCTTGATTAACTTCTGGTTTACATCATTCAATTCCGCCAGATTTTGAGTTACATTTTTTTTCCATTTTTTTCCCTTCCCCCTACCCCAGGAAAGCATTTCCACAAGATATCCCCACATCTCATCTCTTCTTTCCCATATCTTCTTCCATAGCCCCTTCAAGTTTTTCAATAAGGCAAAGTGAATCTCTGTGCCCCAATGCCTGAATATCTTCTTTCCCAATTATGTGTAAAATTGTATTAATAATACTATTTATATATTTTAAATATTTGATTTTAAAACTGTAAAAATGGGAAAGAGCAGATGGAATGAGGGGATATCCTGTGGAACTACTATTCTGGGGTGGGGGGTAGGGAAAAATGGGGAAAAATTGTAATTCAAAATCTGGCAGAAATGAATGATGTAAACAAGAATTTAATAAAGCATTTAGAAAAAAAGAAGAAGGAAACAAAATTACTAGGATCAAAAGTGAAAAAGGTAAATTTACCACCAATGAAGAGCAAACCAAAACAAAAATTAGGAGCTAGTTCACATAACTTTATGGCAATAAATATGATAATATTTAGTTATATGGCTGACTCTTTACAAAAATATAAATTGCCAAGATTAACAGAAGAATAAATAAAATGCTTACATAGCCCCATTTCAGAAAAATAAATTGAACAAGTCATCAATGAACTCCATAAGAAAAGAAAATGCCAGAACCAGATGGATTTTTAAGAGAATTCTATCAAACATCTAATGAGTAATTAATTCCAATATTATGTAAAGTATTTGGTAAAATGGACAAATATGGAGTGCTACCAAATTCTTTTCTGTGATACAAATATGGTACTGAACCTTAAACCAAAAGAGGCAAAACAGAGAAAGAAAATAATAAGCCAATTTCCCTAATGAATACAAAAGCAAAAATTGTATACAAAATATTAGCAAAGACATCACAGCAACTTATTTCTAAGATAGTACACTATGGCCAGGTAGGATTCATACCAGAAATGCAGAGCTGGTTCAGAATTAGAAAAATTATCTGCATAATTGACAAGTGATACAGAAAAATAATTTGACAAAATAAACCCATTCCTATTAAAAACACACACTAGAAAACAGGAATAAATGGAGACTTCCTTTAAATGATAGATGGCATCTGTCTAAAACTATCAGCAAGCATTATATGGAATGGTGATAAGCTAGAAGCATTTCCATTAAGGTCATGGATAAAACAAGAATGTCCATTATCAACAATTTTATTCAAAATTGTACTAGAAATATTAGCATTAGCAATAAGAGAAGGAAAAGAAATTAAAGGAATTAGAATAGGTAAAGAAGAAACAACTATAATTCTTTTGCAAATGATATGATGGTATACTTAGAGAATCCTAGAGAATTAAATAAAAAATTGCTTAAAAGAATAAACAAATTTAGCAAAGTTGCATGATATAAAATAAACTCTCACATTAACTAAAAAAAATTGAAAGTATACAGCATATCACAGAAAGTTTCAAAATTTAGCAAATACCTTTACCTTGCAAGACAAGACCTCTTGACTACAATTGCACATCAGAAGCTCTCTTCCATACCCTGGTGGGATGGCAAATCCTCAAACCATATAAACCTCAAAATATCCTTGAAAAGGGGCAGCTAGGTGGCGCAGTGAGAAGAGTGCTGGCCCAGGAGTCAGAAAGACCTGAGTTTGGATCAGGCCTCAGACACAACGCACACACAAACAAAAACCTAGCCGTGTGACCTTGGGCAAGCTACTTAACCCCAATTGCCCCCCAAAAAGCAAAAAAAAAAAAATCCTTGAAAACTAAATCCTTATATGAATTGGTGCAATAGGATTGTGGACCAAATTGTTATCTATAATCTTTTAGATTTAAAATAGATACATAGAAATTTCAGAAGAATATCTGATAGATATTGGAATATGTTCCCAATAATCTCTAAGCTTTTTGGATTAACATTCATAAAAACATAAATAATTATCAGAAAAAAATTAAAAATCTTTTGGGTGTAGGATGAGATATGGTGTTCTTGTCCTGTTTGCTGCTGGAGTTTTAACAAAGATATTTTCAGGGAATCTACAGAATAAGAGTTTACATCCTAACATATTTTTCACCCCAAAACCAGTTATTTTATTGATCTGGACAAGAGTTCATAGAAAATCAAATATGGAAGAATAATAACAATATAAATATTTGTCCAAGACTTTTTTCTTCTCAGATCTCTATCAGTGAGATGATAATTGAGCAAAAATAATTATAATGCAAATTTTCCCCTTTCATTTACTATTTAATAATTTTTAACCAATTCCATATTCCTTGTCTCACTTTATCATCACAAGAACATGATGAATTGGCTTTGCCTTTATTAGTCATCCTATTTTCCAGAGCACAGAATGAAGATATAGAGAGATTGAATGATTTTCTGAAATTCATATCTGTTAATATTTTCTCAAAACCAGAAACAAAATAGTTGATATTTTAGAGTAGTTTGAAGGTTTGAAACAAAATTTAACACATTAAATGCTATAATCATTTTTACAGATGAGGACACTGAGACTCAGAAAGATTTAGTGATTTATCCAGGTTGCCATACATATTAATTACCAAAGGCAGAATTCAAATTCATAACTTACTAATGCCCATTCTATCATTCTAATTACTAAACCTGTATGCTTTTTATAAAAATTGCTGGAGTCTCCAATTGCCATCACAGCATGTATTTTACTAACTTCATATAGCTTAGGTGATTTCTCATCATAGAATTTATTTGGCCTACTTGTTAAAGAGAAGTTTCTCATTGACATATTTTTTGAATGGCCACATTATTTAAGTAGCTTGTTGTCATTTTGTTCTGATTTTCTAAGGGAAAAAAAGAAAATTTTCTTTCTATTCCTTTAACTTTAGTCTCTAATTAGGAAAAAACGATTCCCCACAGTATTGTATAAAAAGCAATATTTCATAAAAATGAATTTCTAAATCCTGATGCTATCAAAACTAATGATGTTTGAAGCTTGCTGATTGAAATTATGTCTAACAGGATAATAGCTGTTACATGTTCTCATTAGAATTGTCATCTCATGTAGTTGAGTGTAAAATATGTTTTTAAGTCTGACCAGGCCATTCATTTCTGTTTCTCAATGACTTACACTGACTTTAAAATATACCTTAAAAGTCATTAGAACATTTGGTTGTTTAATGCAATATACTGTTTGATGTGTTGGTAAAGGAAACCCATTTAATACATGAAGAGAGTAAGAGTAAAACCTCTATCTCTTCAAAATCCCTCTTGGCCTCTACTCTCACAATGCAGAAAAACCCAGATGAATTTTTTTTTTATTTTTATATACCCTAATAGTATTTGGTTTCCGCTGGCTGAAATATAAAAAAAAAATTAAGCTGGTACTATCATCCAAGGAAAACCAGGTTCCCCAAAGAGTTTACTTCCTGATGTAGCAAGAGAGTGGTTAATAAAGCAGTCTTAGGAATGACTCTTCAGTGCATCATTTTAGTTCTTTTTTGGTGGTTTCTGTGGGTGAAAAATAGGTACATTAATTTAAAGACTGACACCAGGGAGATCTTTTCATCCTCCCCCACTAAATTCTTCCATTGCCTGTCTCTAGGACCAAAGCTTGGTTAGACCTGTGAAATCCAATTATTATTAGTTTTGCCAAGACTGTCATTTTCCAACAAAATGTTCTTTTGGGGTATTATTTAATTTTTGAATTTCATCAGAGAGAAATAAAAGTCTCTTTTTAGATGATAGTCAAAAGTCATCAAAAATTTAATCAAAAAGCATGTGATCATTAACTATATGGCAGCCACTGTACCAGGTGCTGCAAATCCAGTGACGAAGAAGAAAATGATCCCTATTTACATTATTACAAGTAAAGATATATGGACACTGAGGATTAATATAAAGAGAATAAATACAAATAAATAAAAAAAAGTTAAATATAAGGAAGAACCAGAATAGTATGGTGATTTGATATATGGCCTTGGAGACAGAAAGACCTGTGTTCAAGTGTCATTATCTTAGACTCATGTTTGCAGGGTAAGCCTAGGTAAACCACTCAACCTCTCATTGATATAAGCAATCTCTAGCATTATAAATTGCTGAAAATTCAATTCTGTAAACATTTCTTAAGTGCCTACTCTGTGACAGGCACTGTGTTAATTGTTGGGGATATAAAAAAGGAAGAGACAGTTTCTGTCCTCAAGAATAATTGTAATCTAATGGACGCAGTATACTAGATGTTTACAGAGGACTGGCACCTCTGGTGTGAGGGCCTGCTGAGTCCTTTTCAGGGATCCTCAACCACCTTTGTTTTCTGCCTTTCAACCAGCTTTCACCTGTGGCTCCAAGAAACTGTACGATGTTTAGCAGTCATACACTAATAAAACTGCTTTGGCAGATGAACTAAATCTGTTTTCAGGTAATCTACAGGCCTCAAATTCATGAATCAATTAAGGGGGGAAACCACCTCAAGCATGTAAAGATTTTTCCTGGTAGAATGGGTAGATGAGAACAATTTGTTCTAATGACCATGAAGGTGACTGAAGGAGGTGGTGTGGAGTACTTAGAACTTGGTCAGTGACCAAAGATACCAAGATTATCCACTGCATCCTGGGCCATTGTCATTTATCCTGACTTTTGTCTGCTACTGTATTTCAGTGACTCTGGAAGAGGGAGTGAGACTGATGATTTTGTACAAGTCTACCTCACTTGAATCCAATTAATGCACAAGTCAAGACATTGATTCCCATGATGTCTTTGGTTATCTTCAAAAGGAAGGAAGAACAACAATAATCTAATGGGAGAGGACAACATATAAAAGGAAGTTGAAAAGGGAAAGGTAATGGCCAACAACGGTCATGGTATTGAGTCAAACCTAGAAGGATTGTTGATGTAAAAAACAGCAAAGGGGTCAACCTGAAAAAAGGAGTTTTTTTTTTTTTTATACAGAATTAGCATATGATAAAGAAATAATTGATTTTATCCTTATCCATAACCCTAAATACAAGGTAGGTCATTGAATCTGGATACCTATAATTGAGGGCATCAGAAAAACTGTAAAGGAGAAGATGGTATTAATAGAAGAGAGAGATTCTCCCAAGGCAGATGTGAGGAAGGAGCACAATTCACTCATGGGGAACTACTAGTGCAAAGGTACAGAGTCTGGAGATGAAATATTGTATGAGAGACTCAGAGAAAGACAAATTTGTTTATATCACAGAATAGAAGTAAGGGAGCAATGTACAATGAATGTAGAAAGAGAGCTTGAGATATTGGTGAATGACTTTAAACATTGAAGAGTTCATATATTATCACAAAAAAGACCTCCAGAGGCTAGAGTCTATTACGTAGGGGAGTTATATGGAAATATTTCTGCTTAAGGACAATCACTTTCACAGCTATGTGGAAGACAGACTAGAGGAAGTATTGCTTGTAGACATGGAGACAAAATAGGATGGTATTACAATACTTTAGGGAAAACAATGGTAAAGACAGTGAATAAAAGGTGGTAGTTATATGCATGGAGAGAGAGGATTTAGTATAAGAGATGTGGGAATGGCAAAAGTTTACAGGAATAACAAAATTTGACAACTAATTAAATATTTGGAGTAGTGAAGGGCAGTGAAGATTTCCAGATTAGAAATTCAGAAGACTATAGTGGTATGCCAAATTAGTGATAGATTTTGTGACTGACACATAGCAAGCAATCACTTTACAAATGCTTTCTGACTTGACAATACTATAATAGAATCTAACTTAGGGGGTTCTGGAGAATCATGTAGTGTATATAGCATGCTTTGTATGCCTTAAAATATTATATAAATAATAGGTATTATGATTTTTGATATTTTTACTAAAATGTTGTTTGTCTTTTATTCTTTTTATTTCTTTGTTTTTTTGTTTATTTAACAAATGCTTTATTAAATTCTGGTTTATATCATTCATTTCCGCCAGATTGTGAGTTACATTTTTTTGCCATTTTTTCCCTACCCATCACCCCAGAATAGCAGTCCCACAAGATATCCCCTCATCCAATCTGGTCTCTCCCATATCTTCTCCCATAGCCCCTTCAACTTTCCCATTAGGGCAAGGTGAATCTCTGTGGGCCAATGCCTGCACATCTTATCTCCCAAATACATACAAAATAGCATTAATAATAGTATTTATATATATTCGAAATATTTAATTTTAAAACTTCAAATTTCAGATCCATTCCCTTCCTCCCTTGTCACCCATTTCCTCTAGGAAGATAAGCAATTCAGTATGTGTTGTAAATGTATAGCTATGCAAAACATTACCATAATATATAAATTGTAAAAGACTGCTTATATTTTCCTCCCACCTATCCCACCCCCCACCTGGTCCATTCTACTTTTATCCTGTTCCTCTTTGAAAGTGGGTACTTCCAAACTCCCCTCCCCCCAGAATGCCCTCCACTCCATCATCCCCCCTCTCAACCCCTTAGCTCTACTCTCCTGCAGGGTGAGATATCCCATTTAGTATGTATGTCATTCTCTCCCTGAGCCAAATTCAATGAGAATATGGTTTTGCCTTTATGCCTTCCTGTTCTTCCCCTCCCCTGCAGCCACTTCCCCTTGCTTCTTCTACATGAAATAGTTTACCCTACCCTGGCTCTCCCCATCTCCTCTTGCCACTTTCCTCTCTCACCTCTTAACTTCACCCCTTAAGTATCATCCTTTCCCACCAAGTTCAACCTGTACCCTATATCCATGTACACCTGAAAACATATATACACACATTCACATATTTATTAATATGCCCATATGCCCTTCTTCAATTATTTTCATACTGAGAAAGGTTTCATCAGTCACAGTTATTGTTTTTCCATGTAGGAATGTAAATAGTTCAACTTTGCTACCTTTTGATTTCTTTTCCCTGCTTACCTTTTCAAGCATGTCTTGCTTCTGCTGTCTGAATGTCAAATTTTCTATTCAACTCTGGTTTTTCCTTAAGAATGCTTGAATGTCCTCTATTCCACTGAATGACCATATTTTCCCCTGAAACGAAATACTCAGTTTGCTGTGTATGTGATTCTTGGTTTTAATCCCAGGTCTTTTGCCCTCTCGAATATCATATTCCATGCCCTTAAATCTCTCAGTGTAGAAGCTGCCAGGTCCTGTGCTATTCTGACTGTGTTTCCACAATATTGAAATTGTTTCTTCCTGGCTGCTTGGTGTATTTTCTCCTTTTTTGGGGAATTCTGGAACCTGGTCATAATATTCCTAGGAGTTTTCTTTTTGGGATCTTTTTCAGGAGGTTATCTGTGGATTCCTTCAACCTCTATTACCCCTCTCAAGGAAATTTTCCTTGAGAATTTCTTGAAGGATGATTTCTAGGTTCTTTCTTGGATCATAGTTTTCAGGTAGTCCAATAATTTTAAATTATCTCTCCTGGATCTATTTTCCAGGACAGAGTTTTTTCCCATGAGATATTTCACATGTCTTCCTATTATTTCATTTGTTTTGATCTGTTTAATAGCATCTTGATTTCTCATAAAGTCACTAGCTTCCATTTGCTCCAGTCTAACTCTGAAGGAATTAATCTCCTCAGTGAGTTTTTGGGATTCTTTTTCCATCTGGTAAATTCGGCTTTTTAAGGTGTTCTTCTCCTCATTGCCCTTTTTAGCCTCCTTTGACATTTGAGTTAGTCTATTTTTAAGGCATTATTTTCCTCAATCAGGCTGTTGAGTCTCATTTCATACTTTTCCTGAATCCTTCTCATTTCTCTTCCCAATTTTTCCTCCACTTCTCTTATTTTGTCTTTAAAGTCCTTCTTAAAGTCCTCTATGGCCTATAATCTGCTCATATTTTCATTTTGGGCTTTTGGTGCAGGATTTCTGACCTCACAGACCTCCTCCTGTTCCATGCTTCAACCCTCTTTGCCCCCCAAATAGGATTCTAGTGTTGCATTTTCTGTTCATTTTGTTTCCTTTGCCTAGGCATGTTGCCACTTAATTACTTGAATTTTGGGCTTGTTGCCACAGTAGCACTCTGCCACCAGCCAAGGGAGCTTCCATCCCAAATGCTAGGGTTTTCCCAACTGCCAGAGGTATTAGTTGGGTGGCCTCTGTGAAGCCTCCACATGCTCTGGCAAGCTGTATACACACCCCAAGACCTCCACACCAGACTACAATCCAGATCCAGGGAGGTTAAAGCAAGAGCAATTACCCCCCCAAGAGTGATTGCTGGATCACCCTACAGTTCTCAGGCCAGGAGCTGAAGCTGCCACTGAAGCTGCAAAATGGCATCTATGCTGTGTCTCCTCAGCCTCTTCTTGCCCCTAGGGGAAGAAGGGGATGAGTTCCCCAAATACTGGTCCCAAAGTCCATAGGGCACTAACCTCTCACTTTGTCCTAGGCATGTCTGTGTTGATAATTCTGGAATTGCCACAGCTGCTGGTGTTCTGGGGTCCTTCCTTTCTGCTGCCAACCAGGCCTCCCTGGGGCTAAACCTCAACTCACACTGGCCTGGACTCAGCTCCCTGAGCGCTGCACAGGCTGCTCCCTGCAGGTCTGCTGAGCTGTCCTCAGTGGGAGGTTAGCTTCTCTGTGTTATTCTGTGGGTGCTGGACCTCCAGAAGTTGTTCAGAATCCCCCTTTACATGATTTTGAAGTGGAGTGGGAGAGAGCACCTTGGGAGTGCTGTTTCTATTCTGTCATCTTAGCTCCACCCCCCCCATTTGTATTTCATTCTTAAAGAGGACCATGCCATCATGGAGGTGATATCATGGCTTTGAAGGGTATCAGATTTAAGTAAGGCAGGGCTGTGCAAAGTTACCAGCCTCACTCTCTCCTCTGTAGTCATCTGAGTCTAGGAAGGAAAGAGTGGCAACACCCAACTGTATTTGATCAGTGCAATGAATGAAACTGAAAATGAAAGCATGCCTCATAGTTTTCCTAAGAAAGAGATATAAAGTGGTGGGCAAAGACTGTTTTCTTGTTGAGCCCAATGCAACAAAAGTTTGCCATGAGGCATTTGACCATATTCTAAGTCAGTGCTCAAGGCAAGTATGAGATCATCATGAATGTAATTGGAACTTATATACATAAACACTTCTTAAGGATCATAAAGAGATAAAGAAATTACATGAAGTCCTTGATAAGACCTTCCAAATTAATTCATCACCTAGTTTGTTATTTAATGAGAAAGAAATGTGCAAAATGTACAAAAAGGTAACATAAAATGATATGATAAATAGAAATAAATTATCTCAATGTGAAAAAAGTAGAAGGACATTCAATTAAAGCAATTAAGCCATAAATGTTTTCTTAGGTAGCCACATCCATCTCTTTTGTCATTTATTAATGCAGAGGCCCTAGATACTGAGAGCTATATCATAGCTATATGATCCCATACTCTTGAATTTGACAAGGGAGCATGGTTTAACCAAAAAATATTACCTCAAAATTTTAATCTCATGGATTCAGATGAATCCCAGGATGTGTTGTTGTATAGTTATACCTTTGAATGTGAAAGTTTTGGGGGATATGATTTGCTGCTATCCCTTATATTTCTTGGAATGAGTCACCTATTTCCACGTCCAGCCCATACAACATTATTTCAATAAACAAACCAAACTCTAGTGCTTGATTCTAATATTTTGGTTCTGATCCTGAGATGTTCCAATTTGGCACAATCCTATTTATGCAGCTTCCAAACCATGGTCTTTCATAACCTCTTCAGCTATGTAGAAGAATTCTATGTTTAAGGAGCCTCATCAACCAAAGTAATCTTTATGCTCCCTCAAAATTACCTGGACAGTGCTCTGCCACAATAGTCATCAAAGTCTTAAGCCTTCTTGAAATCAGGAATAGGCTCTATGGTACCTATTGGCTGTGCTTTAAATATTCGAAGGACACTTCATATATTATAAATATCACTCACTTACAAATATGGTTAGAGTTTTCTATTATTAATTTCTCTCAGAGATCATTATTAGTACATTAGTTTCCTGAGACTGAAGAGCAATATGAATGGGATAAATCATTGGCAAAACTTGTTGTTTTTTTTCAAACATACAAAGATTAGTTGTTGCCTAGAAAATAAAATTTATCTTCCCTTGTTGAAGTTTTAGAAATAAACTTTCTTCAGGCATTGATGATGATGGTTTGTAAATCTATGCATTTAATCAATCATTAGTGCAGGGAAATGTTAAGTACCAGACATTGATCATCGGTTATTTTTCAAACAGAAATGCATAGAGTGATGTTCAATGTATATAGGTAAATAATTATTTTAATGTAATTTATCTGATCTGATTAAATTACAGTCTTAATTCTGCATGTATAATCCATGTAGTCTTTGGAAGGTGACAGGGTTATGGAAATATAAAAGGGAAAGAAACTAAGAAGTCACTAATAAATTGATTTGTAAGAACTCTCTCATGGGTACAACCTAACCTACACAAGTTAAATTCTATTTGGCCTATAAACTTCTAGCTACAGTCCTGCTTGCTAGGACTATACTTATTGTTGGATGGAAACTTCAAAATCTTCAACTCCAGATAATCTTATAAATGAGGGAACTAAAGTTCAGTGATATTAGCTACCCAATATTATTTTCATAGAGCCAAGAATCAAACAACATATCTGACTTCAATGCTGTTACTCTAGATAATATACCATTTTATCTGAAGTCCTACCTCCTCCATAAAGATTTCTCTGATGAATCTTTTTCAATCTTTCCCTTCTTCATATTTTTGATATCTTTGTGATCAATCTGATAATCAGTTGATATCATTCCATATATGTATGTGTTAGATATTTAGAGGCAAGAAGACCTTAAGCTCTTTGAGAGTGAGAAGGCTATGTATATATTTATCTATTTCTTATATTGCCTAGAACAATAAAATGAGAATTATTGAATATATTCCTTTTAGTTTGCTGATTATTGATACTGATGTTGACACTGTGCCCCTGTACCCATTTTACCTTAGACTTAATGCTTTCATATATCTTGAATTTACCTTAAATGCATTATTTTCTTCTGCCTAAGAATATATGAGTTGGCATTCTATATCAGAACAAGTCCATTTGGATTTTAGTCAGTTTCTGAAAGTGCGTTAATTACGCAAAAACATGCTTACTCTTTGCAAATCCACTTCTAAAGGTTAGAAACATACTTTGAACATACTTTAATATGTGTTCTGTTCTAACATTCTTTGAACCATCTCATATTCTTCAGATAGATATTTCATCTGCAGTCAGGGCACATAAAAGAGGAGTGATGAATCTAAGACAAGAATCAAATAATTTGTTCATGGTAAGTGGGCAAACTGGGACCAGAGCCCAGTTTCTGAACTTTTATTCAAGGATTCATGTTATCTACTTTATATTAATTGTTGCATAAAATAGTGTGCTCAGGGAAAAGTCCCTTTGCAATTTGGCTCCAAGCTGTCTTTCTTGTCCATTTCTCACTACACCCTTTTAGGTTATCCTAAAATGTAGCCAAATTGGACTGCCAACCATTTCTCCTATATACATGAATCTTTCTTGTGTCTATGAGACTTTACTCGTTTTCTTCTCTTCAGCAGGCATGCTCGTTCTTCCATTCCATTTCTCTAATTTCTATCCATTCTTAAAGTCCCAGTTCTATTGTCATATTTCCCTAAAGGTTGCTCCCCCACCCACAAATTTCTTGGTCCCTTCTATCTACAGCACCTAACATCATGGCTTGAATATAGGAGATGCAACATAAATGATCATTCACTTGAATTTAAGTTAAAATCAATGCCTCTCTCCCTTGAACTCTCAGATTCCTTTAGGACTTCACCTACATTGAGTTCACATTCTGCTTCTCCTAGTTTTCCTGGCTGCTAATGCTTTCCACTGCAAGGCTACTTTCTTTTTTTTTAACAAATGCTTTATTAACTTCTGGTTTACATCATTCATTTCCGCTAGATTGTGAGTTACAATTTTCCCCATTTTCCCCTATGCACCACCCTAGAATAGCAGTCCCACAAGATATCCCCTCATCTAATCTGCTCTCTCCCATATCTTCTCCCATACCTCCTTCTACTGTTCCATTAGAGCAAGGTGAGTCTCTGTGCCCCAATGCCTGCACATCTTATCTCCCAATTACATGCAAAATAGTATTAATAATAGTATTTATATATATTTGAAACATTTAAATTTAAAACCTCAAATTTCAGATCCATTCCCTTTCCTCCCTTGTCACCCATTTCCTCTGGGAAGATAAGCAATTCAGTATGTGTTGTACATATATAGCTATGCAAAACATTACCATAATATATATATATATATATATGTATATATATATATTGTAAAAGACTGCTTATATTTCCCTCCCACTTATCCCATCCCCCACCTGGTCCATTCCCTACTTTGATCTTGTCCCTCTTTGAAAGTGGGTACTTCCAACACCACTCCCCCCAGAATGCCCTCCACTTCATCATCCCCCCTCTCATCCCCCTTACCCCTACTCTCCAGCAGGGTGAGATATCCCATGTATTGTGTATGTCATTCTCTCCATGAGACAGATTCAATGAGAATATGGTTTTGCCTTTTTGCCTTCCTGTTATTCCCCTCGCCTACAGCCACTTCGCCTTGCTTCTTCTACATGAGATAGTTTATCCTACTCTGTCTCTCCCCATCTCCTCTTGCCACTTTCCTCTCTCACCTCATAACTTCACCCTTAAGTATCATCACTTCTGACCAAATTCAACCTGTGCCCTCTATCCATGTATAATTGTAAACATATATACAGACATTCACATGTGTATTCATATGCCCATATATTCTTCTTCCATTAATTTCATACTGAGAAATGTTTCATCAGTCACAGTTATTGTTTTTCCATGTAGGAATGTAAATAGTTCAACTTTTATAAGTTCCTTTTGATTTCTTTTCCCTGATTACCTTCTCAGGCATATCTTGCTTCTTGTGTCTGGATGTCAAATTTTCTATTTAACTCTGGTTTTTTCCACAAAAATGCTTGAAAGTCCTCTATTCCACTGAATGACCATATTTTCCCTTTAAACAAAATACTCAGTTTTGCTGGGTAGGTGACCCTTGGCTTCAATCCCAGCTCTTTTGCCCTCTGGAATATCATATTCCATGCCCTTTGATCCCCCAGTGTAGAAGCTGCCAGGTCCTGTGCTATTCTGATTGTGTTTCCACAATATTGAACTTGTTTCTTCCTGGCTCCTTGGAGTATTTCCTCCTTTATCTGGGAATTCTGGAACCTGGCTGTAATATTCCTAGGAGTTTTCTTTTTAGTATCTTTTTCAGGAGGTGATCTATGGATGCTTTCAACCTCTATTTTGCCCTCTGGGTCTAAAACATCAAGGTATTTTTCCTTGAGAATTCCTTGAAGGGTGATTTCTAGGTTCTTTCTTTGATCATGGCTTTCAGGTAGTCCAATGCTTTTTAAATTATCTCTCCTGAATCTATTTTCCAGGTTAGTGGTTTTTCCCATGAGATATTTCACATTGCCTTCTATTCTTTCATTTGTTTGGATCTGTTGAACAGCATCTTGATTTCTCATAAAGTCACTAGATTCCATTTGCTCCAGTCTAACTCTGAAGGAATGAATCTCCTCAGTGAGCTTTTGAGATTCTTTTTCCATCTGGTAAATTCAGCTTTTTAAGGCATTCTTCTCCTCATTGCCCTTTTGAGCCTCCTTTGCCAGTCTATTTTTTAAGGTGTTATTTTCCTCAGTCAGGCTTTTGATTCTTATTTCATACTTTTCCTGCATCCTTCTCATTTCTCTTCCCTATTTTTCCTCCACTTCACTTATTTGATTTTTAAAGTCCTTCTTAAAGTCCTCTATGGCCTGTAACCTGCTCATATTTTCCTTTGGGGCTTTTGGAGAAGGAATTCTGACCTCACAGGCCTCCTCCTGTTCCATACTTCCATCCTCTTTGCCCCCAAAATAGGAGTCTAATGTTGCATTTTTCTGTTTATTTTGTTTCCTTTGCCTAGGCATGTTGCCACTTAATTACTTGGCTTTTGTGCTTGTTGCCACAATAGCACTCTGCCACCAGACAAGTGAGCTTCCATCTCCAAGCTGGGGTCTTCACAACTTCCGTTTCTGTCAAGTTGGATGCCCTCCACAGGCCCCCCTCCCCAGATCACAATCCATTTCCAAGCAGGTTAAAGCAAGAGCAATTAAACTCCAAGACTGATCGCTGGATCTCCCTACAGTTTGCAGGCCAGCGGCTGGAGCTGCCACTGAAACTGCAAAATGGCATGTCTCCAGAGCGGCTTCTAGCCCCCAGGGGATGAAACCCACAGGTTGCCCAATACTGATCCCAAAGTCAATAGGGCACTAACCTCTCACTTGTCCTAGGCATGTCTGTTTTGATAATTCTGGAATCACCCCAGCTGCTGGTGTTCTGGGGTTCCTCCAGCCAGCTGCTGGCCAGGCTGCCCTGGGGCTAAAACTGTGGCTCACACAGGCCTGGGCTTGGCTCCCAGAGCACTGCACTAGCTGCTCCCTGCAGGGCTGTTGGGCTGTCCTCAGCGGGAGGTTAGCTTCTCTGTGTCATTCTGTGGATGCTGGGGCTCCAGAAGTTGTTGAGAGTCCACTTTTATGTCATTTGGAGGTGATCTGGGGTGAGATCACCTTGGAATTGCTGTTTCTACTCTGCCCCCTGCCCCCCGCCAGGCTACCTTCTATTTCCTCTCTATAATATCTCCTAAGCATGTATTCATTAAAAGTCTCTTCCCCTGGAAGATAAGTTCTATTGGAGAAAGGACTGTCTCACTTTTGTGAGCAAAGTGCCTGGTACCTAGTAACTGCTTGTTTAAAGCTAGATCCTTAATTGAATTATTATTTATGAATGATTTATTAAAGAGCTTTTATTAAGGAAATATTGAATTTGTTGCCCTGTCTTGTGTCAACTCCATGGAACAAGATTCCCTCTCAGGATAAGCTCATCACCTTTTAAACCCACCATCATATCTTGATTTACTTCATTTCCTTTATCCTTCACTCCCCTATATCTAAAGTCCTGAAGGAAGAGTACCAATTGTTTTTTCTCAATACCTTCCTTTATAGTGGGCCAAACATAGACTCTCAAATCACTCCAGGATTTATCTCATTCCCCTCATGTTTTCATTTCCTTTGAGCAAGATTTCCCCTTCCCCTCATCTGTGCCAGGAAAACTCTACTATTCCATTTCCAATAATGCAACCCCTTTTCTCCCACCCTGCACTTCCTTGTCTCCTTTTCTGTGTCAACTCCCCATTTAGACTGTAAGCTCATTGACAAGAGGGACTGTCTTATTTACCACATCCTCAACACTTAATGCAGTTTCAGTATGTCATAGGCACATAATGAATGTTTATTGGATTTGAATCATAGTTATTATTATTTTATTAATTATAGTTATTTTAGGTAGCTGAAGGGCAGCGTGGATAGAGGCTCTAGCCTGAAATCTGGAAGAGTTGATCCAAATCTGGACTCAGATATTTCCTAACTCTGTGACCCTGGACAAGTCACTTAACACCTATTTGCTTCAGTTTCCTCTTCTGTGAAATAAGAATAATAATAGCACCTTCTTACCAGAGTTGGTTCAAAAATCAAATGATATTGGGGTGGAGCAAAGATATCAGAGTGAAAGCAGGAACTTGCTTGATCTAGCACTCCAACCACTTCCAATACCTATAAAAATTGTTCAAAACAAATTTTAGAGATACAGAACCCACAAAATGACAGAATGAAATTTATCTCCAGTTTAAATCAGCCTGGCAAGCCAAATAGGAGGGTCTGTCACACTGGGCTAGGAGTGGAGTTCAGTGTTCCCCAGCATAGACCAGTGGCACAGACTGACCAGAGTAGACCTCAGGGGACTCAATTACCAGAAACTGTGGACATTACTAGACTTCTCAACCCATAAATGCCAAAGAGAAAGTAAAAGATATCTGTTGGGCCTGGTTGAGGGAAGACCATTTTCTGGACCCTGTCCCCAAGGAAGCAGAGGCAGTGGTGGCTAGAGCAGGGAGTGGCTGTTTCTAGAGTTCCAGGTCTACAGATAGTGGGTCAACTAAGTGGCTAATCAGAGAGCAATTACAGGAATCACTTTGCTGGTACTGAGTCAGGATTCCCTTGCTTTGCCCTTTTTGGATCTGGGTGGCAATCTTGTGTGTTGGTCATGGAATGAGGAGGACCACTGGTGTGGCAGAGCTTGTGGCAGCTGTGGCAAAGGCATCCTCCTCACAGTTCTGAAGCAGGTGACTAGAAGTAGCTCTTACAATAGCTGTACAAAACCCCCAAAATTCAGGACACAGAACTCTCTACTTTGTAAGCAGAGTTCTACCATGGCAAAGAGTTCAAAAGTCAAGCAATAGACTGAAAAAAATAAGCAAATAGAGAAAGATAAATCAGACTAAAGAATCTTTTTTGGTGACAACGTGGATCAAAACATAGAACCAGAAGAAGACAACAAAGTCAAAATTCCTGTATCAAAAGGCTCCAAGAAAAATATGTACTGGTTGCAGGCCATGGAGGAGCTCAGGAAGGATTTTAAAAATCAAGAAGAGTAATAGGGAACAAATTAGGAAAGAAATGAGAGTCATACAAGAAAATAATGACAAACAAGTCAACAGCTTGCTAAAGTAGACTAAAAAATACTGAAGAATATAACATCTTAAAAAATAGGAAAAACTCAAATGGCAAAAGAGTTCCAAAAAGTCAATGAGGAGAAGAATGTCTTAAAAAGCAGTATTGGCCAAATTGAAAAGGAATTCCAAAAGATCACTGAAGAAAATAGTTCTTTCAGTATTAGAATGGAGCAAAAGGAAGCTGATGACTTCATGAGAAATCAAGATATAAAACAGATACAAAAAAAGGAAAATATAAAAGAAAATTTAAAATATATCACTAGAAAAACCACTGACCTGGAAAATAAATCCAGGAGAGACCATTTAAAATTATTGAACTACCTGAAAGTCATGATCTAAAAAAGAGCCTAGACATTATCTTTCCAGAAATAATCAAGGAAAACTGTCATTATGTTCTAGAACCAGAGGGGGAAATAAAAATTGAAGTAATTCTATGATTGCCTCTTGAAAAAAATCCCAAAAAGAAAACTCCTAGTAATATTATACCAAATTCCAGAATGCCTAGGTGAAGGAGAAAATATTACAAGGAGTCAGGAAGGATCAATTCAAATATTGTGGAAACTCATTAAGGATAACAAAAAATCTAGTAGCTGCTACATTAAGGGATTAAAAATCTTGGAATACAATATTCCAGAAGTCAAAGGAGCTAGGATTAAAACAAAGAATCACCTACTCAGCAAAATTGAGTATTATGCTCAGGGGAAAATATGGATATTCAGTGAAGTGGAGGACTTTCAAACATTCTTGGTGAAAAGACTAGAGCTGAACAGACAATTTGACTTTCAAATACAAGAATCAAGAGAAGCTTAAAAAGGTAAATAAGAAAGGGAAATCCTAAGGAACTTATTAAAGTTGATCTTGTTACATTCCTACATGGATATGAGTATGCATATAAATATATATATACATACACACTTATGTATATACGTACAAAATTACACACACATGCATATATATGTGTAGATGTAAACATAGCTGCATGTGTACATGTGTACACATGTATAAGTATGTGTATATATTACATATGTATGTGTATATATGTGTATGTGTGTGAATGTATACTTGTATATGTATGCATATATGTATGTGTGTGTGTGTGTGTATATATATATATATGTATATATATATATATGTATATATATATATATATATATATATATATATATATATATATATATATATATATATATATATATATATATATATCATAGTACCCAGGATGGCTGCTAGCACAGATTCTTAGATCTGCTTTTCTAAAAGAAAGCAACTCAGAAAAGTTTAACAATCTTACTTTAATCAAACATACATCGTTTACCTAGTTCAGCAGAAAAAGTCAGCACCCTGAACTTCAGAGAATACAAACAGAAGTTACAAGCAAACAAAAAATAGACACAATTAAACAGAAAGGGCTTCAAGCTGTCTGATCATTACGTCCATACCTAGATAGTCACCAGAGGGAGTTAGTTACCTAGTTAGTCACTAATATCTGAGTTTTTAAAGCATGGGGCCTCTATGGCTGCCCAGATTCTCACCTGGGCAAATCACACAACTCTTCACAAAGTATACCCCAAAGCAAAACATCACATCAGGATATATATAGCCTTCTCCTGGGTCAGAGAATGTGACAACCTTCTTCATCCACTGTGCAATCACAAAGTAACAAGGTGTGGGTGTTCCTGAAAAACAAGTCTCCCTCCACAGGCTCCATGTGACTACATGGAGCCTATTAGAGGGTAGAGTATATTTTCACATCAGGGAAGGTTCTCAGATTCACTTAAGCCTGACAAGGGGCCAAGGGGCAGGAAGGATGTTCTGATTCCCATTATGGTATACATAGAGGGCAAAAGGTGAGTGTAATATGAAGGGATGATATCTAAAAAATAAAATTAAGAGGTGATAAAGGAATATATTGGGAGAAGGAGAAAGGGAGAGGCAGAATAAATTATCTCACATAAAGAAGGGAAGAGAAAGCTGTTCCTGTGGAGGGGAAGAGGAGGGAGGTGAAAGGGACTGTTAATCTTACTCTCATTGGATTTGGTTTAAGAAGGGAATAATCTATACATTCAATTGGGTATCTTACCCTACAGGAAAGTAGGGGGGAGGGTATAAGGAGGGATGATAGAAGAGAGAGCAAATTGGGGGAGTGGGTAATCTGAAGCAAGCAATTTTGAAAAGGGACAGGGTCAAAAGAGAAAATTGAATAAATTGGGGGGAGGATATGATGGAAGGAAATATAATTAGTCTTCCCAGTGTGACTACTATGGAAATGTTTTGCATAGCTACACATGTGCAACCTATGTTGAATTGTTTGTCTTCCCATTGGGGGTGGATGAAGAGGGAAGAAGGGAGAGAATCTAGAACTCAAAGTTTTAAAAATAAATATTAAAATTATGTTTTTACATGCAATTGGGAAATAAGATATACAGAAAATGTGGTATAGAAATACGTCTTGCCCTACAAGAAAGTAAGGGGAAAAGGGGTATGGAGGGAAGTAGAGGAGATAGAAGAGAGGGAAGACTGGAGGAAGGGGCTATCTGTATGCTTACCATCTTTGGGTGGGGAGTAGGGGAGAGATGGAGAGAAAATTTGAAACTCAAAATCTTATGGAAATTAATGTCGAAAACTAAAACACAAAAATAAAATGAAATGTTCTAAGAAAAAGAAAAAAACAATCAAATGAGATAATAATTGCAATGTGCTTAGCACAGAAAGTATTATAAAATTAATTGCTATTCATTAATTATTTTATTATCACAAATATTTCCTCCACTGAACTATAAATTCCATGAAGGCAAAGACCTTATGTTATTCTTTCTTTCTCCCCCAAACTCTCACACTATTATGAACATAGTAGGCAGTTGATAAATATTTCTTGAATAAATATCCAAATTTTAAAATGCTGCAGTTTGGGGGTGGGGGGTGGCCAGGGGGCACAGTGAGTAAGAGTGCCAGCCCCAGAGTCGGGATGACCTGGGATCAGTTCTGGCCTCAGTATTTAGTACCCACACATAAATAACTAGCCCTGTAACCTTGATCAAGTTACTTAACCCCATTTGCTTTAGAAAAAAAATGTTGTGTTGATAGTGTTTGGAATATAGGATAGATAGAAAGATAGACTAGTAAATAGAGAGAGAGAGAGAGAGAGAGAGAGAGAGAGAGAGAGATGACAGATTGATAAATGGATGGAGCTGTCTACTGATAAATAGCAATAAATCTAAGTATATATGTGTATATAAACATATATACATATATAAATATATACACACATTATCTCAATCTATGTAGATTGATAGATAGAGAGAGAGATTTAATCAAACTGCTTATAGATGTATATAGGGATACATAGCACTTTAAAATCTGAGATACACTTTACCTAAGTTATCTCATTGGAGCCTCACAATTCTGTGAGGTAGGTATAATAAAGGTATAATTATTCATATTGTACAGAAGTGAAAGCCAGCATCCATAGAGTTTTTAATGCCTTACTTTTGGATAGAAGTTTGTTTTTTTTCTTTTTTTTTTTTTAATGGTTGATAGTGGGATTCAGTGTTAGGTATTTCTCATCTCTATGTCCAGTACTTTTTGTGTTAGCCCAGGACGCCTCTCACCAAAGGCAGAAAAATAAGAGCAGAAATCCATGACATAAATAGGAAAGATTCGGAATAATTCAAATTTATAGTATTAGCTAACATTTATATAGCACTTTCTAGGTTCCAGGTACCATACTGCTTTACAATTATAATTTCATCTAATCCTCATAACAATTCCATAATGCTATTATTATCAACATTTTTGCAGTTAAGGAAACTTAGTTAAGTGACTTGCCCAGGGTTATACATCTAGAAAGTGTCTTGGTCTGAATTTTTACACAGGTCTTTTTGACTTTAGGCCTAGGACCCTATCTATTGCACCACCCAACTGCCCCGCATCACAGTCTCAATTATTTTTCTATTCGACCTTTGTTGCTTAAACTCTTTGTTCTATTTTTTGAAGATTCTTTAAAATCTTCACAATTGGGATGTATGCAGTGGAAGAGTGGAGCATGGCTGAGTATTGGATTCTCAGGAGTATTTTCAATATGGAGGTAAAAATAATAAATATACTCAATTTCAGAATATTAAAATAGTTATAGCGAGGAAATTTATTTGGAACATTCTTACAATAAATTCTATTAAGGTGAGATATAATTGCATTTTGAGGGACTTTATTCACTGCATATAATTATTTCACAAGTGGTCATTGATCTCAATATAGGCCTTTGATTTCCATTTGTTACTCTAAATGATGGGCAATTGGAACAGCAGCTTTTCTGAGAAAGTCTGGAACTAAAGGAAATTTACTGAAATCCCTGCTACACTAAAACTATTTTCAGATGCTACCCTCTTGGATCCAATTCCTTTAGTAACCCAGAGAAATTTGTTGTGAATGGCCAAGATTCCTCACTACTTTATAGCTATAATATTTGAGACCAGCAATAACATGGAATTTAAAAGCATGGATAACAAACGCCAGAAGGATTCTGTATAAAAATGCAGACTCCCACATAAAAAATTATTTAAGGCTGAAAACAAATTACCACTTTGGAATTCTTCTACATGTACTACTTTAAAACTGTTCTTTTCAAGGGTTATGCAAATTATTGTTTTACAGCAAAGAAAATTTTTCATAAATATTAAAATGTAAGAAACAGTGCTTTGACCATTGTGTTAAACATATTTCTGGATGAGAAAGACATTTTATAAACCAAACGCTCTTTTTGAAGATGGGGAAGTTGCTGCTCTGAATTTTATAAAATTATTGATCATTATTTCATTCCTGATGCCTCGGGCTCAAGGCACACCTCAGAGCTCTGTAGGCTGGAGAGATGGTGATAATTTCAAAATGGTAGTAGGCCCTAACTTGCAGAAACCCTGTATCTGAGAAGCAGAAGTGGACACCCTAAGGAACAAAATGACAACAAATCATTGTCGCCATAGATGTAAGCACAGAAAGTGGTAATAGAACTTGTAGTTCCTGCCTCCACTTTGGGTAGACAGAGGACAAAATCTTTCATGTTTTAAATGAGGGGATAATGCATACAAACCAAAATGCTCTCAGCTGTTCTTCTGGCAGTGGCAAATGAGTGGAAAAATAATGGGGCATCCATCATTTGGGGAATAGTTGGTAAAATTGGGTTATAATAATGTAATGTAATACTTTTTTTTTAATTTTTGGTCTTTATTAAGTTGTTTGTTTACTTTTAGTTTACAAGATTTAGTTCCAAAGTTTTTGAGTTTAAAATTTTCTCTCCCTCTCTCCCTTCTGCCCCCCATGGTGAAATGCAGTTAAGTATAGGATCTGCAAATACTTTCACATTAGATATTACTCAGTTTATAAAGAAGGATTGTATCAGATGGAATGAACAATGGGTAAGAAGAAACAAAAACAAATGAGACAAAGAAAAAGATCAGGTAGTTTGCTTCAATCTTCATTCAAACTCTGTTCTTTCTAGTTCTTTCTTTGGATGTAGACATCTCACTCCATCATGAGTCTTTTGGGACTTGATTTATAACCCTGCGTTGCTGAGAAGAGTCCAGTCTACCAAAGCTAGTTGTCACATATGCATTGTTTTTGTAATTGTGTACAAATTTCTCCTGGTTCTACTCTTCCCACTCAGCATCAGTTTGTATAAGCCTCTCCAGGTAAATATGAAGTCCATCTGCTCCTCCTATCTGTTCAACCATTTCCCAATTGATGGGCACTCCCTTAATTTCCAATTCTTTGCCACCAAAAAAAGAGCTGCAATAAATTATTTTGTACATATGCGTCTTCTTCCTACTTCTATGATTTCTTTGGGATACAACCCTAGAAGTGGTATTGCTAGGACAAAGGGCTATTTATAGCCCTTTGGGCATAATTCCAGATTGCTCTCCAGAATGATTGGATCAGTTCACAACTTCACCAGCAATGCATTGGTCTTCCAAATTTTCCACATCCTCTCCAGGATTTGTCATTTTCCTGTTTGGTCATCTTAGCCAATCTGGCCAGTGAGATGTGGTATCTCAAAGTTGTTTTGATTTGTATTTCTCTAATTAGTAGATTTAGAGCATTTCTTCATATGCTTATAGATATCTTTAATTTCTTCTTCTGAAAACTGCCTGTTCATATCCTTTGACCATTTATTAATTGGGGAATTACTTGTATTCTTATAGATTTGACACAATTCTCTGGATATATTAAAAATGAGTCCTTTATCAGAGGCATTGGTTGTAAAAATTCCTTCCCAATTTTCCACACCCCTCCTAATATTCATTACATTGGCCTTCTTTGTAAAAAAGTTTTTCAATTCAATGTAATCAACATTATCCATGCATTTTATAATGCTCTCTAATTCTTGCTTGGTGATGAAGTCTTCCCCTCTCCACAAATGTGACAGTCAAACCATTCCTTGCTTCCCCAGATTGCTTACTGTATTAGCCTTTATAAGTAATGTTATTGTATCTTTTTTGATGGTGCTTTTTAGCAGGATATAGTTTCCTTCCTTATCTCTTTTAATTATATCTATTTTTGCTTTATCTGAGATAAGGATTGCTACACCTGCTTTTTTGTTTTACTTTAGCTGAAGGATAATATATTCTGCTCCAGCCTTTTACCTCTATCCTGTGTGTATCCACTTGTTCCAAATGTGTTTCTTGTAGACAGCATATTGTAGGATTATGTTTTTTAATCCATTCTGCTACATGCCTCAATTTTATGGAAGAGTTCATTCCATTCACATTCACAGTAATGATGACTATCTGTCTCTTTCCCTCCATCCTATTCTTTCCCCTCTTATGTTTTTGTTTCTTCCTTCTCCCTTCTCCCTTCTTAAGGGTTTTCCTTTTGACCACTGCCTCCCTCATTGTTCCCTCCCTGTGACCTCCCCCTTCTTTTCCTACTCTTTTCCTTTACTGTTATTTCCTTCCCTTCTAATTATTTCCCTTCTTATCCCCTCCTTAGCCTCCTACTCCCTATAAGACACAATAGATTTTTGTACTTATCAGAGTATGTTATTCCCCCTTTGACCCCAAACCAATGAGAGAAAATTTCATACAATGCTCTGCTCCCTCCTTATTTTCCCTCTATTTAATGAGTTTTGTGTCTTTTCAAATTAGAATCTTAAACTTAACTGATTTTGTTCATCCCTCTTTGAAACAGAACCAGTGGGAATAATGTTCAAATTATGTTCCTCTCCCTCTTTCCTTTCCCTCTACTGTAATATGGTTTTATGCCTCTTTGTATAGCATAATTTACCTTTTCTGCCTCATCCTTTTCTTTTATCCCATTACAATCCCTTTGAACCCCTAATAAGGGTTTTGTTTCTTATCATCAGATTTATTCATTTATACCCACACCCTCTATCTATGTATATCCATTTTAATGGTCATGATAATCATATGCATTTCAATTTTGACAGTTATCAGCTTCTTGTATATGGATGTAAACAGTTTGCTCTTATTGCATCTCAAGTTATGTGCATGTCTGCATGAGTGTGCTTGTGTGCATGTGTGTGTATGTGAGTGTGTGTTTTCCTTGTTTACCTTTTTATGTCTTGACTCTTCTAACTGGAGATCAAATTTTCCATTGAGCTCTGGATTTTTTATCAGGAAAGTTTGGAAGTCCCTTATTTCATTAAATGACCATCTCCTTGCCTGAAAGATTATGCTCAGTTTTGCCGGGTAGTAAATCCTTGGTTGCAGTCCTAGCTCTTTTGCCTTATGAAATATCAAATCTCCATCCCTCCAATATATATATTAGATTTGTTTTTCTTTTTTGCTTTTTGGAGGGGGGAATTTAGGGCAGTTGGGGTTAAGTGACTTGCCCAAGGTCACACAGCTAGTTTTGTGTTAAGTGTCTGAGGCCAGATTTGAACTCAGATCCTCCTGACTCCAGGGCCAGTGCTCTATTCACTGCACCACATAGCCACCCCCTCTAATCTTTTAATGTAGAATCTGCTGGATCCTGTGTACTCCTGACAGTAGTTATTTGATATTTGAATTTTTTTCTTTTTGGCTGCTTGCAATATTTTCTCCTTAATCTTATAATTCTGGACTTTGGCTACTATATTTCTTGGAGTTTTCAATTTTGGATCTCTTTGAGGAGGACACCAGTGAATTCTTTCAATAGCTATTTTACCTTCTGATTTGTGGACTTCAGGGCAGTTTGCTTTGACAATCTCTTGGAAGATGTTTTCCAAGCTGCTTTTTTCATCATGGCTTTCCAGTAGACCAACAACTCTTAAGTTATAACTCCTGGATCTGTTCTCAAGGTCAGTTGTTTTTTCCAATGAGTTATTTTACACTTTATTCCAATTTTTCAATCTTTATGTTTTGTTTGATTGACTCTTGGTGCATCATAGAGTCCCGAGCTTCAATTTGACTGATTCTAATTTTTAGTGAATTATTTTCTTTGTTTAGTTTTTGAAGGTTCTTTTTAAGGGAGGTTTTTTCTCCAATTAGTTCACAAAATTTAGTTTTTAAGGATTTGTTTACTTCTGTGAGACTTTTTTTCCAATTTGGTCAATGTAGATTTAAATTTATCCTCTACTTCTCTAATTTGGCTTTTAAAATCTTTCTTGAGCTCCTCCAAGAATGCTTTTTGGGCTTGTGACCATTTCATGTTTCCCTCTGTGATCTTAGGTGTGGACACAAGAATCCATGGTGACTCCTGAAAGTGTTTCTTTTCTTTCAGAATAATAGGATTTTATTGTCTTTGGTCTTCCCTTTGAAAGTTGATTTGGGCCCATTGTAATTGCCTATTTCCTGTCCTTTAAAGTGTTTTTCTGCTGCAGGGATACAGAAGGCTCTGACCCAAGCTTCTCAGGCTGGGAGCTAGGTGCCTTGTTGTTGGCTTTGTGCGCTGTAACCTCTGGGTGTCCAGATTAAGGCCAAGGGCAGGACTCTCAGTGCTTCCCCTGAGTTACCCTGAGTCTCATAGAATAATCTGTTGGGGTGGGGTGGTCTGACCACTTCAGATTTCTGCCTCTATGCCCCTGGGCTACAGCCTAGGCAGGCTTTTGTTGGTCAGGTGAGGTAGTACTTGGAGCCCCTCCTGCTCTTCTCTTCATATGCCTCACTGCCTCAGTTACACCCTTTCTCAGTGACTCCTAGGCCTGAGGCTATTTTTGCTATTTCAGGATTTTACTCTGGGTGAGACACTTATCTCTGGGTTTTCTAGGTTAGGGAGGGGGAATCAGAGCAGCTAGGGTTTACTTTGCCATTTTGGCCTTTGGAAAATCAAGTAGGTGATTTTTAAATTTCCAGGCTGTGGGCTGATAGCCCCAGGAGAAGCTGCTGTCTCGCTGCCAGCCAGGCCCTGTGCTTTCTCTTACACAGCTCAGATGGATTCCCAAGTAAGATGGTGAGATGCTATTTAGATTGCAATGAATTGTCTTTGGGGTGAGTGAGTCTGTTGGCTGGGGCTCTTTCACACTCAGCTGTAGTCTGTTCTCTAGTCTGGGCTGGTGCAGACCCGAGTGTTCTTCTTTTTGCCCCGACACATGTGGGCACTTTCCTGGGTTGGATTCTGTCACTCTCCATCTTCCATTGGATTCTGTCACTCCAAAATCTGTTCAGATTCACTTTTTAAAGTTCAGTGATAGCATTCACGGAGGAGATTAGAAAAGTTACTGCTTCCATTCCTCCATCTTGGCTCCACTCCCCCCAGTGGAATACTTCTGAGACTTAAGAAAGAATGAAGAGGAATCTTTCGGAGAAACCTGAAAAGACTTACATGAACTAATGCAGATTGAAATGAACAATTTATACAAAAATAAAAATCATTTTTGCAAAGAATGAAAGAATATCCATTAATATTGTCTCTCCCAATGGAATGTGTGTTCCTTAAGTGTAGGAACTATTCCACTCCTGCCTATCTCTAGCTCCTAGCACAATGTTTGATACATAGTAAGTACTTAATAAATGCTTGTTCATTGAATGACTAACATATAGATACATATCATCACCCATTTCTCTAAAATATACAGAAGTCATAAAACATATGTATATGCAGACACAAGACTGTAGGATCGGGGAGAGAAAAGGACTTCCTACCTGCTAAGATTTGAAGGGCATTGAAAGGCACTCTTGCCTCAAGGTATATTCTCTGTTGCCTTACCAAGGTACTAACTGTGCCATTACTGACTTTAGTCCTTTAAGTTAAGGAGATAATAGTTCCTATTAAAATGCAAACTCTTTTCTGAGAAGTTTCAAGAGTCAAAAATAACTTAATTTAGTTGGCATAACTTAATTTAGTAGATTAGAAAGATGCCTAACATTTCCCTAAGGACTGAAACATAGGACAGGCTAGGTTCTGGCACTAAAGGTAAAAAAAAGGATCATCAGCTTCCAAACAAAGGCAATCCCTGATATAGAAAACAAGGGACAAAAAGAAAGTGGGAAAGGACAAATATTAAAATAAAACTTAGGGAGTACAAACTTGACTTTTTTTCATAATTTAACCTTTCAACTATCTCTAGAGTTATTTCATGGGACTCCAAAATGCTCCAGTGGGCCTGCTTCAGCAAGCATGAGGGTGCATACCTTATGCACATTACAAAGGTTGTGACTTGAATTGGGTATATTTCAAATCACTTCAGAACATGAGTACATCCTTCTTTACCTTTTCCATTTCATCTCTACATTGAGAACTTAAAGGTAATTTAAAGGTCAAATGAATACTATTTTAAGACAACATAGTCATTTTATTTAAAATTAGGTAAATGTTTGCTTTTTCCACTAACGTTCTACTGGCAAAACATCTCATTGCTTAACAAACACTAAGTATCACTCCATCTAAGCTACTCCCCCCAACTTGCACACAGATAGTTTGGGTCCCTTAAGGATGGTGTGCTACATTGGATTCTAGAAGTTACCATGTGGGTCTTGACTGCTACTGAAGCTCACAAGCCCTGTCATGTATGTTTCCATTAACAATCAACGAGTAGACTCAGTAAGATTTCATCAAAGGTATTTGCTCAAAGGGCAAAGAAAAAACAATTGGCATAAAATATAACCCCAAACTCTCTAAAACCAAACAAATAATTGAAAAAAGTCTTAGAATACACCATTTAAATGTAAAATATTATGATAATGATGTAAATATGTAAGAAGCATTGGAGGCCAAGGCAACTAACAAATCTGACATCTTTTCTTTTCTGCAGGATCCTTAAGCTGTTTATCTTCTGTTCTACTTAAGTTCACTTTTTGAGAAGCAGTGATAGTCTTCAATCTCAGACTAGATTAATGTTATGCTTTTTCAGCCATGGTGTTATTCTAATATTTTAGTTGGCTTACTTCTGGGTACTTTCAGAGACAATACAGAACATTGGTTAGTAATGGTGGAAAATTCAAGACTTTATTAAGGCCTCAGCCCTATTGCTTGTTACTTCCCAAACAGGAGGTGAGAAAGATACAGCCAGTCTTTTTTGTTTATTCTTAGTTCAGATCTCCTATTTTTCATAAATGGTATTTAGACTAATTTATGGTGACTTTCCATAATATTTTCCAAATATTTATATTTACATGCTGGATAATACCTGGACAATAGCCCCAGTCATAACCAAATGGGACTAGAAGTAAATTTTTTTCTTTTTATTGCTTTTTTTGGTCATTTGGTAATTTACTTATTTTCTGTTTTAAATACTTATTATTTATTTATTTTTACTATTAAAAATTAATTCCAAATCCTTTCCTACCTTCTCAACCTCTACCCAAACCATTGAAAAGGTAAGCAATATATCAATTATACAGGTGAAATAATGCAAAACATATTTTAATTTGCACTCAGAATTTATTAATTCTTTCTCTGGAGAAGGGTTGCATTCTTCATCATTAACCCTTTGGAATTTTCTTGAATCATTGTATTGATAGCTAAGTCTTTCACAATTGATTATCACTACCATATTGTTGCTGTGTATAATGATCTCCTGGCTCTGCTCACTTTGCTTTGTATCAGTTCATATAGGTCTTCCCATATTTTTTCTGAAAACATCTCCCTCATTCTTAATAGCACAGCAGTGCTCCATGACACTCAGATACTGCATCTTGTGTGGCCATTCCCTAACTAATGGGTGTTGTTATTCAATTATTTCACTCATATCCACCTCTTCATGCTCCCCATTTGAATTTTTCTTGTCAAAGAAACTGAAATAATTTGCATTTACTTCTCCAGCTCATTTTAAAGATGAAGAAATTGAAGCAAATAAACTTAAATGACTTGCCCATGGTCACATAGCTAGTGACTTGAGACAGAATTTGAGCTCTGGTCTTCCTGACTTCAGGACTTGCACTCTATTCACCATACCACCTAGCTGTCCATATCCAATTTCCAATTTAAAAGTTCTTCCTTGTCTATATATTTTATGTCAGATAATTTTTCTCCATTTTACCTCTCCCTCCTTCTTCTAGTGAATTTATCTTTTTCAGCCTTTCACTTTTTTTAGATTATCTTAATATAATGAACTCATACTGATGCCTTCTATGTGTAGACTGGTTTAACTTCCCTAATAATGATAAAGTTCTATTGCATATATTATTATAAAGCCAATCACAAGCAGTTCTCCTTATAACTGCTGCTGTGAATAACTATAAGGACCTAATTGCATACTATAGTGAGCTCTCTATTTATTCAGCAGTAATCTAAAGCAAAATAATCAAGAAACTAAAGCACTACATTCACAACAATATAACACAACACCTAATTACTAAGGTGGCCACAAAGTCTTAAAACAAAACATACAATTCAGTAAATCATAATATATTCAATCAATACACAGTATCCAAGTAAAGTCCTGTTTCATTTTGACTCAAGGCTGACTTCCAAACCTCATGGCTCCTACTACATGGGCTGCTTGCTCCAAACTCTTGCCTGGATGCACCAGACTCCTTTGGGGATTCACACTAGGCAGCTCTCTTCTCCAGTTCCATATCTCAGCTTACAGCTCCACTCCAACCTCTTTGAAGTTTATGTTTACAGGAAGAAAAATTCACTTTTTGTCTCACAAAGTAGCAGAAATCAGCAGACAAGGCTTCTTCTAAAACATCAAACAAAGGGGAGTCAAGATGGCAGAGTAGAAACAGCACTTCCTCAGACCTCTTGCCCACACCACTCCAAAATTATGTAAAAGGGGGACTCTGAACGACCTCTGGAGCTCCAGAACCCACAAAATGACACAGAGAAGCTGACCTACTACTGAAGACAGCCTGACAGCCCAGCAGGAGCAGCCAGTGCAGTACTCTGGGAGCCAAGCACAGGTCATTGTGAGTCGGAGGTTTTAGCCCTAGGTCAGCCAGACCAGCAGCTGGCTGGAGGGGCCCCAGAACACCAGCAGCTGTGGCAATTCCAGAATTATCAACACATTGAATGCCTAGAACAAAGTAAGAGGTTGGTGCCCTTTGTACTTTGGGACTGGTTGGGAAAGTACATGGCCTCTTTCCCCTGGGGGCAAGAAGCCACTGATCAGCCAGAGAAGCTTGCGCCACATTGCCATGTTGCAGCTTCAGCTCCTGGCCTGCAAACTGTAAGGGGATCTGGCGATCAGTCTTGGGGATAATCACTCTTGCTTTACCCTTCCTGCATCTGGATTGCAGTCTGGGGTGGAGGCCTTGGGGTGTGTGACCTGTTTGCCAGAGTATGTGGAGGCTTCACAGAGGCCACCCAACTAATACCTCTGGCAGTTGGGAAAACCCCAGCATTTGGGATGGAAGTTCCGCTGGCTGGTGGCAGAGTCCTACTGTGGCAACAAGCCCAAAAGTCAAGTAATTGAGTGGCAACATGCGTAGGGAAAGGGAAAAAATAAATACAAAATTCAACATTAGACTCCTGTTTGGGGGGCAAAGATGATCAAAGCATGGAACAGGGGGAAAACTGTGGGGTCAGAAATCCTGCACCAAAATAACCAAATGAAAATACCAGCTGGTTACAGGCCATAGAGGACTTTAAGAAGCAGATAAGAGAAAGGGGGTAAAAATTGGGTAGAGAAATAAGAAAGATGCAAGAAAAGTATGAAGTGAGAGTCAACAGCCTGACTGAGGAAAATAACACCTTAAAAATAGACTAACTCAAATGGCAAAAGAAGCTCTAAAAGTCAACGAGGAGAATGCCTTAAAAAAGCAGAATTTGCCAGATGGAAAAAGAATCTCAAAAGCTCACTGAGGAGAATGATTCCTTCAGAATTAGACTGGAGCAAATGGAAGCTGGTGACTTTATGAGAAATAAAGATGCTGTTAAGCAGATCCAAACAAATGAAAGAATAGAAGGCAATGTGAAATGTCTCATGGGAAAAACCACTGACCTGGAAAATAGATCCAGGAGAGATAATGTAAAATTTATTGGACTATATGAAAACCATGATCAAAGAAACAATATAGAAATCATCCTTCAAGAAATTCTCAATGAAAATTGCCCTGAAGTTTTAGAACCAAAGGGTAAAATAGAGGTTGAAAGAATCCACAGATAACCTCCCGAAAAAGATCCCAAAAAGAAAACTTCTAGAAATATTGTAGCCAGGTTCCAGAATTCCCAGATGAAGGAGAAAATATTACAAGCTGCCAGGATGAAACAAATTCAATATTGTGGAAACACAATCAGGATAGCACAGGATCTGGCAGCTTCTACACTGAGGTATGGAAGGGAATGGGATATTATATTCAAGAGGGCCAAGGAGCTGGGATTAAAACCAAGAATCACATACCCATCAAAACTGAGTATCATGTTTCAGAGGAAAATATGGTCATTCAATGGAATATGGAATTCAATGGAATTTCAAGCATTCTTGAGGAAAAAAAAAACAGAGTTGAATAGTAAATTTGACATTCAGATACAGGAAGCAAGAGATGCTTGAAAAGATAAACTGGGAAAAGAAATCATTATGAACTCATCAAAGTTGAACTATTTACATTCTTACAGGGAAAAACGATAACTGTAACTGATGAAACTTTTCTCAGTATGAAAATAGTTGAAGAAGGGTATATAGGCATATGAATACATATGGGAATGTGTGCATATATGTTTTCAGGTATACATAAATAGATGGCAGAGGTCAAATTTAATAGCAAGGAATGGTACTTAAAAGGTGAAATTAAGAAGCGAGAAAGGAATATAATGAGAGGAGATGGGGATAGACAGAATGGGATGAACTCTCCCATATAGAAGAAGCAAGGGAAAATGGTTACAAGGGAAGGGAAGAACAGGAAGGCACAAAGGCTAAACCTTATCCTAATTGAATTTGGATCAGAGAGAGAATGACAGACATACTAAATAGGGTTTCTCACTGTACAGGAGAGGAGGGGAGAAGGGGTTGAGAGGGTCTGTGGTTTTTCCAATTAAATATTTCACATTGCCTTCTCTTTTTTCTTCATTTGTTTGCATCTGTTTTATAGTATCTTGATTTCTCATAAAGTCACTAGCTTCCATTTGCTCCTATCTAATTGTGAAGGAATTATACTCTTCAGTAAGCTTTTGAACTGTCTGATTCTATTTTTTTTTTAAGGAATTCTTCTCCTCATTGTTTTTTTTTGGAGCTCTTTTGCCTTTTGGGTTATGTTATTTTTTAAGGTGTTATTTTCTTCTGTATATTTTGAGTCTCCTTTAGCAAGCTTTTAACATGTTGTTCATGATTTTGTTGCATCACTCACTTTTCTCTTCCCAATTTTTCTCTACTTCTCCTACTTGATTTTTCAAAATACTTTTTAACCTCCTCCATGGCCAGTTATACAGTTCATATTTTTCTTGGAGGCTTTTGATGCAGGAGTTTTGACTGTTGTCATCTTCTCATTTTATGTCTTGTTTCTCTTTTCTCACTAAACAACAATTCTATAGTCCGACGGCAATTTTTTTAATAAATGCTTTATTAACTTCTGGTTTAAATCATTCATTTCACCAGATTTTAAGTTACAATTTCCCCATTTTTTCCCTACCCACCACCTCAGAATAGCAGTCCCACTAGATATCCCCTCATCCAATCTGTTCTCTCCCATATCTTCTCCCATACTCCCTTCCACTTTATACATTTGAAACATATAATTTTAAGTATTCAAATTTCAGATCCATTCCCTTCCTCCCTTGTCACCCACTCCCTCTGGGAAGATAAGCAGTTCAGTATGTGTTGTACATGTATAGCTATGCAAAACATTACTATATAGATATTTTATAAAAGACTGCTTATATTTCCCTCCCACCCATCCCACCCCCTACCTGGTCCATTCCCTACTTTGATCCTGTCCTTCTTTGATAGTGGGTACTTCCAACTTCTCCTCTGCCCAGAATGCCCTCCCCTCCATCATCCCCCCTCTCATCCCCCTTTCCCCTACTCTTCTGCAGGGTGAGATATCCCATTTACTATGTATGTGATTCTCTCCTTGAGCCAACTTCATTGAGAATATGCTTTTGCCTTTTTGCCTTCCAGTTCTTCCCCTCCCCTGCAGCTATTTCCCCTTGCCTCTTCTACATGAGATAGTTTACCCTACCCTGTCTCTCCCCATCTCCTCCTGCCACTATCCTCTCTCACCTCTTAACTTCACCCCTTAAGAATCATCTCTTCCCATCAAATTCAATATGTGCCCTCTATCCATTTATGCCTGTAAACAT
>WOXC01007222.1:265000-483373 GCA_011680675.1 Gymnobelideus leadbeateri | reverse complement strand
CCTGGAAAATAGATCCAGGAGAAATAATTTTAAAATTATTGGACTACCTGAAAGCCATGATCAAAAAAAGAACCTAGAAATCATCCTTCAAGAAATTCTCAAGGAAAATTGCCCTGATGTTTTAGAATCAGAGGGGGAAATAGAGGTTGAAAGAATCCACCAATCACCTCCTGAAAAAGATCCCAAAAAGAAAACTCCTAGGAATATTATAGCCAGGTTCCAGAACTCCCAGTTCAAGGAGAAAATACTACAAACAGCCAGGAAGAAACAATTTCAATATTGTGGAAACACAATCAGATTAGCACAGGACCTGGCAGCTTCTACACTGAGGGATCGAAGGACATGGAATATGATTTTCCAGAGGTCAAAAGAACTGGGATTAAAACCAAGAATCACCTACCCAGCAAAACTGAGTATCTTGTTTCAGGGGAAAATATGGTCATTCAGTGGAATAGAGGACTTTCAAGCATTCTTGAGGAAAAAACCAGAGTTGAATAGAAAATTTGACATTCAGACACAAGAAGCAAGAGATACGTGAGAAGGTAAACAGGGAAAAGAAATCAAAAGAAACTTATCAAAGTTGACCTATTTACATTCTTACATGGAAAAACAGTAACTGTGACTGATGAAACCTTTCTCAGTATGAAAATAATTGAAGAAGGATATATGAGCATATGAATACATATGTGAATGTGTATATATATATATTTACAGGTATACATGGATAGAGGGCACAGGTCGAATTTGGTGGGAAGAGATGATACTTAAGGGATGAATTTAAGAGGTGAGACAGGAATGTGGCAAGAGGAGATGGGGAGAGACAGGGTAGGGTAAACAATCTCATGTAGAAGAGGCAAGGGGAAGTGGTTGCAGTGGGGGGAAGAACAGGAGGCAAAAAGGCAAAACCATATTCTCATTGAATTTGGCTCAGGGAGAGAATGACATACATACTAAATGGGATATCTCACCCTGCATGAGAGTAGGGGCAAGGGGAATGAAAGGGGGGATGATGGAGGTGTAATGGAAATGCAGATTTGAAGATCTTCCCTGCCCCTAGGCCCTTTGATTGGCTTAAGAGACTTTGATTGACTTAAGTGACTCTAAGAACCTTCCTTGATTTGAAAATATACTCTGCCCCCTAATAGGCTGAATGTGGTCACATGGAGCCTGTGGTAGGAGGCTTGGTTTTCAGGAATGACCACACCTTGATGCTGTGTGATTGGGCAGTGGGTCAAGAGGGTGGTTACATTCTCTGAGCCAGGAGAAGACTATATAATCCCTGATTTGAGGCTTTGCTTTGGGGCTAACTTTGAGAAGTGTTGTGTGATTTGACCAGATGAGACTCTGGGAAGCCGTTGTTGAGAGCCCCCCGGCTTTGAAAACCCAGATGTTGATGCTTAACTCTCTGGTGACTGTGATTTGGTATTGATATAATGGCTGGACAGTTTGGAAGCCTGTCTGTTAGATCTGTAAGTTCTGTAACTCTGAAGTTTGGGGTGTTGACCTTTTTCCCCTGAACTAAGTAATATATGTTTGTTTGATAAAAGTAAGCTTGTTAACCCATTTTGAGTTGATTTCCTTTTGAAAAGCAGATCTAAGAACCTGTGTTGGCAGCCACCCTGGGGATGTTGGGGTGCTTGCTGCTATAGGAGGGGAGGGCATTCTGGGAGGTTGGAAGTACCCACTTTCAAAGAGGGACAGGATCAAAGTAGGGAATGGACTGGGTGGGAGGGAAATATAAGCAGTCTTTTACAATATTTCTACTATGGTAATGTTTTGCATAGCTTTATAAGTACAACACATACTGAATTGCTTATCTTCCCAAAGGGAGTGGGTGACAAGGGAGGAAGGGAATGGATCTGAAATTTGAAGTTTTAAAATTAAATGTTTCGGGGGTGGCTAGCTGGCACAGTGAGTAAAGCGTTGGACCTGGAGTCAGAAGGACCTGAGTTCGGATCCGGCCTCAGACACTTAAGGCGCACACAAACAAAAACCTAGCCGTGTGACATTGGGCAAGTTACTTACCCCCAATTGCCCTCCAAAAAGCAAAAAACAAAACAAAACAAAACAAAAAAAACAAATAAAATTAAATGTTTCAAATATATATAAATATTATTATTGATACTATTTTTCATATAATTGAGAGATAAGATTTGCAGGCACTGGGGCACAGAGATTTACCTTGCCCTAATGGTAAAGTCGAAGGGGGTATGGGAGAAGATATGGGAGAGAGCAGATTGGATGAGGAGATATCGTGTGGGATTGCTATTCTGGGGTGGTGGGTAGGGGGGAAATGGGGATAAAATTGCAATTCAAAATCTGGCGGAAATGAATGATGTAAACCAGAAGTTAATAAAGCATTTGTTTAAAATAAATAAATAAATAAATAAACTACATGAGGAAACTAAGGCTCATAAAAGAAAGGTAACTTGTCATATAGTTCCATTTTTCACCACAGGGAAGAAAATATCAAATGTTTAGAACTTTATTGGGTACTATGTCAACAATGTTTTGTTTTGGTTTTTAATTCTTCATTATTAAAATAAAGAAAATCATACCTGGTTGACAACTTCAAAATACAGAGCTAAAGTTGTATTAGGATTGAGTCCACATATTTTCCACTGGCAGGTGCCACCTGTTCCTATTTCCTAAAAGTATAACATATAAGAAGTTTAAAAACAAAAACAAACAAATATTATGTAGCAATAAAGTACATACCAAGCTATACATACCAAGCTATACATAAGTACAAAAATCCAAAGAAAAAATGTAATATGTAATTCCTTCTAGAAAATTATGACAAAAAATACTTAAAATTCAGTGGATTATACTCTACTGCACTCAGTTTTATATGATATATATAAAACAAATAAAATAATTCTCACATGGTAAACCTAAAAAACGTTTCAGAATTATACATAAGGAGAAGTTTATAAGACTTCACACATAATTTTCAAAATATTTCAAAACCATATTGCAGAAACTATGTACAATGTATTCAGATATTATAATGAGAATATGTAGTAATGCATATTTTATAGGTAAGTAATAACTATGGCAACCTCTACAAGAACTACTAGCATAATGTGTTCTAATGTGTTCTCTACAAGCAACATTTCAAAGAGCAATTATAATTATTCTTTTATAAAAAAACAAAATATTTAACCCTAAACCATCTAGTACTTAAGGAGTATTTGGATATCTAGAAAAACTGGAATAGGAACACATAATATGGTAAGTCTGACTTTCAGGAGAAACTGCTGGCACTCTGTTCAAAAAGGGAACAGGCAGTTTCAAGTTCTTGACATACAGCTTGACTTGGACTAACATGGAGATCACTCGGTTCCCTAATCCCTAAAAGTGCTAATGTTCTCTATCTTCCCAAATTATATTCTGTATAAATGCTGTATCCCTCAATATAATGTAAGTTCCCTGAGGGCATGTATGTCTAGCACAAGGCCTTGCACAAAGCAGGTGCTTAATAAAGTTTTGTTAAATGTAAAACTTAATGCCTGATTCCAATTATTCAAAAACCGATCATATACTCTGAAGTTTTTCTCCTTTTCTGCCTTATTTAAGACTTTTTTTGTTCTTTAGTACCTCTACTAGAAAATGGGAAAGGAAAATGAAAAAAGATAAAACTCACATTTTTCAAACTTGGCTAAATTAATATAGTTCTGAAAACAGTTGGATAAGGAATCAAAACTTATTTAAATAAGCTTTATATCATTTGTCAATTTAAATTATTTCAACTAAGAGTCTACAACCTTTTAAAAGTGGGATACCAAGTTGGCAATCCCATTCTTCAGGCACACTAAGGTGACTTTCCAAAAGAATGTGATGACTAAACACTCATTCTCACAGAGGAAGAGGAGAAAACAGCAGTAAATATATTCACAAGGGTCATAAGATGGAAAGGGGTAAGAGACTCAAGAAATCATCTAGTCCAGCCTGCTCATTTAACAGAGAGGGAAACTGAGTCTTAGAAAGGTTAAGTGACTTGTCCAAGGACAGGCAAGTAAAAGACAGACCTGACAACAAGATGGCAGAGTAGAAACAGCACTTCCTCATGGTTCCAGCTTCCACCTTCACCAATCCATGTAAAAGGGGACTCTGAACAATCTTTGGAGCTACAGAACCCACAAAATGACACAGAGAAGCTAACTGCCTGCTGAGGACAGCCTGGGAGCCCAGCAGGGAGCAGCCAGCACAGGCCAATCCCAGCCCAGGCCTGTGAGTGTCGAAGGTTTTAGCCCCAGGGCAACCCTGACCAGCAGCCAGCTGGAGGGACTTCAGAACACCAGCAGCTGTGGCTGTTTCCAGAATTATCAACACATAGATGCTAAGGACAAAGTGAGAGGTTAGTGCAATATGGACTTTGGGACGCGCCAGTTGGGAGTGTGTTGGCCTCTTCCCCCCCTCCCCGCCCAGGGCGAGAAGCCACTGAGGAGCCCCGGCAGCCTCAGCTCCTGGCCTGTAGACTGTAGGGGGGACCAAGCAACCAGTCTGGGAGGTAATCATTCTTGCTTTAACCTTCTTGGACCTGGATTGCAGTCTGGGGTGGAGGTCTTGGGGTGTGTGGCCAGCTTGCCAGAGGATGTGGAGACTTCAGAGAGGGCACCCAACTAATACCTCCAGCAGCTGAGAAAACCCCAGTGTTTGGGACAGAAGCCCCCCGGCTGGTGGCAAAGTCCTACTTTGGCAACCCTAGATTCCTATTTTGGGGGCATAGAGGGGGAAAAGGACTGTGAGGTCAGAAGTCCTGCACCAAAAGCCCCAGGAGAAAACATGAGTGGGTTGCAGGCCATAGAGGACCTTAAGAAGGACTTTAAAAATCAAATAAGAGAAGTGGAGGGAAAATTGGAAAGAGAAATGAGAAGGATGCAGGAAAAGTATGAAATGAGGGTCAACAGCCTGACTGAGGAAAACAACACCTTAAAAAATAGACTAACTCAAATGGCAAAGGAGGCCCAAAAGGGCAATGAGGAGAAGAATGCCTTAAAAGTCGAATTTGCCAGATGGAAAAAGAATCTCAAAAGTTCACTGAGGAGATTCATTCTTTCAGAGTTAGACTGGAGCAAATGGAAGCTAGTGACTTTATGAGAAATCAAGATGCTGTTAAGCAGATCCAAACAAATGAAAGATTAGAAGGCAATGTGAAATATCTCATGGGAAAAACCACTGACCTGGAGAATAGATCCAGGAGAGACAATTTAAAAATTATTGGACTACCTGAAAGCCATGATCAAAGAAAGAACCTAGAAATCACCCTTCAAGAAATTCTCAAGGAAAACTGCCCTGATGTTTTAGATCCAGAGGGCAAAATAGAGGTTGAAAGAATCCACCGATCACCTCCTGAAAAAGATCCCAAAAAGAAAACTCCCAGGAATATTATAGCCAGGTTCCAGAATCCCCAGATCAAGGAGAAAATACTACAAGCAGCCAGGAAGAAACAATTTCAATATTGTGGAAACACAATCAGAATAGCCCAGGACCTGGCAGCTTCTACACTGAGGGATCGAAGGGCATGGAATATGATATTCCAGAGGGCAAAAGAACTGGGATTGAAACCAAGGGTCACCTACCCAGCAAAACTGAGTATTTTGTTTCAGGGGAAAATATGGTCATTCAGTGGAATAGAGGACTTTCAAGCATTCTTGAGGAAAAACCAGAATTGAATAGAAAATTTGACATCCAGACACAAGAAGCAAGAGATGCCTGAGAAGGTAATCAGGGAAAAGAAATCAAAAGGAACTTATCAAAGTTGAACTATTTACATTCCTATATGGAAAAACAATAACTGTGAATGATGATATCTTTCTCACTATGAAAATAATGGAAGAAGGGTGTGTGGTCATATGAATACATATGTGAATGTGTGTGTATGGATAGAGGGCATAGGTTGAATTTGTTGGGAAGGGAGAATACTCAAGGGATGAAATTATGAGGTGAGAGAGGAAAGTGGCAAGAGGAGATGGGGAAAGACAGGGTAGGGTAAACTATCTCATGTAGAAGAAGCAAGGGGAAGTGATTGCAAGGGAGGGGAAGAATAGGAAGGAAAAATAAGGCAAATCCACATTCTCATTGAATTGGGTTCAGGGAGAGAATGACATACATACTAAATGGGATATCTCAACCTGCAGCAGAATAGGGGGAAGGGGGATGAGAGGAGGGATGATTGATGGAAGGGCATCCTTGGGGGGAGGGGAGGTTGGAAGTACCCACTATAGAAGAGGGACAGGATCATGTAGGGAATGGACCAGGTGGGGGGTGGGATGAGTGGGAGGAATTATAAGCAGCCTTGTACAATATATCTACTATGATAATGTTTTGCATAGCTAGACATGTACAACATATACTGAATTACTTATCTCCCAAGAGGGAATGGGTGACAAGGGAGGAAGGAAATGGATCTGAAATTCGAGGTCTTAACATTAAATGTTTCAAATATATATAAATACTGTTATTAATACTCTTTTGCCTATAATTGTGAGATAAGATGTGCAGGCATTGGGACACAAAGATTCACCTTCCTCTAATGGAAAAGTTGAAGGGGGTATGGGAGAAGATAGGGAAGAGAGCAGATTGGAGGAAGCGATATCTTGTGGGACTGCTATTCTGGGAGGTTGGGTAGGGGAATAAAGGGGGGAAAATGATTGTAACTCAAAACCTGGCGGAAATGAATGATGTAAAATAGAAGTTAATAAAGCATTTGTTTAAAAAAAAAGAGGCAAGGGAAAATGGGTACAATGGAGGGGAAGAACAGGAAAGCAAAAGGGAATGGGTGAACCTTATTCTCACTGAATTTGGCTCAGGGAGGGAATGACATACACACTAAATAGAGTATCTCACCCTACAGGAAAGTAGGGGGGAAGGGGATAAGAGGGGGCATGACGGAAGGAAGGGCAGGCTGGGGGGGAGGGAAGCTGGAAGCACCCACTTTTGAAAAGGGACAGGACCAAAGTAGAGAAAAGAACAAGTGGGAGGTGGGATAGGAGGGAGGGAAATATAATCAGTCTTTTATAATATATCTACTATGTTATGTTTGGCATTAGCTACACACATTACAACCTATATTGAATTGCTTATCTTCTTAGTAAGAGTAGGTGACAAGAGAGGAAGGGAATGAATCTGGAATTCAAAGTTTTAAAACCAAATGTTTAAAAAAATTATATATATATATATATATATATATATATACTATTATTAATACTATTTTACATGTAATTGGGAAATAGGATATACAGGCATTGGGGTGTAGAGATCCACCATGCCCTACTGGAAAGTCAGAGGGGGTATGGGGGAAGATAGGGCTGGGAGCAGATTGAAGGGGGGGATATCCAGTGGGACCACTATTTTGGGGACATGGGTAGGGGAAAAAACGGGGAGAATTTGTAACTCAAAATCTGGTGGAATTAAATGATATAAACCAGAAGTTAATAAAACATTTGGGGAAAAAAAAAGAGCTGAAATTTAGACCCAAGTCCCCTGGATTCAAATTCAGCTCTTTTCACTATAACGAATAAGAAAGTTCTTGCTCTTGTTATACTTCCAGAATCTGTGACAGGAGCACCTAATGCTAATGGACAGAAGAAGGCATGCTGTGCATTATATAAGCATGCTCCACTGCACTTGGTTCAAAATGTTCAATAGTCACCTCACACGGCCCAAAGAGAAAACCTCTGGTTTTAGCTATTTTAGTTGTGGACCAAGAGTTAGTTGTGTTTTCTATTTCAAAGCTAACTTACATTTTCTGACACACAGGGTCCTTTAGAATTGAGAGACACACAGGGTCCAATTGCTCCTGAAATCTTTATTTCCCTTGAGGTCTGCAAAAAAGCAAATGACATACTGAGGTATGGTTAATATTAAACAATACTTAAGTTCTTTATTTTACTCTGAGAAGAAAAGATAATGTGCTCATATTCAATAAAGTTACCGTCACCTCTATGCAGAAGACTTCTACATCTGTATCTCTGGTCCTTTATGTGTAACTGCCCCCTGGACATCATCACCAGAATGAACTGCTGATATGATTCACATATGCCCCAAACCAAATATAAAATCATTATACCTCAAACTTGCCCCTCCCTCTTCTTGACTTTTCTCTTTCTATTGATGGTGTCACTGTTCTCCCAGGGAAACAGGCTTGAAACCTAAGTACTTCTGAGTGTTCTTTCCTTTTCACCCCACATCGGTTAACTAATGAATCCTATCAATTCTGTATCTAAAGTATCCCCTCCATCTGGCCACTCCCCTCTACCACCACAGCCAGTGCCCTAGGCCTCACTAACTGCTAGGAGGACTCCCTCTTGGCAGCCTCTCTCCTCCCGTGCAGCCTTCACAAAGCTGCCTGTCCTTTTCCTCTCCCAACTCTCTTCCTCCCTGCCAAACTGGTCCTTCCTGGTTTCCTTTCCAGAATCACCATCTTTGTCCCTCGGCATGGATAAACCCCTCTCACGTAGAGCTTAGAGTCCTGTTCAGGGCCCACTTCTCTTTCCTCTCTACACTCTCATTGGCACTCAGCTATTACCTCTCTGTAAGTTATTCCCATATACAACCTTAGTCTCTCTCACGGATTCCAGTCTCACACCACCAATTGCATACTTGAACATGTATATCCCATAAGCATCTCATATTTAGTAAGTCTAAAATATAATCTATTCTATTTCTCCAAAAGTCCCACCCTCTTCCTAACTTCTTGATTTCTGTTGAGGTAACACCACCTTTCCATCACTCAGGTTGGCAATCTCAGCATCATCCCTGATTGATTCCATATTCTCCCCTAGCCTTCACATCCAATCAGTTGTCATGTCTTATTAACTTTACATTCAAGCATATTTCTCATCTGTCCTCAAGTTTTGAGTATAATGCTGTTGTTTTTGGTTTAGTATACATTAAAATCATATTAGCAGTTCATTCAGGTGGAGATATGCAGTGGAGCTCAGGGAAAAATGGCCTTCACCACTCTAGTTCAGGTTCTGATCACCTCTCATCTTGACTACTGCAAGAGCCTCCTAACTGGATTCCCCTCTCCAACCTTTCTTGCACATGGTGCTGTCTTGCTGGCTTTCGTGTATCATCTGCAGCTTCCACAAAACTCAACAAAAATTCCCACTGAATTTCTTATGGCAACCCACGGTATATCAAAACCATGATGGGGAAAGTCGTGATGTGGAAGAGATAACTGTATCAGATTCCTTTCTTGGAAACATTTTGTATATATTTCTTCAGTTTTCATCCTTACCTTTATTTCTAATGTGCCTCCAAAGCCCATTTTAAATTGTCCTTGCATATCTTTGGTAAAGACTCTCTGAAAGGTCTGCTTGAATAAGGAAGTATTGAAAGAATCTCCCATTACCATGTACCCTCTGAAAAGAAATAACAAAAAAGCACTGTAAGAAGCACATTTACTGAAACAACATATACCATAATTGAATGAAATCATGAAGGTTCAGGCTTCATCTCAAAAACAAAAGATAAGATTAAATTTCTATTCATAGTTATACACCACTAAAACCAAAAAGGACCTTAGATATTAACTAGCCTAAAGCCCCCATTTTACACAGATATAGATATGTAGAAATACATCCTTTCTCATTCACACAGCCATCAACCTAGTTAAGGTCTTCCTCACCCAGACTATTGCAATAGCCTTCTAACTGGAGTCACTACCTCAAGGGGATTTTTCTAAAATGTAGGTCTGACCATGTCACTATGCTGCTCAATGAGTTCTAGTGGCTCCAGGACCAAATGTAAAGTCCTCTGTTAGACATTTAAAACTCCTCAAAATCTAGCCCCTTCCTACATTTCTAGTCCTCTTACACAACTTGATTCACTTTACCAATTCCTGCCTCAGTGTCTTTGCATGGACTGTCCCCCAATGCCTGGAATGTTCTGCCCCCTCTCTCTTCCCTCTTAGTTTTCCCTGGCTTCCTTCAAGATTCTGCTCAAACCCCTCCTTACACAGAAGGCTTTTCCCAGTCCCCCAGCTGTTAATGCCTTCTTCTCTCAGATTACCTTCCATTTACCCCATATATTTCTTGTATGTAACTAGTTATTTGTATGTTGTCTTCTCCATTTGCATGGAGAGAGGTCAGAGACTGTTTGCTGCTTTTATTTCCATTTCCAACACTTAACACAAAACTGGTGCTTAATAAATGTTAAATTAATTGATCTACTGAAATTCCCATTCAATCCCATTAAGTTGGCTAAACTTACCAAAAAGGGAAATGACAATTATTGGAGAGGCTACAGAAAAATAGATGCACTAAAGCCCTTTATGATATTAGCATTCTGGAAAACTATTTAGCTTTATCCTAAAAGTCACTAAACTGTAAATATTCTCTGATCCAGAGATCCCACTACTAGGCCTATATTTCAAAGAGAGTATAGGAAAGGGATCCATGTGGCACAAAAAATGTTTATATCAGCTCTCTTTGTTATAAGCAAATAACTAAGGTGGGGGTGCCCATTAACTGGAGAATGAGCAAATTATGGTAGAGAAATATAATGGAATATTCTTACATTATGAGAAATAAAGACACAGACTATTTCAAAGAAATCTGGGAAGGCTTTTCTGAACTGATGGAGAGTGAAGTCAGCAAAATCCACAGAACAATTTATACAATATCATCAACTTTGGGTGGCGCAGTGAGTAAAAGCGCCGGCCCCAGAGTCGGGATGACCCGAGATTGGTCCCCGCCTCAGAAAATGAACACCCACACATAATGACTGGCCATGTAACCTTGAGCAAGTTACTTAACCCCAATTGCTTTAAAAAAATAAATAAATAAAAGAGAAATTATTCTGAAAAAAACTTAAAAATTTTGACCAACACATTGACCAATCACAACTCCAAAGGACAAATATGATGACACACACTACTCCCTGACAGGGGATAAACTCAAGGTGTCGAATTATACATACACACACGTATGCATATGTATATGTATATATTTGAACATGACCAATGTAGAGATTAGTTTTGCTTGAAAATGTATAACTGTTACAAAGGTTTTGTTCTTTTTTTGGGGGGGGGCGGTGAGACAGCGATAAGGGGTTTAGCAATAAGGTTACCAAAAAGAAAAGAAAAAAGAACCATTTTTTAAAATCCACATCGAAGGACAAAAGGTTAGAAGTTAACACAGATGGGCGGCTAGGTGGCACAATGAGTAGAGCGCCAGCCCTGGAGTCAGAAGGACCTGAGTTCGGATCTGGCCTCAGACACTTAACACACACAAATGAAAACCTAGCCATGTGACCTTGGGCAAGTTACTTACCCCCAGTTGCCCTCCAAAAAGCAAAAAAAAAAAAAAAGTTAACACAGACAAACAGGAAAACTATAAAAGTTATATAATGATTTTCCTTTATTCATCAATTTGTATTATATTACTAATAGAAGGATACAGGATAAATACAAATAAGTTTATAATTTCTAAGAGTTGGCTTTACTGATGGGAAAGGACTTAGTATTTCTAACAGAGATGAAAGAAAATTTCCAAAATAATGACAGACACTGGATACTTAATGAAAATAATTATCTTATCCAGTTCAGCTGACTATTAGAAAGAAAATAATGCTCTACGTAAAGCTACTTGCAAATACATGCAGAGCACAAGAGACATGCATATGTTACAGCTAAAAATAGGGCAGCGAAGGAAAAACATTCAGCAAGGCCAAGAACTACTTTCCTTTAGTCATCTACTGTCAAGGCTGACTAACAGATTTAAGAGAAGACGCTGGCCTTGATTACTGACATTCAAAAATGAAACCTATATTTGAGATTTCTAACCAAAAAAAGAGATGGGTCAGCCACGTAAGGAGTTCAGGGATAACAGATGGTCAGCTCCACAGTAACAGATAAGCATAATTAGAATATAACAAGTCTTCTATTTCACATCAATAAACCAGGCTGAACAAATATAGCTAAACATCAACAAATAAAAAAATCAATGCAGAATAAACAATTATTCTTGACAATAGAAGGCTGAACAGGCAATTCATAATTTGCTAACTGCTCATTCCTTACTTCGACCATTAGCCAGCATGTGGTATTTAATTAAAACATTAATTTCCTAACTATAATATTATTTTAAAGGCAATTTCTCTTCTGATGTACTTATAATCCCTAAAACATTTCTGGTGCTTAAAAAACTTTAGCATACCTCCAAATCACCTATCACTTTCTTCATTTATAAAAGGGAACAATTGTACATCTAAGGTACCTTCCAATTCTAAATTCTATGAGTCTATTACAAATGACTTCTATTTCATAACAATTTTAAAAATTGGACCTATAACTCTTATATTAAATGTGTAAACACTGATAAAGAATACAGTTAAATTTAAAACTATTTGAATCTCTAAATTTTGCAATTTATTCTAACAATAGCTATCATAGATAAGTTAAAACCTCTCTGATCCTCAGTATGCTCACCTGAAAAACAGGAACAATACCTGAAATACTTTTATCAAAGAATTAAGAGTAAATGACTTAAGTGTGATAAGTGCTTTATATACCTTCAAGTGCGACAAAAATGTCAGCATAAATGGGAATGACAAAGGTGGGGGGAGGGAGAGAAGGAGGTGACCGCAATGATTAATAACTAACATTTATAGAGGGCTACTTTCCATATGTCATCTCCCTCACTCCTCACAACAACCCAGGAAGGAAAGGGCTTTACTATCACTTTTTCACAGATGAGGAAACTGAGGATGAGTGGAATTCAGTGACTTGCCCAAGTTCACACAGCTACTGAGTGTTTGAGACAGGATTTTACCTCAGGCCCTCCTGACGCGAAGTGCAGCAGTCTATCCCCACGCCGCTTGGCTACCTCTAGATAAAGGAAGCCATGAAGACCTGGAGTCCAGTCTCTGACACAGACACAGACTGGACAATAAGTGTTCTGGCATCTCTCTTAAGATGCGAGTTGCAGAGAAAGTGCCAACTGGCAAAAGGAGTCTCCTATGCCAATGAAATCACAGCTCTGAGTGGCTATCTCTATCCCTGTGACAAAAACTATTCACTTAAGTGTTGTGGATAACACAATACTTATGTAACCACCCTAAAGAGTCTGGCCTAACCATCCACACAGGAACGGATGGAGACTATCTACTGAAAATTCATTATGAAGTACAGTCAGATGAACAATGTACACAGCATATAAAAATCTTAGCTAGACAACAAGTTAGGTGCAGAATTAACCAGGGAAAGGACAGTAAGATGGATTGCCTTCAGAAGATCACAAAATGGTTTCCAATTTCTATTAAATATAACTTTATGGCTATGAGTCATGGAACCATATAAGATACAAAGAACTAATAATATTACACAGGAACAATGGAGAGGTACACAATGGATGTAAACAGATTGCAAAATATAACAAATAAAGAAATACAAAGAAAAACAAGAGGGAAGGATGCCATCAAAGAAATGTGTAACAAAAAAATATGAGCCGGTCACATGGCAAAAGGAAGCAATGGTTTGTCTTTAACTGCTATCCTTGAGATGTCAAGATAAAGTGGGGAAGCCCCCAAGCTTGTTAGGCAGAGGCCTGTCACACAAAACAGGCAGCTTAAAATTAATTTCAATCCACACCATTGGAGGGAACATTCATATCAATGAAATCACAAATTCATTTAAATATTTAATTATAAACAGCTGACAGTGAACAATTCTCGAAACAGCACGTGATTTTTTTTAACTAGAAGAGACCAGAGTAATCAACATTTTAATAATGATGAGGAAATTATGGTCCAGTAAAGTTGAAAGTGAACTGTCAAACTTCAGCTTATTGTAGCAAATATTCTGACAGCTAGACAGGGCCATTTGGGGTTGGAGTCACAGATTATGTAAGTCAAATTTTTGAGAGAGTATATCTTAGAATTATTAAGAAAATAATTATACAAAGTGAAATGACAAATAAATAGATCAATTTTATGGTCCTATGGAGGCAATTTCCATTTAGTTAATGTTAGTTTTCTTATTTTTAATTTGAATGTTTATATTTTTATTATAAAACATAAAGCACATAAAGTCCTGATTTAATAATATGAAATATTATTAATCAAACACTACTGTGACCAACTGTTTCTATGTCTAGGTTATATATTCAAAGCTACTTAAGTTATCACTATCAAAAAACTGAAACTCACTTATAATAGCTGATAACAGAAAAAATCAGAGGACAGAGGTAAAACTCTTAGTTGGGATCCAGGTTAAGAATTGTCTGAAAACTCAAATATAATAAATATTAGAAAGATCAGAGTGAGTTTTCCCAAAATAGTTCTACAACTTGTTTTTTTAGCTTACTTCTGTATTTCAAGACCCTACAGTGGGTCTCAGATTCTAGATACTTACCCAGTGAGGTTAGGACAGCATTTCATCTCCAAAAGACCAGTCTGATCCAATGCACATGCATAAATATCAATAACATGACCAGTTGTAGCAGCTCGGTTAGCCAATGCTTCAAAATGCTAAAGACAAAATTTTTAAAAATTAAATCACAATGATATATACATTTTATACTCATATGCAAAATGTATGTACTATATTCATAGGTCAAAATGTGGATAGTGACATGGAGTAAAAGCACTGGATTTGGAGTCAGAGGACCCAGGGTCACAAAATATGTCTGTCACTTATTACCTATGGGACCTTGAACAAATCACAATTTCTCTGGCCCCTAGTTCTCCAATATGTAAAATTGAGTAGGCTGGATTAGATGGCCTCTAAAGTCCTTCCTAGCTTTAAATTTATGATTCTATGAAAATTCAGGCAGGCTGTCAAGGATTTGTGTTTTGCATTTTATATAGTTTTTACCTCCATAAATGTCTTGTAAAATTATATGATAATTTCTGTAACTCTGATTTACTCTTCACAGAGCTTTCCATCTGAATGGTGATGTCAAAAAAGTCTTGAATAAACTAACTGAATTCTAGTCCCAGCTCTGTTTGTTTCCTCATTCATAAAATGAGCCTGAACTAGATCTGTGAGATCCCTTTTGGCTTAAAGATACCAAATCATAACTGGAGAGAACCCAAGGATTGACACAGGTCTAAAGGGAAGTAGCTAAGCAGCACAGAGGATAGAATACCAGGCCTGGAGTCAGGAAGACTCACCCTGGTTAAGGGAATTTGAAGATTTTCCCTGCCCCTTGATAGGTCCAGCCTGCAACTTGAGTCACATGAAGCCCATGGTGTAAGGAGTTGCTGAATGGGTGGAACAGGAAGAGAGCAAGGCAGAGCTGAGGCAGAGCAGCTAGCACTAGTGAGAGAGGGAGGAATTTGGGGATGGTGGCGCTCCCTGGATTGGTGATGTATATAAACTTCTTTGTTACCATGGTGGAACTGGCCTTCTGGTATCTGAATAAATATCTTGGTTTCGTCTTTGAGGAAGGGAGCTTGTTGTATTTTGCAATCCAACCCTGGAATTAAGTCTGCATATTCACAGGAACTGCTATGGGTATCACAGTGGCCATATATTTGGCGAGTTCCAATCCAGCCTCAGACACTTTCTAGCTGGGTGACCCTGGACAAGTCACTTAACCCTATTTGCCTCAATTTCCTCATATGTAAAATGACGTGAAGAAGGAAATGGCAAACGGGTCACTTAGAGTCAGACACAACTGAAAAATGACTGAACAGCAAAGAGAAGCAAAAGGGCTGGTGTTTTTTTTTAAGCAATTGGGGTTAAGTAACTTGCTCAAGGTTACTCACTGCCCCACCTAGCCACCCCCAAAGAGCTGGTATTTTAAGTCACAGCAGAAAGCAGCTAAGACTGCATCTGCATGATTCCTAGTCTACTCTACCTGTAGCAAAGAAGAAACGAGGATAACTGGAGGTTCTAAAAATCAGGAGATTCAAGGAAAGGCAAAAGAGTTATCAAAAGCTGTCAAAAGCAAGAGAAAAGTCCCAAGGTGGAGAATGTGGCACAGGTCAGGCTCTGGAGAGGTGCGGGCAGGAGAAACAAGCTCAGGCTGAAGCATGGTCAGAAGCAAATGAAGCTGATGACGTTCCGCAGGTAAAAAGAGCTTCCCCATCTTCCTACTCTCTCTTAAAGGGCTCATGTCCCAGCTAGTATTTTATACTAGGGGAATGAGAAAAGAATTTTTTATGCATTTAGTCCTTTTAAATATAGTCAAAAGTTAAAGAAAAATGTCATTATTTCAAGTTACATAAATACAAGAGCTAAGCACTCCAAAGGATTTGATGAATTTAAAATCTTATATTAGTAACATTAATACACACTAGTGTCCAATACAAAAGGTCTAAAGATTTTGAACTTCTGATTTCTACTTAAATAATCATATAATAAACATACAATAATATACAAACATGTACACATTATTATGGACATTGTTTTAAAATACAAAATACAAAATTAATTTTTCTATATACATTCTGTCATGGCAACACTAGAAAAACTATTCCCCCTCTTTACAGTTAAAATAATCATCAAATTTAGAAGCAAGAAGTCTAAGAAGTCTAATGCCAAAGTTTTCCTAAATTCCTAAATTCCAATGAGGTCCTAGATTGTCAGCTCTGAGAACTCTAAATGTTATTTAAAATGTCTATATGAAAAAATCAAAGAAGGTCTAAAAATAGCAACAGATCAAATAATAATCAAAAAATCCCAAGTGAACACCTTCATCCAGCCAAATATTCAACAAAAAGACAGACAGAACCTACAGAGCCTCTCCAGCAGGGAAGCAAACAAGAACTTATGTAAATAAGACAAAAGTCTGCTGGACTGGACCCTCCAGGGTCCTGTTCGCCTGGGCACCTTTAGTACTCTGTGCTCAAGAGTCTGGTAGTGAAGAGGTTTTGGAGTTCTGGTTAAGGGAAGAGGTTAAGGGTGCTTAGACCCTTGAGAATGTCAAGGTAGAGTCACCTGGAACAAATTTACACACTCAGACGATGGGAAAGTATAGGGACTATACCAGATATTGAGGGAATTGTCAGAGGCATGGATGGACCTTGGGGATCTGGTGGGAGGAAGAGTCCTTGGGCCAGCAAGGGACAAAAATCCTTGGGCCAGGCAGCCCTCTGTCTGTTCTAATAAGGGAATTAAACAGTCAGGCCTGCAACAAGGGAAAATTTTCTCACAAAGGGGGGTAAGGTTGCTTTCAGAGACATGGTCTTAGGATTTTGGGGGGTACAGGTCCCTCCACCCCATCAGTAGTACAGAATGAGTAGACACAGTTCCCTAAGAAACCCAGAGCACTCTGTCCAAGATAAAAGAAAACACTCTGACCAGACTCAGAGGGGCTGGAAATCTTCCACTGGTCTCTAGTAGATTTGTTTTTTCTAAATTAGGGATCTCCCATTTTTAAGTCAGTACCATGTACCCACAATTAATTTTGCTCAATCCACTTTAAGGCATCCAGATTCTCAATCTTTCTGCCCTTCTACCTTCAACCTATCTTTTCCACCTCCTTACCCTCCCTACATTTATCAAGCTTTTCCCTAAGTTTTGGAACTTTCTTTAACTTATTGATTTCTTGTTATTTCTTTCTTTTATTTATCTATTTCTTCCCCTCTTTTTCCCCCTTTTTCCCTTCTCAAGTGGTTAATTCAAAATTTATCTGTATCTCTTCCCTTTCAACTACTTTTGTTAGATTTTTTCTTTTTCTAATAAGAACTTATTTATTTTGTTCTTCATTGATTTTCTTCCCTTTTTGTCTATCCTGAGCTTTTATTTTATTTTCTGAATCACCATCTGCATTCTTATTTATGCCTTTTTATGTTCCTCATGGAATTAAAGGTTCTAAAATACCAAGTGTGAGTTCCTTCTTCCAAACAATGTTATTATCTTTTAGATCTCACCCTTTGCCTCTTTATTCTGTTGTGCCTCACCCTTAAAAATATCAATTCATGTGAGAAGTAATGAAAAGCATTGCCTCTGGGGCAGTAGAGCACCAGCCCTGGAGTCAAGAGGACCTGAGTTCAAATCTGGCCTCAGACACTTGACACTTACTGGCTGTGTGACCTTGGGCAAGTCACTTAACCCCATTTGACTTACCTTCTGCCCTCCAAAACAAACAAAAAAAAGGCATTGTCTCATAGTATACATTCCCCTATGTCCCTGATTCTAATGCCCTCACCATCATCATTTTCCCATCTGCCATGTACTGATCTATGCCCTACTTCTCCTCCCTCCCCACTTCTGGATGCCAGCTTATCCCAGGAACTTTGATTTCCCTTCTCCACTGCCAAGATATCACTCATGGAGATACAAAAAAACTCTCTAAGGAAGCAATCTCCCTGCATCAAATCCTGGCCAAACAAGAACCACTGTGAGGTCCCCATTTTCCAGTGCAGAATATCTTCTTTCCACAGGAATGTTCTTCAGTGGCACACCCCCCTCTGCCACCTCCTCAATTCTCATGTAGCTCTTCCTTTTGCTGAAATATTATAGAAGGTAGCTTTCCTATGCTGTATTACTGTGAACTTGATTAACATACATGACACATTCAAAGACCTTCCTCACCTGACCTACTCCCACCTGCCAGCCTTGTTATTCATCTTCTTACCTTATATCCTTACTCCCTGCCATGCATTCTAAGATCTAGCAATAGTTACCAAACGTAACTACCAACATGAGTGGGATGAACTCAACCATAAAACAGAACAAACTAAAAAGCAGATCGAACAATATGCTGCTTATAAGAAGCCTATCTGAAACACCAAGATTCAGACAGAATGAGAAGCCGAAGTACAATTTATTATGCTTCAGGAGAATCCAAGAAGCAAGGGCAGCAATCATAATGTCATACGGGGCAGCAATAAAAACAGATGTGGTTAAAAGAGAAGCAGAGAAATATTATGCTTAATAATCAGATAATGAAGTCAACAGAAAATGAGGTTACATCAGTATTTAATATATATGCAGCAAATGACAAAGCCTATAAATACTAAGAAAGTTAACAAAATTACAGATGAAAATAGTAAAACTATAATACTTGGGGACCGAAAAGTGCTTCCTTTGGAACTATGAACATTTAAGGAAAAAAAAAAGAACCAGAGTATAATTTTGAATAAGTTAAAAAACTAGATACGATAAATTTCTGGCAATTACTTCACTGGAACAGAAAGAAAAATAGAAACTTCTCAGCAGTATATAAGACCATTATAAAAACTGACCATGTGCTATGGAACAGAAAACCTCAGAAACAAATGCCAAAAAAACCCCAAACCCCAACCCTCAGACACATCAAGTACAACCTTTACTGACCATGACACAATAAAAATTATAATCAATAAAGAACTTCCGTAGAAAGGATTCTAACTTCAATAGAAACTATTTAATCCTAAAGAATTAGCTGAATAAACAAAGCAAGGAAAAAGTAAATAATTTTATTAACAAAATGACTACAAAAAGGCTGCATGCCAAGACCTTGGGGGAACTGCTAGATGACACAGCAGAGAGAAGACAAGGACTAGAGTCAAGAAGACCTGACTTCAAATGCAGTATCAGACCCTTACTAGCTGTGTGATCCCCTGAGCACATCACTTAATTTTTATCTGCCTCAGTTTCTTCATCTGTAAAGTGTAAATAATAATAATACCAACCTCCCAGGGTTGTCAAGAAAATAAAATGAGAGAATGGGTGTAAAGTGCTTAGCACAGTATCTGGCATATAGTGGGAACTTAATAGATCCCTGTTTGCTCCCTTATTTACAGGGTTTCTAAATCTTTATGCCAGCAAAACTCAGCAGGAAAAGATAGAAAAATAAATTCCATTCAAAGGAGATATAGCATATACAAAATATTTGGGAGTCCACCTACCAAGATACACAGGAATTATTATATGAATACAACTTCAAAACACTTTTTAGAGAAATAAAGAGAAACTCAATAATTGAAGAGATATTACCTATTCGTAACTGGTATGCACTAACAGAATAAAATAATACACTTAAAGTAATTTATGTATTCAGTACCATAAGAGTGAAACTTCAAAAAGGATCACTTTATAGAGTTAGGGGGGAAAAAGTGGGGAAAAAGGTCAAGAATATCAAAGAAAACAATGAAAAAAAAAAGTGGGAGGGAAGAAAGCCTAGCAGTAGGAGATCTGTAACTATGCTACAAGATAGTAATCATCAAAACTATTAGCACATAGTAAATATACAATATATAAAAGCCAATGAACACAGCAGTACATGGCTCAAATAAACCCTAAGGCTCCTAACCACTGGTATAAAGACTCACCATTCAATAAAAACTACTAGGAAAACTTGAAAGTCACATGGCAGGAATTAGAGTAAGACCAATGTCTCAGCAGAATAGCACAATAAACTCCAAACTAGTACAGGATCTAGATATAAAAAGTCATACCACAAACACATCAAAGAAGCAGGGAAGGAGATATCTTTCTCAGTTAAGAAAGATTTTTTGACAAGACAATGGATAGAATGAACAGATGAAAATAGTAAAACTATAATACTTGGGGACCGAAAAGTGCTTTCTTTAGAGCTATGAACATTTAAGGGAAAAAAAAGAACCAGAGTATAATTTTGAATAAGTTAAAAAACTAGATACAATAAATATAAAAGACAATTTCAGCATAGAAAAGACAATTTCAAATCCATAAAATTGGAAAAGTATTTACACAAATGAAAATTATGCAGTTAAAATTAGAATGGAAATAGGAAAATGGGAGAAAATATTTGTAGCAAATTTCTCTGATGCAGGTCTGACACCCAAGAGATAGACAGATGGACAGATACAGAGACAAACAGATACATAGATAGATGGATGAATGAATGATTAAAATAGTCAAAGGAGAGATACAATTGTTTCTCAAGGAAAGAATCAAAGCTATCAATAATCACATGAAATGGTCCAAATCATTAATAAGAGAAATTCAAATTAAAACAATTCAAAGATTCCATTTCAATCCCAGAAGATTAGCAAAGATGATGAAAAGGGAAAATGATCTTGTTGGAGGGGTACAGGAAAGCAGATATACTGGTGTCTTTCTTGTTGATGGAGCTATGAAGTAGCCTGGGCAATCTGGAAAACTACACATACCTTCTGACTCAATTATAGCATTATCAGACATACACCAAAAAGATCAAAGAAAGATGGAAAGAACCCACATATACAAAAATTATGCTAGTGGCATTTTTTTATTGTAGCAAAGAACCTGAAACGAAGAGGATGAATATCCACTAGAGAATAGATGAAAAGATCATGATACATGAACATAATAAAATATTGCTATGCCCTAAGAAATTACTAAAGTGATGAACTGAGGGAAACTGGGGGGTTTCTACAAATTAATATAGAGCAAAGCTAGGAGAACCAGGATAACAATTTACATAATTTACAACACTGTAAAGAAAAATAAATTTTAAAGACTTAAGAACTCTGATCAATACAACAACCAACCAAGACTCTACAGGACCAATGTTAAAGCATGCTACCCACCTTCTGACAAAGAAGTAAAGTACATAATGTGAAGAACAAGACAGTTCATTGTCAAGCATTTCCAGTCTGAATCTATTTTGTTTGAGTGTGCTTATTTATTGTAAGAGGAGTTTTATTTGTGTGTTTTTCAATTTGAGGGAGGAGAGAAGGGTAAATGACAGTAATGCCCCCTCCCCAAAAAAGAAAGAAAAGAATATCAAAGAAGTATTTTTAAATGTAAATAAAAGAACAGAAGGAAGTTCAGAGAGAGACAGACAAGTTGGACAGCTTTGGAACTAATGTGTTGAATTTATTAAACTTTTTAAAAAATATAAACTTGGCTTGATAAGCAATCCTTTATCCTGTTCTCTGTATGTAGAAAAGTTCATGTTTGTGTTTGTCAAGTTAAGAAAAACAAAAAGACACTTTTTTCAATCAGGATACCACAACAATCCAAGAGGCTTGTTAAATTTTCTAATCTCAAAAATCCAAAACAAGAGATTACATCTAAATTTGAAAAACACAGAATCACAGTATCTGAATTTTAAGAGACCCCAGAGTCATGTAGTCCAATCTGAATTTCAACAAGAATATTCAGTACCATATGACAAGTGATCCTGCCTTCTCACACCAAACATTAAAATTAAGCCAAACTAAAGCAAATCCATTATCCCCTTGGAGACTGTAGATTAGCTGAGTGTTATTTTAAGAAAAGAAAGCTGAACTCCTGACCTGATTGAAAATCTTTATATTTTATCTTCTGTAAGCACAGTGTATAGAGTTCTGGGCCTGCTATCAAGAAGACCTGAGTTAAAATTTGGCCTCAGAAGCTTCCTAGTTGTATGATTCTAGGCAAATCACGTAACCTCTGTTTGCCTCAATTTCCTCGAATGTAAGGATCACATGCGGTAACAGTTGTGAATGCTCAGCACAGTGTGAGGCGCTTAATAAGCGCCATCGGAAATGTGAGCTACTCTTCTTACTACCCAGCTCTTTGTGACATTCTTTCATGTTCTCCTGCTGAACTTTTCAATCGAGATCTGCTTGTGATGGAAATAGGTAGCATATCTTTAAATAACTGTCTGAGGCCAGTCTTCTCTCCATGTAAGATACATTCATTTGATTGTTTTAGAGAAAGTTGCAAAGACAAATCTTTCTGATCTTGTCAAGTCTAAGCACTCTAGTTTCAGAAAAAAAAGAAAATCAGCAAATTCCAATTAACTTAGATTGCTGATTTACTTAACCTTTTTTCCCCTGATATACTATCTCTCAAATCAACCCAAATCTATCCAAATTCAAACGTAAAGCTATGTGTCAAATTTGGGGAAAAAAAGTCATAAAATGCTTCCATTAAGTAAAATTAATAAAAACCAAAACTTACTTTAGTTCCTTTTTTAACATATTTGGCATTGTCTTTTTCAATGTCATGCCAGGATCTTATAGGTGTCTTTAGCTCATCCCCCACCACCATTCCAGGTCCCTGAGTAGCTGGACCACCAATGAACATCATAATACGAGCACCAGTGTTTGGGAAAGTGCACTGTTAGAAGAAAGAAAAACATCAAAAACAGACTAATAAAAATTATCTACTTTAATACTTCAAGCAGAACTCTAACCAATACAAGGACAAGCAACCACTTCAGAAGACTGATAATGAGGCATGCCTATTGCCTCTCAAGAGACAAGAGACAGAGCAGCAGCATGGAATGAAGTCTATATTTTCTGTCACAGCCAGTGTGTTGATTGGTTTCCTTGACTATATTTGTTACCAGAAGGGTTCCTTGGTAGAATGGAGAGATAGGATCAGTGGCTAGTGACAACAATGAATTACACAAGTAAAAATAAATCAAGAGTCAATGACTTTATTATTAAAGGTACTCTCCACTGTCAAAGCTCAAAATATCACTATAATTTAGAAATTTGTATTCATGACCTGTTGTGGCCCAAAAAATTCATTACCACTAATGGTAATCTTCCTGAAAGCCACTACCAGGTCACTAAGTACTCAAAGACTTTTCAGACTGGTAGACCTTGAAGAGCCCTTCATCCCACAATAAGCCACTGGAGTAAGATTTCAATGAAAGAAAGAAAACATAGATGTTCAAATTCTGTTTGAGGCCAAAAGAAATGGTTTCTCTTTTTTTTTTATCTAAAATGCTGCAAATCAAGCTTCCAAAAATGCAGTTTAGAAAGGGAAACAAACCCAAGTATTTCCTTTTCAAAAAAATCCTATTGTAAAAAATACTCTCAACTTTAAAAATCTACAAATATAAATGTCATCCCTATAAATAAGCATTTTTCTCTGTCATCTAACTCTTCTACTGATAGTGGAAGGGGAAAGATGACAGGGAGGTTACTTAATGTATTAAAAAGTTTTAAGACACAAAGTTACAGAATGAAATAAGCAGAACCTTCAGGAGAACAATTTACATGGCAACCACAATAAAGTAAAGGAAAACTACAACGAAAGACTTCAGAACTCTGGTATATGTTTTGGTTTGGTTTTTTGGCTTAGTGTTGCTTTTATTTATTTTATTTTTTTTTTTTTTTTGCTTACTAATACTTACTTGAGGAGCAGCTAGGCTGCACAGTGTGTAAGAGCGCCAGCCCTGGAGTCAGGAGGACCTGGGATCGGTTTAGGCCTCAGACTTAACACACACACACACACACACACACACACACACACACACACACACACACACACACACACACACACACACACACACACACACACACACACACTGGCAGTGTAACCTTGGGTAAGTTACATAACCCCAATTTCTTTAAAAATAATAATAATACTTAACTTGTTACAAGTGATACTACGATTAGGAATGAGAGGAGGGAATCACTGAGCCTTGAGAATGATGTGAAAAAAGAAAAAACATCAATAGGAAAAAAGTCATAATCATTACCTCAAGCAGTCCCACAGCTATGGAAAGAGCCACCCCTGAAGAACGCAAAGGTCTCTTGCCCTGGGGAACAGGCCAAGGGTCTCGCTGTAGTTCTCCTAGAAGGTCTGTAAGATTCATGTCTATTTTCTGTACTGGCTGTAAAAATCTACAAAACAAAATTAAATAAAAAAGACTCCATTTAATGTTTTTCAATACCCACCCTAAAAAATAAGATTGGTTGGTAAAACATCTTAACAGATTAGACACAAAACTGATTATCTAAGCACTACACTTCAGGGCTTAATCTCTCACTTTCCTATTAAGTGAAACATAACACTCTTAATTTCCCTATGAAAATAAGCATATAACTAGCTATGTATAAAAGTCAAACTCAGTACTGTTTTTCTCCTGTTTGTGTGAATAAAATTACTGAGAAAGACACAACTAATGCCCTTTGAAATATATAAATGCATATACATCAAAAATTTTTCTATAAACAATGTAATAAACACTATGCATATACCAGTCAAGTATCAAACACAAGGCAATTCAATTACACATCTACTGGGCGCCTGCTAAGCAATGAGTGGGATAAAAAGATGAACTAACAAAACAATCTATTCAGGAGGTTATATGTTCACAGATAAGCATAATAAAAAACAGAAGTGTGAAAATGCATAAAGTATAGGAGAGCTGAAAGAAAGAAAATATCACTTCTGGGAGGGGACAAAGGAAAGTAGATTAGAGAAACCTTTACAGAAAAATATACTGCAGAGACAGAATTAGCAAAACTTGGTAACTAACTAATCTGGGAGAAAAGGAAGCATAAATATCCTATAAAGATTTCAAGCATTAGTTACCAAAAGAATGGTAAAACGACTCACAAAAATCTAAAAGTCAGAAGAAATAACAGATGGGAGGAGGGATAGATGTGATATTTACTTTAGTTTTGGACCTATGTAGTCTCAATTGCCAGTTTCTACTACTACTGATCAATAACAATTTAAAATCTGTATTTGAAACCCAGTAAAGAGCTCTGAGCTGAAAATAAAGACGGGAGTTAGCAATTAAAGAAATATACCTTTTCCTTTAAACTACTCTTTCTGAAACTTCAAATGCTTTAATTTCAAGGTAAAAATAAAGGGTCATCTATATCAAATTGTCTGGGCTATATTCAATTATTACCTGTTTGATGGAGGAGGTTGCTGCACCTGAGGACCACGAGCTGCCTGGGTAATGGGTACTTTAGAGAGTCCCAACATTTCCTGTTGTAGAGGTGAAATCATTTATATAGGTGAAATCCATGTAGTGAGTCATGAAAGACAATTGTATTCCATAACTAGTTAAAACAAGTCACTGTGCAATTTGGGCCAACATCTTGTTTTCTTCCAAAAACACTGAAGAAATCCCATTCTTCACACAGAATTCTCAGTTTTGCTTTTCATTTACCATGTAAAATGTCTCCTTTATTAGTTTTTCTGGATTTTTAAATACTTGAAGTAAAAGAAAAACACTATGAACTGTATATAAAGTATATAGTGTATATAAAAGATGAAATAAGCAAATTCCATGATTTTATCAGTCTAAGGAGTTCAAGTATGGAAATCCTTCTACTAAAGAGAAGTTCTAGAAAACTACACAAAAAGGGATAAAAAGATGACTTGCCCAGGGGGACAGCCAGGAAGAGTCAGAGTCAAGATCTGAACCCAGGCATTCTCAACATTAAGCCCAGCAATCAGACCTCTATTTCATGCTGCCTCTGCATTAATGTACATATTACAGAAAACAAGTTTACTAACAGGAATTTCTAAGATATGAAAAGAAAGTGAAATTTTTTAAATAGAAAACATTAATGCTGTGGTTAGAAATTCTAATATTCAGTTTGGCTAATTGGGAAATTCCCAACCTACCCATCTTTGACTAAAATCTATCACCAAAACTACGAAATGGCTCTGATTCAGGAAATCCTACAAATCAGGGTAGATCTAGAACCAGATTTACAGGAAATACCCTCAGGCAAAACTAGAAGCTTATCTCTAAAAATACCACTGACAGAAAACTGATCCAATATTGAAGCAAAGGAAATTACAGAGAGAGGAAAGCAGAACCAAGGCAGCAATATACAGAACAATGATTACAATAATGTAAAGAAAAATACTGAAAGACATGAGAATTCTGATTAACGTAATGACTAATTTTGATTCCAGAAGACTAGGGATGTAACATACTTCCTCTCTACAGAAAACCAGTAGACTAGGGACACAAAATGCTGCATAAACTGTTCAAGGTGGGGTTGAAACCATTCCATCCCATTTTAGCTCTAATACCTTAACTAGGTGAGAACATATCTCAATAAACTGATCAAACAAAAGATTTTAAACTAAGTGTGAAACATCTTTGAAAGCCACTGGATTAGCGCCGGCCCTGGAATCAGAAGGACCCGAGTTCGGAGCCGGCCTCTGACACTTTATCCACACAAACAAAAACCTAGCCGTGTAACCTTGAGCAAGTTACTTAACCCCAATTGCTTAAAAAAAAAAAAAAAAGAAAGCCACTGGATTAAGTCAACTGATGTCCAGCAGAAAGCCTCTCCCAAAAGACTAGAAAACTTGGTCATCTCTTCAGGGATTGTCTGTAACTTATCAAGCAAGTAGAAAAAAGGAGAATTCCAGAAATTAGAGATGTGACTCTCCATCACATTTCTGAAAAGTGAGTGAAGTGGAGATGGTAGAGGAGAGGAGAAGCCTTGTCTTTGGCCCTAGACAGATCTCCTGACCACCTCACTTTGATCAGAGAACTTTCCAGTTTCAAAGGGTCCTGAGGACGGTGGATTTTCCATCTTCCTGGTGGTATCCTAGCATCATATTTGTAGGGATAGCAACAGCTTTCCACTCCTACAGCTATTCTTGGATTAGTTGGCAACATTACCTGCATCACTGAGAGCCCAGGCAGGACTAGACTCATGGCTCCCAGCAAAGGGATTATACCATGATTAAGGGGAACGTCATGAGCACCACACAAATGGGAGAAAAGGACTTCCAGCAACTAAGAGCTGTGAGTTACCCCTTTGCCATGAGTTCTCTAAACTTGAGACCATTTTGTTCTGGGTTCCAAGTCACATGCTTTGGGGACAATACTTTATACCAACTATTCTTACGGTACTACATTTTAGTAAATACTTATTTCTAAAAACCACTTAAGTTTGACTTGAGTGATTCTCTTATCGATTCTCTGAAGCACACAAATGGAAGCTGTAATGCCAGTGGTTTTAAAGAAATTACCTCTGACCCCTGAGGGTTATCCCTAGAATCCTCAGAGGGAGAAGTAGCCTGCTAATTTCACACTATTTTTCAAACTATCCTGCTTGTCTGTGCTTCTTCCAGATCTTCCTTCTGTTCTCCTCTGTGAATTTAAGATGTTTTAATAACACTTTCCCTTATTGCCAACACTCTTCTATCTGTACTTTTATCCTCCTTTCCATTTTCCTTCCAAAAACCTTCAGAACAGAACCAGTCTACCCCCAGGTCCACAGTTTTTCTTATCTACTTTCCTTACTACCCTTTAAAGACATTAATGTTCTAAAAGGACACTTTTTTCTTCTGCCTCATTACAATGTAGAACTATATCACCACATGGCCTTTTTCGGTTTTGCAAATAAATTTACCTAAGTTTCTTGCATTTATATTTTAAAGTTCCTATCTGGTTTTTTTCATCAGAAATATCTGAAAGTCCTCTATTCCTTTAAAGATTTTTTTTTCATATACGATTATACTCAGCTTTTCAGGGTAAGTTATTCTTGGTTATAAATCTATACCCTATGCCTTAAGGAATACTGTATTTCAAGATCTCTCATCTCTGGCAGAAGCTGCCAAGTCTTATGAGATCCTAACTGGAGTTCTTTGGTACTTAAATGCTTCTTTCTAGGTGCTGGAATACGTTTTATCTTTAATGAGGGTGTCTCTGGATTTGGGCAATAATATTTCTGGGTTCTTTTCCTTTTGGAGTACCTTTCAGCAGATTATGGGGGGATTCCTTTTATCTTTACTGTGCCCCCTAGTTCTAAAAAATCTAGGCAATTTTCCTTTATTATTTCTTGAAATACAGCGTCCAGGCTTTTTAAAATTATGGTTTTCAGGGAGTCCAATGATTCTTATATTCTCAATGAAAGATTTCCAGATGAGTTATTTTTATATCATATACCTTATAGTTTCTTGTTTTTCCAATTTTTTTCATTTTGTCCTCATAATTCCAGCTGTCTCACAGAGTAACTAATTTGTTTGATGTACTCTAATTTTTTGTAAATTAACCGGGGGTAAGATTTTCCACTCTTATCTTTTAAGCAATCTATTCTCCTTCCAATTCTTTCCTCCAGAGCTTTTATTTCATTTTTTAATTTCTTCTAGGGACTCATTACTTATAGTCTATCCATTTTTCTACTTAGAATGTCTGCTTTGCAGTTGTTATAATGTTACTTTTTTCTTCTTTTGGCAAATCTATAAATCTATAAAAATATTTTATGCTAGTTAGTGTTTTTGTTTGATTTATTTGTTTCTCCAACTTTAGTTCTTGAAATGGGGCTTTGTGCTAGAAGTGGGATCCACCCACTGCTTTGGAATATTCTGGAGTGGGATGCTCTGCCCACTGTGGGCTTCCTGAGTTCTTGTGCTGACCTGCCCCTCTCATGGTTAGGTCCCTTGGGCCTTTGCAGCTCAGAGTGTTGTGTACTCAGGATCCTATATGGCCCCACAGGAAGGAATGTCAGGGATCTCACAGCCCCCATACCTGGGCTGTCCTAATCTGAAAGCTTCCATGATGCTTCCTGTGGTTTCTAAGGTCCCTATTCCGGGACTTTCTGAGCTCCCTGGAGCTTTCTAGGCAATCTCTCCATTTTTGCTGCCTCCAGACACAGAATTTTACAGGCTGCATGTTGGGAGGTTGTTGGTTTACCTAAGCTGGTTTTGCTAGTAGGGGCCCTTTCCTAATGCCTTTAGGCTTCTGCCTAATTTTTTGTGCACTTCTGAGGTGCAAAAAGTCATCTGTTAGGAGTGGCAAGGTGGCACAGTGAATAGAGCACCAGCCCTGGAGTCAGGAGGATCTGGGTTTGGATCTGGCCTTAGACACTTAACACAAAAAATAGCTGTTTGGCCTTGGGCAAGTCACTTAACCCCAATTGCCCTCCAAAAAGCAAAAAAAAAAAAAGTCACCTGTTATAGTTTATCATTGGACTTCTTAATTGTTACTTAGTCTGGTACAAATTTCAAGGTTTTACTAGAGTAGATACATGGGAGCTAGACAGGAGGGAGGGGGTGAGATCAGCTATACCAGATCTCCTCAAGTCCATCCCTGTAACTTTCCAGGCTAAAATGACCTTCCCTGACTACCATATCCCTTTATGTGTTGTTTTCACATTAGCAAATAAGCTCATTGATGGTAGGGACTATCTTTTGTATTTATATCCTCAAGGCTTAGAACATAGTAAGTAGTTAACAAATGACTTTTCACTCATTCTTAGCCCCCAAACATCCTGTGTATATATCCTGAAGGGAGCCAAAACATCTGATCCAGGAAACAGGCTGGTCCCAGATAAGTTAGCTCTGGACTTTGTAGAGGCCAGTCCAAAGTGTCCAGTCCTGGTTTTATCTGTGATGCAACTGACAATCAGAGCTTTCCTGATATCCCGTGATCCAGGGCTGTGCCCTGTTCTCAGATTCTAGACAGAAGGTGTTAGCTCTCCAATACATTTTTAGATACTACTATTCTTTGGGTATTGGAATCAATGACATGGTTATCTTCAAGGCCTAAAATTGACATCACTGTCTGGCATCTTGAAACTAAACAAAGAGTATAAGAAAACTAAGCGACCTATATAATTACCTTCTTTGTTTCATTACTCTATAAAAACCTTGCTCATCATATCAATAAACAAAGTGCTTGACAATCACGCCTGGACCATGATTTTTTGCTCTTTCACAGGCTAGTGTGTCAGTTTAGAGCTGGCTTAAGAAACCACTCAAGTTATCTCTACATATCCACTATGCTCCTAAGTTCATATTCTACTTCCTGCAAATCCATGAGTAGACAGATCTAAGTCAGCTCTCTCAAATATCACAGAGTCAAAATACCAATAATCTTACACTTAAAAAGTGTAAGTGTAAGTGCCTTATATGTTATCAGTGAGATAATAATAGTTACATAAGAATACTGCCTTTCTAAAAAAATTTTTAAAAGAATATTACCTACCAATTTATATCTTTCATAATTTCACAAGGAAGAATTTATAATTGGAAAAGGGATGGAAGAGATTATTTAAAAAAACTAACAAATTCAATTATACAAAATTTAGAAGCATCTGCATAAGTAAAATCAATACAGCTAGAATCAGAATCAAAAATTGGGGAAAAAATCTTCATTCAAATATCTCTGAGAAAATCCTGACATTTTACAATTTTTAAAAAAGCAACATCTAAAATATATAAAGAAATTCACGTAAACATGAGACAAGAGGTCAAAGATATTAGCAGCTTTCAAAAGAAAAAGAAAATAATAACCATACAAAAAATTATTCAAAGCCAATAATAATCAGAGAAACAGAGGTTAAAATGACCCCAAGTTATTATTTCATATACATCAAGCTAGTAGAAATTCTAACATTTAGATCAATTTAATGTTGGAGTGATTGTAAGAAAATGTGGTGTTGGGGTGGCGGGGTGGCCCAGTGAGTTAAGAGCACTGGCCCCGGAGTTAGGAGGACCCGGGATCAGTTCTGGCTTCAGTACTTACCACCCACACATAAATAACTAGCCATATAACCTTGAGCAAATTACTTAACCCCAATTGCTTAAAAAAAAGAAAAAAGAAAAAGTGGTGTTGTTTCAGTCATTTTAGACACCCCATGATGCCATTTGGGGTTTTCGATACAGGAATGGTTTGCTATTTCCTTCCCCAAATCATTTTACAATTGAGGAACCATGGCAAACAGGATCAAGTGACTTGCCTATGGTCAGCACAGCTAGTAAGTATCTGAGGCCAGATTGGAGCTCAGGCCCTCCTGACCCCAAAGCCAGCACTCTATCCATGATGCCAACTAAACATGTTCATTTATTGCTGGAGGAACTGTGAACTGATCCAACCATTCTGGAAAGCAATTTGGAGCTATCCCAGTAAAGTCAGAGACTCGTGGGAAGACATATAAAACAATACAGAAATCAGAAAGCAGGGCCAAAGAATAAATACAGTGACAACATAAATACAGATACTACAAAGGAGAAACAAAACTAAGGTCAAATACAAGAGAAAATGCTAATACCATGCTAGTAAAGTTACAAGCTCACAACCTTCCTTCCTATTAACAATCAGTAAGTTACAAAGACAGAAAGTGCCATGTACCATTAGTTGAAATCATACTTTACTTAACTATTTAAAAGGAAAATTCTGCATAAGGGGCCTGTCTGGGATTTTCTTGGAAAGGGTCTGTTGTGTCAAAATAAATTCATTAAAAATTAGCTTTGCTGTTGGTTTAAAAAAAATGTCATTTTGTAAGAGTTCCTTTCCACTGGTGAAGAGAGTGTATGCTTCTCTATTTATAGAAAAAATATCAGTCATACATGTTACAAATGAAATACTGATCACACAACCAGACTGTCCATAAATAAAGCATAAACTCTAAAAGGGACCGGACCTATAACTTTTTTGATAGAAGGATAAGGAAATTTTTCCTACCAATGCAAGACTGGAACTTCGACCCTTACCAGAATGCCCACAGCACTGACAGTTCAAGTAATCTGTACAATGTTACACAGCCAAGATGCGCCAGAGACAGGACCTGAGCCCCAAACCTTCCTAGTTCCAAGGCCAAGTCATCTATCCATTGTGCAGTACTGACTCTCATTAGTGAAATATGCCAAAAGCAAAGTAGTAGGCTATTATTATTATTTATTATTATATCGTTGGTTTATATTATTAAATAATATATTAATTTATATTATTAAATAATAATTATTATTGGCTGATCAAAATTTGACATTTGTAATATTAGACTCTAAAATATGATATTCATTCCAACTTAAAATTTAAAAATATAAAAAATACTGCAACAGCAAATTTAAAATACTGGACAACTTAATTAACTACAACATTCTGAAACTACTGAAATCAGCCAAATACAGAGAAAAGACTAGAATGGAAATACATTAAAATGGTCATTATGTCATAATAACAATGATAACAGTTATCCCCTATAAAACTTTTTTCTGGAAAGCTATTTGAAGGAAGCATTTACATTTTATGATAAGTGATCACCTTTGTTCACATGCATACTTTGAATCACAACTGTTGCCTACTTACCTGCAATTGTTTTGCAGTTAAATCTTTTGTTCCTCGGAAGACATAGCTTTTTGAAATGCCCTCACAACCAAGTTCATGGACCTGTACCATTCTCCCAAAAGTAATAAGTCCCACCAAAGCTGTAGATGGTAAAAGACTGAGTGACATCTGCATAGATTCTTTCAAGGCTTGTAAATCTTCATCTTCCATGCAAGTATCCACCACATACAGAAATATCAAAGGCATCTGAGGACCACGCTTTTAAAAAACAAACAATCAGAATGAGAGGAAGAAAGTATGCTGTTGCTTTTTTAAAATGATTATACTTATTTATCTTTGCACAGATTAACACATTATTCTTTATTTTCAAAGCATTAAAACTTTGCCAGGACAGAACAGGCTTAACTCAGCCACTTAAGCTCTCTGTAATACTCAGAAATAAAATAATTATTTCTATACTTTAAGTACTTGGGCAAACACACAAAATTTCACAAAAGAAATTAGAAAATTTCTGAGTTTTACAAGGAAACAGTTTATGAATAGTTTAACTAGGTCATGTTTAACTAATTAACTAAAATTTAAAATGCCAACCAGCATTTAAAAATCACTGACATCTTAGTAACAAATCAAGATTGCTAATGCTTGGGGAGGCTAGGCGGCTCAGTGAACAGAGCACCAGCCCTGGAGTCAGGAGGACCTGAGTTCAAATCCTGCCTCAGACACTTGACACAAAAACTAGCTGTGTGACTTTGGGCAAGTCATTTAACCCCAATTGCCCTCCCCCCCAAAAAAAGATTATTAATGCTTTGTTGGTCACATTCAGAAATCCAAAAAATAGATTTTGTCTTGTTACATTGACCTTAAAAGGTTCTGACTAAAATATTAACAAATTCAATTTGTCAGGGGAAAAAGGATTATATCTTTGCCAAGTGAAACATTAATTCATTCAAATAGTTATTTTGTAGTTATTGTAAGGGGAATATATTAAGGTTCAGATTAGATAACCCCTAGAGTCCCTTCCAATAGATCCTGTATTTCTGTGAAGTCACTGTGGGGTTCAGGGTCCTAATCTGCAAAATGAGGAATTTGAAAAACATGATGGCTCTGGCCTTTGATCAATAAATCTTATGATCCTATAGGTGTTTTTTTAAAGATGTGTCCTGATGGTCTTACCAATACTACATATTCGATGCTTGAAAACTGAGGTAAAAGTTCAGCAGGTTGATTGAGTTCAGATATGCCAGCATACGTAGGTGGAAACTACAGAGAGGAAAAAAGTAAAATTTAAAATGCGGTTTTCCAAAAAAACAATTAAAAAACTGAAATGAAAAATATTTGTTTTTTTGATTGTTTAAATACTTAGAAAAGAACACCTCCATGGATTTAAGCAAGTCATTGCCCATATCTAGAAGAAACTCCCTCTGTCTTCATCTATTTAAATCTTCTCTTTCTTAAAAGTCCAGCTCATGGCCTATATACCTCCAAGAAGCTTCCCCTTAGCTAGAAGTGACTCTCCTTTGACCCCCACAACCTAAGTCTTTCATTCTGTGTTCAACTTCTTCTATGCATTTGTCACATGTTCCTCTTTTCCACAACAAGTTCCTTTGAGGGCAGGACTCAGCAGTACCAGGGCTCAGCACAGTGCTATTCAACCAGGACACAGGAGCCTAGCCAGCAGGAGCCTCTTGCCAGCTATCTGCCATTCCCTATGTTTTATCACCAGGAGACAACCCTCCAAAAACTAAAGAGTTGGTCCACTCAGTTCTATGGCCAAGCCCCAAACATTTTTTTTCCTCTTTAGTTTTAAGTCTTTCCCCAAAAGCATGGTCAGGTGCTTTGCACCCTCTGTAGGGTCCTTGTGGGAATGCCCAGCTTCCCATCTACAAGGTGAAGGAAAGACCATTCCCCTTCATCGATCCTTTTCCCTCTCCAGTTTGGCAGAGATTTCAGGACCATCCCAAAGCATAACAAAAAAGGGGATAGGCCCTGAGATCCAGAGAACCCCACCTCAGAACAAGTCTAAACATACATTCCCATGATATCCCTTCAAACACTTGAAGACAGCCCTACCAACAGCCAATGGGCTATTGATTAAAAGGCAAAGAACACCTCTTATTAGCCTGACTTCAAGCAATCACTCTCCAGGGCTGAGGAACTCTGCTCCTGCCCATGATAGATATTTTACGAAAAAATTAGAAAAAAGAGAAACCCCACCTTATTAGTCCCTGCTCTAGCACAATGATCCAGGAATCATGCCTCCCAGCCCAGTGCCCCCATATTCCAAGTTTCCCTGTCAGGATACAAACTGCTTTGCTCCATGGGCCAGCTCTCTCTACTTCAGGAACCCAAATGTCCCCTTTTTCCAGTAGCAGTTCCCCTCTTGACAATCAGATATACCTGCTCCAACCTCATTATTCTGTTACAATACCTAGGATGTCCTGCCTATTAGAATCTACCTCTATTCTGCTTACCCAAACCTCCTGCCTCTCTGGTCTCATTTCTTTCAAAACTCTCAACTCCACAGCCAGGGTTCCTTTCTCAGCTCCTGACTTACTTCAGACACCCTCATAATCCTGGAATCTCCACAGAAACTCTCCTGCCCCAAACCCAGTAATCTGAGAATCACTCCACCTCACTTCCCCTCCCTCTCAGAAGAAACTGTCTCCCAGTCCTAGCTTCCTTTGGACATTTCCAGATCTCCTCATCTCAGGCCTTCACCACCTTCTCAAGCCTTCACTTTCCATCTTTATGTTTGCATACCCAAAGGTTAGCACAGTGGCTTAATTACAGTATGGATTCATAAATGATATTTTAATTAAGCTAATAAGGATGTTTTTGTGCATTTAATTACTATTAAACATAAATATTCATGCATTAATTCTGCCATAAAGTATTCTTAAATAGCTAAATAGTAATAGATTTATCTTGCAAATTATGGATTTTCTTACCTGATTCCTTTGATAACAAAAATTACAAGCCCACAGTTTTGCTCGGTAATCCACCTGACTATTTTTTGGAGGAAAAAAAAACATAAGAAACTGGGTATTATTATTTATTTAACATTGTTTCACTTATTATGCAGATTTTTGCTTTAATAGAATTATTTTTATAACTTTCAAAAGCATTTTTTCAAATCATCAGAACAAAAATATTTCTAATATTCAAGAAATAGAAACAATAGAAACTGGTAACAAGGTGATTTTTTTAAAATAAGTCTTTAGGGGGCTGAGTCAAGATGGTGGAATAGAAATACCACTTCTGCGGAGGTCCAGCCCACACCACTTCCAAATTTATGTAAAAGGCAACTCTAAACAACCTCTGGAGCTCCAGAACCCGCAAAATGACAAAGAGAAGCTAACCTCCCACGGAGGACAGCCCAGCAGGCTGGCAGGGAGAGGCCAGCACAGTGCTCTGGGAGCCCAGCCCAGGCCCATGAGAGTTGGAGGTTTTAGCCCCAGGGTGGCCGGACCAGCAGCCAGCTGGAGGGACCCCAGAACACCAGCAGCTGTGGTGTTTCCAGAATTATCAACACATAGATGCCATGGACAAAGTGAGAGGTTAATGCAGTATGGACTTTGGGACTCATTAGTGGGGAGAGCATGTGGGGCTCTTCCCCTGGGGCAAGAAGCCAGTGAATAATCCCCTGGCACCCTGCCACATTGCAGCTTCAGCTCCTGGCCTGTGGACTATGGGGGGACCGGCGACCAGTCTGGGGAGGGGTAATCACTCTTGCTTTAACTTTCTTGGATCTGGATTGTGGTCTGGGGTGGAGGTCTTGGGGTGTGTGACCAACTTGCCAGAGCGTGTGGAGGCTTCAGAGAGGACACCCAACTAATACCTTCCACAGCTAAGAAAACCCCAGCATTTGGGATGGAAGCTCCCCTGTCTGATAGCAGAGTCCTACTGTGGCAACAAGCCCAAAAGTCAAGTAATTGAGTGGCAACATGCCTAGGCAAAGGAAACAAAATAAAGAGAAGAATCCACCTTTTCTTGGTTTTTGCTTCAAAACCTGAAGAACCCTTCAGAGGTGATATGGCTGTGTAATGCAACATATACTATGAGACAAATCTACTATGCCAGGTTGATAGGTTCAAAAGTTTTTCTTGTTCACAGGAATCAATGAATAAACAAGTATTTATTAAGCACTTACTCCCAGCCAGGAACTGCTGATACAAAGACAAATGCAAAACAATCCCTGACCTGAAGGAACTTACATTTCTTGCTGGAAGAGATAACACATGCATATATAGAGAGGTTCCCAAACTTATTTGGCCTACAAAAATTTCTCAGCCCCCTGTCCCTTGAAATCTACTTTCTTTAACCTTTACTGTTTTTTTTTAATTTGCATCATTTCAAAAAAATGACACATCTTAAATTTAATAATTTATTGTAAATTTGTGGTGCTGTTCCTCCAATGAAATCCATATAGTATTGTATTGTATTGTATTGTAAACGAGTCATTATACATATATATTCCTGCTGATGCAAGCTGGACTTCCCAGCAATGTGCCACAAGCTTGCCTGCCAACACTTGCTTGTTAAGACCTGTAAGCAGACTTGACCACTGATAGATTTTAACTTGCATTTTGTGTGTTCATCCGGAAAATAACAATCACTAGCATTTTAACTCTCTTACAAAACAGATGAAACACATACAGTTTTTCAAAATTCTCTTCTTTCCTTATGCTTCCACCATCCCTTTATCCAAAGCCTCCCAAACTGAATCCGAGGGTACTACCACCCCCCTGGATCATTCCAGCACCCCTCAGGGGGTGGTATCACCCACTTTGAAAACTTCTGCATATTCAGGTACATACAAAACAGACAGAAGCTGATTTTGAAGGGAAGGTACTAGCAGTAGGCACAGGAAACCAGGAAAAGTCTCATATAGAAGCTTGAGCTTGAGCTGAACCTTGAATTAGGAATAACAAGATATTAAGGTGAGAAAGGAAGGCACTTCAGGTATGGGAGACAGCTAGTACAAAGGTACTAACACAAATAATGGGAGTACCATGTATGAGGAACAACAAGTAGGCCAGCTGCATAGATCAGTGTGCATGGAGAGGAATAAACAAAAAAGTCTGAAAAGGTAGTATGAGGTCAGGGCTTGACATTTAAAGGACTTTAAGTGTCCAACTTGGAAGGATTCAATAAAGAGTTATGGATAAATTACTGTGGTATAAAAACAAAAGGTAACAAACAAAATTTTCAAAGACATTTATGCTTAAACTGTTATGTCCCAGTAAAGGATTCAGTCTTTTTAACTGAGTTAATCTCTATGCAATAGGCTGATAAACAAGTGATGTTACAGTTGTAGGTAAAACAAAAAACATAAGCTCCCAGCTAAAAAAGATTAAATAAGAGAGATACTGGATAGTTTCACTTTTCTTCAAAAGAGAAAAAAAAAACATAAAGCTACACAACTATTACCTAGAGAAGGCAGAAAAGCCTGTTACGTTTAGTGAGTGAAAAGCACTGGTTTTTAATAGCTCCCTGTTTCATACACCTGGAATGAGCTATCCTCTTTTCTGTCTCTTCCCCACCACAATACCCTCTGATTTGTTGGTACAAGCGTGCATATTCTCCAAAGTAAAGCTCCTGAGGGAAACCAACTTCCTGCAGGGGGCTCCTCTCTTCTTTACCCTTCCCCCCAAAACTAATCTCTCTCCCTCAACTGATCTCATATCATTTTGTACCTTTGTTATGAATTTATCATATTCTGTAATTTGTATTTTTGTAATTATTTATATATCCCATGTATCCCTATTCAACAACTAGCTCCTTAAAGACAAAAATCATCTTATTTCAACTGATCAATCAAAATTTATTAAGCATTTGTTATGTGCCAGGCACTGTGCTAAGCACTGAGGATCAAAAAGAAGCAAAAGACAGTCCCTGCCCTGAAAGAACTCATAAGCTAATCTTATTTATCTGAGTTATCTCCAAGGGGTTTGGCATATTGCAAACACTAAGTGCTTAAAAATAAAATAAATTAAAGAAGAAATAAAAAAGGAAAGGAAATTATGGTTAATCATTTCACAAAATAAATGATTTGTACCAAGAGGAGGAAAGAAAGTCCTTGCCTAGAGAAAAAGTTAAGAAAAAGGTAACTGAATATTCTAATATACAGCAGCAGTTACCGTCTCATACTCCAAGAGAATAGTCTGGCGAATACCTGTCACAGTAATTAAGTCTGGACAGACATTTCAAATCCTGAAGGGTTTGGAAACCTAATTACAATCCAAAGTGAGTTATATAATAACAGTATAATCAAGGTCTGAATAGTAAGCCTGACAATTAAACAATGACTTTTTTTTTCTAATACACATAAAAAAACTCATCCAAACAAATGTTTTGTCTAAATATTTAATCTCAAGATCCAAGGAAAAGTTCCTGATCTTACCCCAGGGAGTGGATGAACACTTCAAAAAAGGGACCTTGGAACACTGAAGATAGACTTATTATTACCAGTTTGTTTAACCATCTTTTTCACTTAGATGTGTTTCTGAAGAATTCTGGGCTACTTCGAAAAATCAAATCTTCCCTCAAAAGGCCAAATATTGGTCAGAACCAATAAAGTGATTAAAAATAATAAGGTGAAGACTGAATGCAAAATTCTAAATGCTTTAAGCAAATGTGGTGTTGATGGAAAAAATGCATATATAGCCTTCCCAGGAGAATGCTTTGAAGAACACAACACTCATTCAAGGGTATAAGCTTTTGTGTATTTATTTTTTTAAATCATTTTTAATGTTTATATATCCTATATGATATGGTTAGATTAAACAGATTGACAAACATTATGTTTATATAAAACAGGCAGGTAATCATTCAGTCCTTTGAAATGTACTAAAAAGTATTATCGGAAATACTTGTTTTTAGCTGTTTTAATGACAAAAAAATTTTCTGCTACAGAAAGGGATCAAAATTTTTAAATTTGGGGGGGGGCGGAATCAAGATGGCAAAGCAGAAATAGGACTTCTGTGGGGCTCTACTTCCACCTTCCCCAATTTATGTAAAAGGGGACTCTAAACAAAGTTTGAAGCTATAGAACCCACAAAATGACACAGAGAAGCTAACCTCCCACTGAGGACAGCCCAGCAGGCTGGAAGGAATTGGCCAGCACAGGGCTCTGGGAGCCTACCCCATCCAGGTTTTAGCTCCAGGGCAGGCCCAACCAGTGCTGGCTAGAGGGACCAGCAGCTGTGGAGGTCCCCAGAATTATCAACACATAGATAACAAGGACAAAGTAAGAAGTCAGTGCAGTGTGGACTTTGTGATCCAGTAGTTGGGAGTGTGTCTGCTTCTATCCTCTGGAAGGAGAAGCTGCTGAGGGCTGTGGCCTAGCTGCTGCCACATGGCAGCTTCAGCTCCTGGTCTGCAGACTGTAGGGGGACCAAGCAACCAGTATGAGTGTTAATTGCTCTTGCTTTACCCTGTTGGGAGTGTGCTGGCCTCTTCCCCCGCACCCCCCCCCCCCGCCGGGGCAAGAAACCGCTGAGGAGCCCTGGCAGCCTCAGCTCCTGGCCTTCAGACTGTAGGGGGACCAAGCAACCAGTCTGGGAGGTAATCATTCTTGCTTTAACCTTCTTGGATCTGGATTGCAGTCTGGGGTGGAGGTCTTGGGGTGTGTGGCCAACTTGCCAGAGGATGTGGAGACTTCAGAGAGGGCACCCAACTAATACCTCCTGCAGCTGAGAAAACTCCAGCATTTGGGATGGAAGCTCCCCTGTCTGGTGGCAGAGTCCTACTGCGGCAAAAAGCCCAAAAGTCAAGTAATTGAGTGGCAACATGCCCAGGCAAAGGAAGCAAAACAAAGAGAAGACTCCAACATTAGACTGCTATTTTGGGGACAAAAAGGATCAAAGCATGGAACAAGAGTAAGACAGTGAGGTCAGAACTCCTGCACCAAAAGCCACAAATGAAAATATGAGCTGGTTACAGGCCATATAGGACCTTAAGAAGCAGATAAGAGAAGTGGAGGAAAAATTGGGAAGAGAAATGAGAAAGAAGCAAGAAAAGTATGAAATGAGAGTCAACAACCTGACTGAAGAAAATAACACCTTAAAAAATAGACTAACTCAAATGGCAAAAGAGGCTCAAAAAGGAGATAGGGCGGCTAGGTGGCGCAGTGAGTAAGAGCACCAGCCTCGGAGTTGGGATGACCCGAGATCGAAACTGGCCTCAGAAAATGAGCACCCACACATAAATAATGACTGGCCGTGTTACCTTGAGCAAGTTACTTAACCTCAATTGCTTTAAAAAAAAAAAAAGAGAAGAATGCCTTAAAAAGCCAAATTTGCCAGATGGAAAAAGAATCTCAAAAGTTCACTGAGGAGATTCAGTCCTTCAGAATTAGACTGGAGCAAATGGAAGCTAATGACTTTATGAGAAATCAAGATGCTGTTAAACAGATCCAAACAAGTGAAAGAATAGAAGGCAATGTGAAATATCTCATGGGAAAAACCACTGCCCTGGAAAATAGGTCCAGGAGAGATAATTTTAAAATTATTGGACTACATGAAAGCCATGATCAAAGAAAGAACCTAGAAATCATCCTTCAAGAAATTCTCAAGGAAAATTGCCCTGATGTTTTAGACCCAGAGGGGGAAATAGAAGTTGAAAGAATCCACCAATCACCTCCTGAAAAAGATCCCAAAAAGAAAACTCCTAGGAATATTATAGCCAAGTTCCAGAATTCCCAGATCAAGGAGAAAATACTACAAGCAGCCAGGAAGAAACAATTTGAATACTGTGGAAATGCAATCAGGATAGTGCAGGATCTGGCAGCTTCTACACTGAGGGATCAAACGGTTTGGAATATCATATTCCACAGGTCAAAGGAGCTGGGATTAAAAGCAAGAATCATCTACCTAGCAAAACTGAGTATCATTTTTCAGGGGAAAATATGGTCATTCAGTGGAACAGAGGACTTTCGAGCATTCTTGAGGAAAAAACCAGAGTTGAATAGAAAATTTGACATTCAGATACAAGAAGCAAGAGATGCTTGAGAAGGTAATCAGGGAAAAGAAATCATAATGGACTTATCAAAGTTGAACTATTTACATTCCTACATGGAAAAACAATAATTGTAACTGATGAAACTTTTCTCAGTATGAAAATAGGTGAAGAAAGGTATATGGACATATGAATACATATGTGAATGTGTCTATATATGTTTACAGGTATTCATATATAGAGGGCACAGGACCAATCTAATAGGAAGGGATGATACTTAAAAGGTGAAATTAAGAGGTGAGAGAGGAATATAATGAGAGGAGATGGGGAGAGACAGAATGGGGTAAACTATATCATATAGAAGAGGCAAGGGAAAACGGTTACAATGGAGGGGAAAAACAGGAAGGTAAAAGGGAATGAATGGGTCAACTTTAATCTCATTGAATTTGGCTCAGGGAGGGAAGACATACACACTAAATAGGGTATCTCACCCTACAGGAGAGTAGGAGGGAAGGGGATGAGTGGGAGGATGATGGAAGGGAGGCTGGGGGGAGGGGAGTTGGAAGCACCCACTTTTGAAAAGGGACAGGACCAAAGTAGAGAAAAGAACAAGTGGGAGGTGGGATAGGAGGGAGGGAAATATAATCAGTCTTTTATAATATATCTACTATGGTAATGTTTGGCATTAGCTACACACATACAACCTATATTGAATTGTTTATCTTCTCAGTAAGAGTAGGTGACAAGAGAGGAAGGGAATGAATCTGGAATTCAAAGTTTTAAAACCAAATGTTTAAAAAAATTATATATATACTATTATTAATACTATTTTACATGTAATTGGGAAATAGGATATACAGGCATTGGGGTGTAGAGATCCACCATGCCCTACTGGAAAAGTCGAAGGGGGTATGGGGGAAGATAGGGCTGAGAGCAGAGTGGAGGAGGAGATATCCAATGGGACCACTATTCTGGGGCAGTGGGCAGAAATTTGGAATTATATTATATGGGGAGCAAATTTGTAATTCAAAATCTGGCAGAAATGAATGATGTAAACCAGAAGTTAATATAGCATCTGAAAAAAAAAATTTAGATTTCAATCTAGAGAACTTGAGCTGCTATAAGAATCTCCAAAATCCTATAACCACTGGTACAGTAACAATAGGGCCATTCAATATAGGCATGCCAACAAAATGAATGAAGCATTTTGAGTTTAATAAACTACTTCATAGACGAAGCTGAAAACTTAGTAAACTGTTAGTAAATAAAAATTAGCCAACAAATAATGATGTTTATTGCAACAATATCCTCTATGAGTGCCCTGTATGGCATTACAATACTACTAACTACTCTTCAGGTCAGAATGGTGCTTTTGACACCTTTAAGAAATACAGTTCTTTGTGATTAATTAAATTCAAGAAACAGATAACACAAAAGAAAAATGATTACCTGCTTTTTCCTTTAAAAAAGAAAAAAGGAGGGGCGGCTAGGTGGCACAGTGAGTAGAGTGCTGGCCCTGGAGTCAGAAGGACCTGAGTTCAGATGCGGCCTCAGACACTTAACGCACACACAAACAAAAACCTAGCCGTGTGACCTTGGGCAAGTTACTTAACCCCAATTGCCCTCCAAAAAAAGAAAAAAGAAAAAAAGAACTCACCATAAAGGATTCAAAACTGCCCGACATGTGGATCTGCTGCAGAGGACTGGCTCATACTGAATTGGGGGTAAATCAGGTCTCTCTTTCAGTGGTGTAAATAGGGATGCCACAGGAACAACCATTCTTGTAGCTTCCAGACGACTTGAAGGCCAAACATTCCAACTAAATCGAACTCCATCTCGATCTTCATTCTGCTGGATGAATTCCAGGAAGGTCGTCATTGTAAATATTATTTATTTCTGTAACAAAACAGAAATAAATTAACGTAAAATTCAGGCATTATTTAAAGGGCAGATTATACAACATGTGTGGCTTTCAAAAAACTTTTTATCAATTAAAAATAATCATAAAAACAAATGAGGAGAAAAAACATGTCCCTTAAAATTACCAAATTAATAACTAATTTATGCCTCCAAATTCCCTATTGAATTTATGTTTTCTTTTTAAAAAGCAAGCGCCATAGATTAGATAGCCATAATTTTATGCACAATGCTTTTTCTATTCTGCTTTGTATATGGAAAGGCTCATTTTTGAGCATTCATTTAGTTCAGAATTTTTAAATTATTTAAATATAAAAAACAAAATCACTATTAAAATAAAACTGTAATTTTAAATCAATGAGATAAAGAAAGCTACTGTGAGGACCTGAGTTCGGATCTGGCCTCAGACACTTAACGCACACACAAACAAAAACCTAGCTGTGTGACCTTGGGCAAGTTACTTAACCCCAATTGCCCTCCAAAAAAAAAAAAGCAAAAAAGAAAGCTACTGTGGTCAAAGGATATAAAGTCAGTTTTCAAAGAAAGAAAGCTAAGCTATGAATAGCCACATGAAAAAATGACCCAAATCAGTGAACTGCAAATTAAAGCTACTCTGAGATTCCACCTCATACCCATCAGATTGATAAAGCTATCAAAAAAGTAAAACAAATGGTGGGAGGGGAAAACAGTTATATTGATGCAGAGGTATCAAACTTACTTTCCAAAACAGATTCAAATGCAACTGGGAAATGTTTAACGAAATAAAAATATAAAACATAGATCACTTTGGTTTCTGGATTTCTATTGTCACTATTTGGCCCTATTTGATATTTATTTTGCCATTTCTATTTTGAATTTGGCATCACTGTACCAATGCACTACTGATGCAACTATGTTCAGGCATTCTAGAAAGAAATTTGGAATTATATCCAAAAAGTCACTAAATTGTACATACCCTTTAAGCCAGCAATACTGCTACTAGTCCTATACCCAAATGACATTAAATAAAAAGGAAAAGGACTCATATGTACAAAAATATTTATAACGGTTCTTTTTGTAGTGGCAAAAAACTAGGAACCTAAAGATATACCTATCAAGTGGGTTGAACAAATGAATGTTTTGGAATGTTATTATGCTGTAAGAAATAATAGAAGGGCCAATTGAAGAGAAACCTAGAAGATTTATATGAACTGATGCAGAGTGAAGTGAGCAGAACTAGGAGAACAATTTATACAGTAAGAACAACATTGTAAAGACAAATGTGGAAAGATATAAGAACTCTGATGAACAAATGATCGTCCCCAGGTCCAGAGGACTAATAATAAAGCATGCTACGCAACTCCTAACAGAGAAGTAACAGATTCAAGGTAGAGAATGCTGTATTTATTTTTGAAAATGGCCAATGAGGGAATTTTTTGTTTAAGTGTGTACATCTGTCAGAAAGATTTTGCTTTTTTCTTTTTTTTTCACTATAGGGAAAGGTGAAAAGGAGACAAAAAAATTTTGCTTATTAAAAAAACTCAAAAGATACTGCAAATAATATTTTGACATTTTTAACACATAATATAGAAGCAATGTCAAAAGTGGACAGAATGCTAGCTGGACTTGTGAGCATGAGGCACCTGGGTTCAAATTCCACTTCTGAGACTTTACTACCTGTAAATGACTTAACTTCTCAGTTTCTTCTTATGTAAAATCTTATGGACTAGATACAACTAAGGTCCCTTTTGGTAATAAGTCTATGATTCTATTATCATATCACATCTTTCACTAAAATTTTACTGAGGTATCTTCAACCATGGTATGGAGATGACTGATCTCACAAACTTAATTTCCATGGTAGAAAAGTTATGAAGGGTGCTGCCAAGTTGGAAAGGTTAATAATTATACATCTGCTGATCAAAGATCTCCCTAGCAAGGTACAGAGGGGTTCACAAGATTGAAAAGAGGATAAATAATTTGGAGGCTGTGGCAACACTCAAAGACCAACCATCAGTAGTAGTGGAGAAAGTTCTCACAACAGTGAAACTGCAGTTTCCTGAAATACTGAGCCAAATGTTGTGGATTATTTTTTCCATGATATAAATTTTAATATCCCAACATTTATATACTTATGAAATTACTAATAAAATTGTTCTTATTCCTGGACTGCATTCTAACATAACAGTTCCCTCTAAAAGATTCATTTTTTATTAGAAAAGTTCCTGACCTAAAAAAGTTTACATCCTACTAGGAAAAACAATATGTGCATTAGTGTAAAGAAAATATATGCAAAGCAAATATAAGGTAAACTTGTGGGAAGAGGAATCAACAATTGGGAGGATAAGGAAAGATTTCATGTAGCAAGTTTTGCTTGAAGAGAAAACAAGGGATTCTAAGGGTCAGGTGGGAATGTATTCCAAGAATAATAAATAGCTAGTATAAAGATTAGGAGATGGATCAGAGTTCAAAGTTCAATTATAACTTTCCTTCTAATTGGTCTCTCTGACTCATGCCTCTCCCCTCTCAATAAACAGTCTCACCATATCATTCCTCTACTCAATAAATTCCAATGGTTCCCTAATGTGGGAACTTTTTCAAAAACTGTATTAATAACTATATTTCAATAACTGATTTTCTTTGAAATAGTATGTACTTTATTTTATGTATTTAAAAGTATTACTATGTTATGGGGTCAACAGGCTTCACTGGGTAGGCTTTTCAAAAGGGTCCATGTCAGAAAGTTAATCTCTATTCTAAAGTCAAATATTAACACCTCTAGCATTTAAGGACTTTCAGATCCTGGCTCAAACCTACTTTCTAGTCTAATTATACATTATTCCTCTTTACATACTCTATGATCCAGCTATATGGCACAGGGGATAGAGTACAGGGCCTGGAATCAGAAAGACCCGAGTTCAAATCTAACTGCGGACACTAGCAGTGTAGCCCCGGGCAAGTCATTTAACCCTGTCTCCGTTTTCTCATCTATAAAAGGAGTTAGTGAAGGAAATGGAAAATTACTCCAATATCTTTACCAAGAAAAATCCCAAATGGGGACATGGTGAGTCTGACATGACTTAAAAATTACTAAACAAGAATAAAAATGATCCAGTTAAATTGGCCTTCTTGACACTTCCCCCATGACATTATATGACCTATCCCTGTGCCTTTGCACTGACTGTGCCCATGCCTGTCCACTCTCTCCTCACCTCCATCTCTTGGAATGGCTAGTTTCACTCAAACCTGAGCACCAACACCCTCTCTCTGCCACCATCGAATTTATCCTGTGTTATTTTAGATATACTTTTATAAAATGTAAGCTCCATGGGTACAGAGACTGTTTCATTTTTGTCTTGTATCCCTAGCACATAGCACAGAGCCTGGCACATAAAAGCATTAAAAACTGTCAATGACTGATAGAATGACTATGAATTTAGGCATGTTAAGTTACCATTTCTGGGGCTGTTTTCTCATAAGCAAAACTGGGCATGGTGGGGGGGGAGGGGTAAGAATGGGCAGAGAGAGAGGGAGAGGATTTGAACTAAACAATCTCTAATGAGCACAGCATAAAAAGAGCCTGTTCTCTTTCCAACCCATCCTTTCCATACACTGGTGAAAATTATCTTACTGATATACAGGTCACATCATTCAAAAACCTTCAGTAACTTCCTATTATCTCTAGAATTAACTACAAACACTTCAACCTGGCATTGACATCCTCCACAATCTAATAACTGGGGGAAAGTAAAATAATTAATTTTATTGCCTTATAAAAGTATGCTTACAACTTTTTACATCTTCAAAAACACTTTCTGATATGCAACATGTCCTTTTGCTCTAGCCATTTGTTTTTACATCATTTAGAACAGAGTTCACAAGACTTTCACACATATTTTTAAATTCTTCATTGTGAAACCACATGCACTGGATCTTAAGCATTAGATGTGGCAAACAGTCCTTCTTTTTCAAGTCTAGCCTTAATTACAGTCAACTGGTTTTCAACAGTATTTGAATCAAGCAAAGCCAGACCACTAAATTAACTTATTCTCCATCTCTTAAATAATATTTTTAATATTTCATGATACATGGTATAGTACAAGGCCATATAGGTGGTATTCCATTTCCACTAGGGAATTTCTGTAATTCTGGACCAATTTTGCTTTTTAATATACCAACATACCAACCTGAGTCCACCCTTCCCTCAGTGAAGACAAGACTGTGGCTCTTGGGAAGCAAGAATTCCTTAAAACATTTTGGTGGACAGATGTTTTATAGTACTTATGACAATGGACAGATCTTACAGGTTCATCTTGACTTCTAAAAAGTTTTGGTATAGCCTTGAATAAAAAAGGGAATTTCTTCAGTAAAATTTACCTTTTCCCAATCTTTAGTACTCCAGAGTTTGAACTGTCTTACCTATGACAAGCATTCTTTCTTTACAGCAGCAACTCGTTTTATTTTACTAATTTTCTTGTTCTTCCAACTTCAAGAAGCCTATATCCCTCTAAGAGTCTCAGCTTTTCTTTCTGACGATTACTTTAGGCTGCCTCATAGCAATAACCAGTTGTTGGTGTTGGTTTTTTATTTTCAACCACACTTTCCTTTGTACAGTAAAACCCATCTTGTTTTCACTATGGATTAAACTGATCCTTGAAATGACTGATTTCCCCACAGTAACATCCACTGTAATGTCTTTGAAGAGCCACAACTTCTGCACATTTCCTTGGAGTAATAACTATTCTTAAAAACTACAGAATTTAGTACACAACAACGAAAAAAGCAATGAAAACATCTGTATGGTAATGAAATCTAGCAACCAACTGACAAGAGAACTAAGTGGGGAAAGCAGCTCAATCTGTTTCGATCCGATTAAGGTTGGACATAAAGTCAACCTAGTGTAAGCAGCCCCAGTCACAAAGGACAGGACCTCTCACCTGAAACAGTATCCAAACTGCCTCTCCCAAGTAATCAGCACACTATTGTGCCTTTCCGGTCTTACTTTAAACCACCCTTCCCACAGCGTGACCAGATTTGACAATCCATCCCTATCACCCCACCACTTAACCCTGGTCTCTGATTTTCAGATTTTCATCATCTTAGCTAACATTTACAGAGCGTCTATTCCATATGTGCTAGGCATCATGCCAATCACTTTACCACTTCATTTGATTCTCACAACAATCCTGGGAGGTACGTAATATTATTATCTGCATTTTTCAGATGAAGAAATGGAAGCAAACCATAGTGACTTGTCCAGGATCACACAGCTAGAGCTAGTAAGTATCTGAAGTGGATTTGAACTTGGGTTTTCTGACTTCATTATCTTCCTTCAAGCCTCAACTCAAATGCTGCCTTACCAGTAGAGCCTTTCTCTGATGCCTCCTCATCCCATCCCCAAGCAGACTGGCAGATATTTCTATCCTTAAGACACCCTGAATTTTATGTACATGTTGTCACAGGTAAGGTAAGGTCCAAGACAGGAACTGTTTTATTTTTGTCTTTGTATCCTTGGATCAGGCCCTTAATAAATGCCTGTTGTCAAACCAATGAACTTTGGTTAAAATCCTGGTTCTGCTCTAATATATGTGACCTTGGGCAAGTCACTGCAACTTTCTGGTCCTCAGTTTCTTTAACTGTGAAATGAAAAGAGTGAACCAGATGATCTCTAAAACACCTTCCAGCTGTCTTCTGCCTCTATATCAGGGATACAGATAGCCCAGGAGTAAGGTTGGTTTTTTTTAATGTTTTGATAACCACACCTCAATATCATTGGTTTCCTTTGCAATCTTAGGTATTTTATTGTAAGCATTTAAAAACATTATTCTGAGAAGGGGTCCATAGATTTCAACAGAATGCCAAGGGCTCATGACACAGAAAAAGGTGAAAAATGCCTGCTCTACACAGTCTTGCTTGGTGATCTCATTATTTCCCAAGGGTCCAATTACCTTCCCCATGCAGATGATTCTCAGCTCTTTGTCCAGCTCTAATCTCTCCAGAGCTCCAATCCCACGCCCCCAACTGCCTCTTGGACATCTCAAACGGGATGTCCCATTCCATTTCAAACTAAACAAGTCCAAAACAAAACTCATCTTTGCCGTCAACCCTCACCTCTTTAAAACTTCCTATTACTGTGCAGGGTATCTTCCCCTGCACACAGACTCAACTACTGTAGGGATTCCTTAACTCCTCACTCCTACTCATCTCACATAGCCAGTCCTCAACTGCCTTGTCGTTGACAACACTTCTCCTATACATCTCCTCTCCACTCAACCAGCCCCCGTCCTGGGGAAAGCCTTCAACCCTTCAAACACGGATTACTGGAAGAACCTTCCAACTGTTGGTCTTCCCACTTCTAATATCTCTTCTGCTTAGCTGAAAAAGGAACTTCTAAAAGCTCAAGTTTGACCGTATCTATTTTTATCAAGTTTGACCCTCTATTCAATGAACCTCAGTGTCTGTCTCCTCCAGGATCAAATGAAAAATCCTGTCTGGCCTTTGAAGAGCTTCACGACGTGGCCCTTTCCTGCCTTCACTGCTCTGATGCAGACAGTAGTCCTCTTGCTAGTCCTTCCGCACAACACTGCCATCTCCTTATTCTGCCTTTTCATTAGCTGTCCTCTGTGCTCTCCCTCCTCACCTCCACCTGCTAACTTCTCCTTTCCTTAAATGTCAGTTCAAATGCCATCTCCACAGGCCCTACCCAGGTCCAAGCCTTCCACTTTCCTAGAAATCGATCCTGCATAGTTACTTAAGTGTCTTCCTCCATTAAAATGTAAGCTCCTAGAGGGTAAGGACTATCTGCCCTAGAGCTTAGTACAAAGCTGGACAGTCATTTATTAAGCCCAGGAAATGCTGGGGATACAAAGAAGAAACGAAAACGTATGCCCAACACATAAGAAGCTCACAATCAGGACGTGAGACAACACGGCAACAACTAAGTAACACAAATACGTGCAAGGTGCTTCAGAGGTAACCTCAGAGGGAAGTCCCTAGCACTAAGGGACCTAAGTAAGTGCTTAATCAAAGTCAGCTGACTCACTGTCCTAGGACCCCTTAGGGCTCTAAAATTCTATAAGTGAATTATGAAATTGAGTCCCTCTGCTGAAAAACAAAGAATCAGCTTGTAAGTATGATATTTAAGTCAGTACTTTCTCGTTAAGTTAGTCTAAACAATTGGAGAGGGGGATTCATTCCTGTATCAACACATCAAATTGTTCTTCATTCAGTAATAGATTAGATAGCAATAGATCTTCCATAAAACAGCTCCTTCCACACAAATGCTGGGAGGCATTTCACGCCCTCTACATCACAAGCTAAATTTAGTCCTATCTGGAAACCGACCCGGTGCGGACAGGCCATTCCCCCTTCGCCCCCCCGGCCCCGCCGGCCCCAGGTGACAGGTCGCCCCGGTACAAAGTCTAGGCGGCCCGGGGCGGGCGGGGTCCGCAGTCGGGCGCCGGGCTCGGCTGCGTGCCGGGGCTGAGGCCGGGCCACCGAGCCCCGCCGCCCCGAGCCGCCCGCCCCGGGCCGCCTGCGAGAAAACTGGACCCCAGGCCCCGGCGCAGCGGCCCCAGGGGTGGGCGAACCAGGGCCGCCAGGCCCTCCAGGCTCCCCGGCGGGGCCGCGCCGCGCTTCTCCGCAGACCCCGGATCGGGGCCCCCCGACGCCCGCCCGACCAGGCTCGGCGTCCAGACACACGCCCCTCCTAAGGGCACGGGAACGGGGCCTCGCCACGGGGCGCCTACCTGCCTGCGGGTCTGCTCCGCGTCTGCCACAGCCTCCTCCGCAGCCCGAAGCCAACTGCCCCGCCCCCAAGACGGCGCGGCCGGCGCGGCCGCCCCGCCCCGCCCCGCCCCCTCCCCGGCCGAGCCTGAGGACAGGCAACATGGCCGTGCGGCCGGTGCCACGTAGCGAGGAGGGGCGAGGCGGCGGGGCGGGGGAGAGCCCGGGAGCACCGCCCGTGGCTCGCTGGGCCCAGCAGGGGGGCGTCTGCCACCCACGACTGCACCAGAGTGCACCGTACACGTGTAAGTGCGCGCAGAATGTAAAGGGAGAGACCACGGAGAAGCCCGTCCGGCACACAGAATGAATGCAGGAGTCACGGAGGGAAGGCGCCGGCCCTGTGGGGGACTCAGTGGTAAGACGAGCTAGGTGGCCTTAGGGCGAGTGTGCTGGACTTGACATTCTCCCTCAGAATCCTGCCCTGGACACGGTCCCAGCTGTGTGATCCGGGGCACGGCCCTTGACCTCTCTGAACCTTAGTTTCCTCCTCTGTAAAATGCTCACAGGGCCGCGTGCGGATCCACACTGAAAGACATGGAGGCTGATACGAGGAATCATGCCCCCTTCCACGTGTGAGCAGCTTGGGCACCGAAGGGGGTACAGATACTGAAAGAGTATCTGTTGTGAGGAAAACTGATCAAAATCCACGTGTAAACAGTTCTTTAAGTTAAACTAGGAGAACAGCCAGAATTGATTTTAGTGCTTCCTGGTGGTCAGGGACAGGTTTTAAAATTCAAGAAATCCGTTTTATGTCAGGCATGAAGTCCAAACTCCTATAGTCCCCAAACAGTCACCTGATTTGTAATTTTGTCAGCTATAAACTTCAAAACTCTAAAAAGTCACATAAAATGAGCTAATAGAGCAAATGCCTCAAAGCTCTCCTACCTCAAGTCATCACTCTGCCTTGAAACATGTCCTCTCAGAGTACCTTCTTCTGGCCGTTCTCTGTCCCCTGAAGGTTCAGAACGGTTTATTATCTCTCAGCATTTTGTCCAGGAGAGTATGTTTCTTCACAAATGGACTTTATCTCTATTCCTTATACAAATGTTCATTCTCTGCCCCTTTTAGCAGCCAAACTATTCATATATAAAACAGACAGTACACCTTACACGGAAAATGGAGTATTCTGTGTGAGAAAGAACAAGCGGACCAGTATGGTTACCTGATAAAGTGCAGGAAGAAGAATAATATATAATAGGGCTGGAACTAGGACCTTAAATGTCAAACAGTGAAGTTTGTACTTGATCATTTGTATTTATATAATTTACAAATAATGTATAAATTTTGTATAATATACAATATGCATAAATTATAAATTGTATTTGTAATAAGGAACCACTGGAGTTTATTCAGTAGTAGAATGACAGAGCTACATTTTAGGAAGCTCATTTTGGCAATTGAGTGAGAGTGGGGAGAAACGTTAAGCTGCAGAAGGGAAGAGAAGAGAAAAGCACTGATATAGTGCCTATTACATGCCAGGCACTGAGCTAAGTGCTTTTACAAATATCTCATTTTATCCTAGTTGGGAGACCAAGTAGGAGGAGGCTATTGTAATAATTCAGAAAAGAAGTGATGAAGGCCTGGAATAGTGTGATAGGCATGCAAGTAGAAAGAAGGAGATGGATGTGAGAGATTTTGTGAAAGCAAAAGCAAAATTTGGCAGAGGATTAGATATGTAAGATAAAGGATAATGAGAAATCAGAGATTACAAACCTAGATGACTGGAAGAACGGTGATGTCAGTGATAGAAATTGGAAGGAAATAGGAAGAGGACAGTTTTGGGGAAAATATATTAAGCTCTGTTCTAGATATGTTGAGTTTGAGAGGCCTATAGGATATATGTTTTAAAATGTCAAATAATCAGGTGGTGATGGGAGAGTGTAACTCAGAAGAGAATCATAAGTATAGAGATGATAATTAAACCTAGGGGAGCTAATTAGGTCACCAAGAGAGGAAATTTAGAGAATGAAAGAGGTGAAGCCTTGGAATACTTCCACAGTTAAGAGACTGGAAATATGTGATGATCTAGCAAAGAAGCTTGGGCATGAAAAGTCAAACAGACAGGAGTAGAAACAAACAAGAGCAGTGTCAGTAAAATCAAAAGAATAGAGTATCCAGAAGGAAAACACACTCAGCAGTGTTAAGGATGAGGAAAAGACCATTGGATTTAACAATTAGTAATATTAGAACAAATTCAGTTGAATGATAAGGCCAGAAGGCCAATTACCAAGGGTTGAGAAGTAAACAAAAGAGAGGAAGTCAGGCAACAAGAATAAACAACTTTTTTAAGTATTTGACTGTGAAAGTAAGGGGGAAATATCAAGTGAGCATTTTTTAGGATGAGAGAGACCTGGCCACATTTTTAGGCAGCAAGGAAGGAATGAAACAATGAAAAAGCATTTCTTAAATGCCTGATATGTTCCAGGCACTGGTCACTAGTGATATAAATCCAAAAATGAGACAGCTGTTGTCCAGTCATGCCAGGCCCTTCTATCCTCCACTATTTCTTGAAGTTGTTTCCATGATACTATCTATCCATCTCATCTTCTGCCATCCCCTTTTCCTTTTATTTTCTATCTTTCCCAACATTAAGGTCATTTCCAATGAGTCCCATTAGTCCCTGCCTTCAAGAAGTTTACATTCCAATGGGGCAATATATTACATGGGGGAGAGTGGTAGTCAAGGAAGGGAGTTTTGGTCTGGGGAGTCACAAGTCAACTTATTGTCATATTAGTTTCAGAAACAATCGTCGTACTGATTTGATTATTATACCCAAAGAAAGAGTTAGAAAAAAAAGGGGGAAGTGAAAGAATTTGGAGGAGGGGGTAAAAAATAGAAAGTAATGACAGGAGAGAGAGCAAGATGAACAAGTAGGCCCATGTTTCCTAAAAGACAGCTAGACAAGGTGTCAAGAATGGCCAGACTCACTGTATTAGGTGAGTTTGCATTCATTCATCTAACCATCAGTACAGTTCAGAGTTCCAAAACTGTACGGATTAACTCCCAAGAGAAAGAGGAGAAGGCTGGTCCAAATAAGGAAAAGAAAGCAGACACAAAAGAGACTACAAGATACAAAGCAGGACTGGATGTTCTGGAGGACAATTAGAGAAGCAAATGTTTTTAAGAGTTGCTTTGACTAGTGTGTCCCTCTGCATTACTAGATTATAAACACCACATAGTAAATTGTGCTTCACCTTCTTCCTAGTCAGTCAATCAGGCAACAATCATTTATTAAGTTCTTGCTATGTTCCAGGCACTATGCTAAGTCATAGAGACACAAAGAAAGACAAAAATAATTCCTGTCTTCATGAAGCTTATATTCTAATGGAGGGAAGTAGATATACACAAGCTATATACTATATATGTGTGTTATATATACATATATGCTTATTTACATATATACAAACATATATATACATATACATATATATATATATATATATATATATATATATATAACTTTAAGGTTTACAAAGCACTTTTCATCAAATGAGATAAATAAATAGTAAACTTTTACCATAAAGAGTAAATAGAAGGCAGTATTGGAGGAGAAGGGGCCAGGTTGTAAAAAGGATAAGGGGACAGTTAAGGGGACAAGGAAGGGCCTCCCACAGAAGGTGGGATGTGTTAAGTCTTGAAAGGAAGCCAAAGAAACTAAAAGGTATGGGTGAGAGGCATAGGAACACAGATGGGAGATGAAATATTGTGTTCATGCAACTGCAAGTAAGCCCATGTTGCTGGATTATAGAGTACATTATGGGGAATAAAGTGTAAAAATAGACTGGAAAGATAAGAAGGGGCCAGGTTGTGAAGAGCTTTAAATGACAGAGGACCTTATATTTGATCCTGTAGGTAACAGAGAACCACTTGAGTTCATGGAACAGGAGGGTAAAAGGTCAGACCAACACTTCAAAAAAAGCACTTTGGCAGGTGAGTGGAAGATCAGTTGGGGACTGGAAGAGGCTAGAAGACAGGAGTCCAGTTAGAAAGCTATTATAATAGTTCAAGCAAGAGATGACAAGGGCCTGAACTAGGGTTACAATTACACAGAGAGGGTGAAAGGGCCATATATGAGAATCATTATATGGGGAGAAAGGACAAGATTTGGCAACTGATGGATACATGAGGCAAGTTGAGAATGACACTGGAAGTAATGACACTAGCTTCTTCCCAACCCCTCTTAATTCTAATGCCTTCTCTCTATTAATTATTCCCTATCTATTCTGTATATGTCTTGCTTGTATACACTTGTTTGTTTGTCTCCCCTATTAGATTGTGATCTCCTTAAGGGGAAGTACTTTTTTTTGCCTCTTTTTATATTCCAGGGCTTAGCACAGCTGTTGGCATATAGTAGGTGCTTAATGAATGTTTATTGATTGATTGTTTATTAATTGATTGATAAAGCAGGAAATCAAAACGGAAAGAAAACTTTGAAACAATAACCCAACTGAATGCCAATGCACAAATTTTAGGTATACTACTAGTAAAGAGGCTGTAGCAAAGAGGCTTTATGGAAAAAATCATACATTATCATCAGGTTGGATTTGTAGTAATGGAGGGTTTATTCAATATTAGGAAAACTATAAACACAATAGACCAAATTAATAACAAGAACAAAAAAATCATATGATTATGTCAACAAATAAAGAAAAAAAAGTTTTGACAAAATACAATATCCATTTCTGTTTTAAAAAACACTAAAAAACATAGGAATAATATTTATCTAAAACCAAGAGTCAGCATTATATATAACAGAGGAAAACTAGAGTCTTTCCAATAAGATCATAAGTGAAATAAGGCTGCCCGGTTGTCACCACTGTTATTTAATATAGTTCTACAAATGCTACCTATTGAAATAAGACAATAAAGTAAGACAAGAGGGAATAAGTATGGGCACAGAGAAAATGAAATCGCCACCTTTTGCAAAAGATGTGATAGTTTACTTAGAGGACCTAGAGAATCAACTAAAAATTAATTGAAACAGTTAATAGATTCAGCAAATTTACAGGATACATAATAAATTGCCATAAAACATCAATATTTCTATACATTACCAATAAAATCCAAATTAAGAGATATGTATAAAAAATTTAAAAGTCTGCCTCCCAAAACACACAGAAACTATATGAATACAAGTACAAAACACTGTTTATATTAGGGATTCTTAGCCTGTGGTCTGTGATTTTTTTTTAATATTTTGATAAATTTCTTTCCTTTATAATACTATATGTTTTGCTTTATGCATTCAAAAACATTCTGAAAAGGGATCCATTGGCATCACCAGTCTGCACATATTCATTATTCTTGGACAGGTCGAGTCAATATAATAAACATGACAGTATTAAATTTATCTGTTTATGCAATACCATACTAATCAAACTACCAAAAGATTACTTTGTAGTGCTAGAAAAAAATTTATAAATTTATCTAGAGGAACCTCAAGAATAACAAGAGAAATATTTTTTTTAAAGTGAGGAAGAAAGCTTAGTAGTAACAGATCTTAACCTATACTGCAAAATAGTAATAAGCCAAATGATTTGGCACTGGTTTAAAAATCACATCATAAATCAGAGGAAGAAGAAAGAAATTTATTTTCAGATCTATGGAAAGAGAAAGAGTTCATAATGAAACAAGGGATAGAATCATGGGGGGGAATTGACAATTGTAACATAAAGGTAAAACATTTTTGCACAAACAAAAATAATATTGTCGAAATAAGAAGGTAAAGAGTTAACTGGGGAAAATGTAGCAGATTTCTCTGGCAAAGATATCATTCCTAAAATATAATTTATTTAAATTTATATAAGACTAAGAGTCATTGCCCCAATGATAAATGATGAAAAGGTTACAGATAGAACACAAGTCATCAACAGCCACATGAAAGTATTCCAGATCACTAATAGAGAATTATTTTAACTGCAATTAAAGCAATTCTAAGGTACCACCTTAGTCATCAGATTAGTAAAGATGACAAAAAAGGAAATCGATATGTGTCAGGGAAGGTGCAGGGGAAACAGAAACTCTCATTAATGCACCACTGGCAGATCTGTGAATTTGTATAGTCATTCTGGTAAGAAATTTGGAACTATGCCCAAAAAGTCAATACAATGTAGATAACCTTTGATCCAGTGATACAAGTACTAGGCCTATATCCCAAAGAGATCAAAGAAAGAGGGAATTTTTTCATATTTCTCATATGTATACAAATACTTATATCTGCTTTTGGGGGCGTGGCAAAGAACAGGAAACTGAGGGAGTATCCATTAAATGACAGAGGATCGATCTGGTTTTATGGATGGACTTTTCTGGATTATTTTGTCACCCTCATTCTAATGAGTAAATGTTATGATTATTTATTATAAATCTGAGTTTTTCCTGTGTTGAAATTTTGATGACATGAAATTGCACCATGTAAATTTATAGTTTCACATTATAAACAAGTCATTACGCACATTTTCTTGCCGATTCATGCTGGACTTCCCAATAATGCATGACATGCTCACCTGCCAACACTTGCTTGTTAAGACCTATCAGCAGACTTGACCACTGATGGATTAGAACTCGCATTTTGTATGTTTATTTGGAAAATAACATAATCGCTACTACTTTGACTCTGTTACTGTAGCGGCAAGCACCCCAATATCCCCAGGGTGACTGCCAACACAGGTTCTTAGATCTGCTTTTCAAAAGGAAAGCAACTCAAAGTGGGTTAACAAGCTTACTTTAATCAAACAAACATACATTACCTAGTTCAGGGGAAAAAGGTCAGCACCCCGAACTTCAGAGTTGCAGAACTTACAGATCAGACAGGCTTCCAAACTGTCCCAACATTACATGCATCAATACCAAATCACAGTTACCAGAGAGGGAAGCATCAACATCTGGGTTTTCAAAGCCGGGGGGCTCTCAACAACGGCTTCCCAGAGTCTCATCTGGTCAAATCACACAACACTTCTCAAAGTGAGCCCCAAAGCAAAGCCTCTCCTCAGGGTTTATATAGCCTTCTCCTGGCTCAGAGATTGTAACAACCTTCTGGACCCACTGCCCAATCACAGAGTATCAAGGTGTGGGCTTTCCTGAAAAACAAGCCTCCCACCACAAGCTCCAGGTGCACTTAAGCTAGGGACAGGGAAGATCTTTAAATCTGCATTTCCATTACAGTTACACAACAGATGAAACACATGCAGTCTTTCAAAATGTTCTTATCTTCTTTGCTTATGCTTCCACTACCTTCTTATTTTTATTCAACGCCCCCAATTGTACCCAGGGATACCCCCTGGACCATTTCAGCACTTCCTAGAGGCTGGTGTCACCTGCTTTGGGAACCTGTGCATAAAGTAACAACTCCAATTCCATAACTCACACAAAGCTGGAAGAGATCTTAAAATAATCTAGCACAAAATATATTTGTAGCAGTTCTTTTCATAGTGGCAAAGAACTAGAAACTGAGTAAATGCCCATCAGAGCAAGTTATGAAAGAGAGAGAGAGACAGAGAAATGGGCATATCTACACACACACACACACACACACACAAAATACTATTGTGCTTTAAGAAATGATGAGAGAGAGTGTTTCAGAAAAACCTGGGAAGACATAGGAAGCAGTACAAAGTGAAGTGAGCAGAACCAGGAGAATAATTTGTATAGTAATAGCACCCTAAAGGACAAACAACTTTGAAAGACTTAGTAACTCAGATCAACACAATGCAATCAGCCAGAGCTACAGAACTACATGATGAAACATAATATCTACTTCTAGATAAAGAGGTGATGTTCTCAGAGTACAGACTGAAGTATATTTTTTTTGACATGTCTAACATAGGAATTTGCTTTGCTTAACTATATCTATTTGTAACAAGCTCTGTTTTTCTTGCCTTCTTAATGGATGGGAGAGGGGGAATTGGGAGAGAGAAATTCTAGAACAAATAATAAAATTAATAATAACTAATAATTTTATATATAATATCTATATTTTTATATTTTGTATTATTGTGTGTTATAATTTTATGCATATATACTTATATTTATATATAATAACCAATAATAATTTTGGAACTAATAATAAGATAAAAATTGAATTTTAAAAATTTTAAAATAAAATATTCTAATACAACTCTCAATTTACAGGTAAGGAAACTAAAGCCTTGAAATAGTAAGTGACTTGTTAATCTTCCAACCATGTTCTAACTCAAAGTCCAGGACACTTTCTACTATACCAAATGGTATATTCCAAGACCATTCTAGAATTTTTCCTCATATGTTCCTGTTTCAAATCTAATTAGACTAGGCTATTAGACATATATTAATAATACTGATGATACTATAATGGACTGAGGTCTTGAGAAGTATTCACAAATTGTAGAGGCTATGTCCATTTCAGACTTTGGCCAGTGTAAAGTTTTTAAGAAGCATAAAAAAGTTACTTAAGCAATCTGAAAGAGTGCTGACCCTTGAGTGAAGCCAAAGGACATAGGAAACATCTAGTGACCAGCTGAGAGAATCAGCCACAGTTCTTGGACCATTATAAAAAAGAAAGCTAGAAGGGGCAGCTAGGTGGCGCAGTGAGTAGAGCGTCGGCCCTGGAGTCAGAAGGACCTGAGTTCGGATCCGGCCTCAGACACTTAATGCACACACAAACAAAAACCTAGCTGTGTGACCTTGGGCAGGTTACTTAACCCCAATTGCCCACCAAAAGGCAAAAAAAAAAAAAAAAGCTAGACAGCTCTGGAGAAAATCAAAAGCTCAGGAGATCTAGCAATAGAGATGGGAGATAGCACTGAGGAAAGAACTCACCTGTTGAGATATTGCATTTAACTTCTGCCTTTCCCCTCTTCCAGAGTGCAGAAAGAGGGGAGAGAATTTCTTCCTCCCCCTCCATCACTGGCAATGGCATTTTGCTACTGAGCAACTAGCCTAGTAGGGATTTCCATGCCTAGCAGAAAACAAGTTCAGAGAATCCAGCTGTGGAGTCAAGTTGGGCTGTGAAAAAGAGTAGAGCAAGGGGAACAGCAGAAAGGCCTGTCCATGCCGGAGGGCAGTGCAAAACGAGAAAAGACATCCAATGCAGTAAGGGTCCTGAAGTGCTTGGCCCCCTGCAGTTGCTCATGCACACCCCTCTGGGCTGATGCCCACGTTTCTAAGCGCTGCTGCCTGGATACAGGTCTGTGGAATGAGCGTTTTTGTACAACTTTCATGCTGTGTGCCATTTTAGTAAATACCTTTGCTTTGAGCTAATTATGTCAACTGTTAAAAGCCATAAATAGTTTTAAGACTTCAGAGCCACAAGGTTCTGTCAATCTGGGATAGTCACTTCCAAAGCCCCTAATCTGAAAGCAAGTTTTTGGCAAGGGAAAGAGGTAGGTAGCACAGAGGGAGGATTACACCAATAATACTGTTTCCACTAGCAAAGGATCTATGATGTCATCAACCTGAAAACTCTTCCAATGTGCAAATTACAACTCCTCCATGCTTTAGTGGATGGTTTCAGAAGTTGCTGAGACAGGAAAGTCATCATCTTTTGGTATTGAGTCTTTCTAATATATTTTTTTTCTTTTTGCTTTTTGGAGAGGGAGGGCAGGGCAATTAAGGTTAAGTGACTTTCCCAAAGTGACACAGCTAGTAAGTGTTAAGTGTCTGAGGCTGGATTTAAACTCAGGTCCTCCTGACCCCCAGGGTCAGTGCTCTATTCACTGTGCCACCTAGGTGCCCCTAATATTTTTAATAATAGGCTGTTCTTCAGACCCAGCAAGTCCCACTCTCCAGGAAAGACGGTACTTAGGGTGAGACTGTCCTCTTTTGCCCTCATTATTCTCCATTCTCCCCACACAGCCTGAACATCTGTCCATCAACTGTATTTGCCTCATGCAGATCCAGCTAGCATAGTTCTGGCTAGTTAAAAGTCTAGGTTTTCACTTCATGTCCATAGATAACAGCCATCAATCAAGGCTAGTATTAGAATTGGTAAAAGACAAACAGCAACAGTTTCCAATAACTGTTCAACCAGTCAGCCACACTCAACAATCAAAAAACCCTTACTCTCAGCAGCCATGTGTAGACATTGTCTTGCAAGATATATTTCATCAAAGGTCTGGGTGCTCATATAAGCATACAATGAAATCCTTTAATTAGTCTTTAGGTCATTTACAGTAGCCCATAAAAGCAAACCATCATCAACTGTCTTTCTGAATTTTGTAAAATGAATTTACCACCGTTCTGTAATACACTACTACTATAACATATTTATATGTCTTCTCTCAGTATCTGAATCAAAATGTCAAATTTTCAGAACTGCTAACTCGTTTAAATAAATTGTTACTTACCTTTTTTGAAAAATAATTCATTATTATTGCTTGGGAAAACAAGTGCTCCATTCTTTTTCCTGTGAACCATATGTTTTCCCACATATAGCATGGATTCCATTGTTAGTTCAACAGCCATTGTATATTGCATTTAGTCTTGTAAATAGATAATCCTCTTTGCTTTTTCCTAGTTCCAGTGGGGAAAAAAAGGAAAAAATATACTAATATAGTATTCAGTGCTGAAAAAATACACTTACAAAATGTCAAGAAAAAAACATCATGACCAAATCTTGCAGTACTTGACTATCAAAAAGGTTAAGCCTTTTCCCCCTTTATTTCTTCTCTCTCAGATTTATGCTGAGAATATCCATGTAAGTTCTAAACTGACGACCTTAGTTTCTTACAGTTAGGCAGAATCTCTCTACAGAACTCAACTGTCTAGTTACAGCTTCTAAGTACTATTTCATCATCTCTCTTAAGAGCTAATGATTACATCCTGGTTCTGGAGACAAGTTTTTGCCAGCTAAATTCATTGTAAAACAAACAAAAGCCTTGAAAAGTAAAGGCCAATATTTGTCCAGGAAGTCTCAAAGATATAGTACTTCTGTAGCACCCTTTCTATGCTAATTCTCCCAATTCACACTAGAAAGCAGACTAGGTTCCCCAGAAGACAATGAATTTACTTTCCTCAGGATTCTGGGCCTGACCTTAAGGGGCTAGGATATCTAATACTGTTGCCCATGAGCCCCTATCCACTGTACTTTCCAATATTTACCAACCAATTGATATAAATTAGCATTTTCAGAACATATTTAATGGGAAGGTATAGCAAAGAGAGAAGTTACAAAGCATTCCCAATTCCAAAGCAAACTTTGCCCTCTGAACAGCCCTTGAGGAGAATGTGATCAAGTTTAGAATACAAAGGTGTGAAGCATACAGGTAGGGGACTAGTGGAGTCCAGAGGTACCTTACAACTACAGTTTCCACATCATAGGGGTTAGAGGCATGGCACCCTCAAGATATGGAAAATCTGTGTAAAAATTTTTGGCCCTCCCTTTGTACCAGAGAAGTCTGAATTATTACAGTATTAAAACATAAAACATTGATATACAATACTATATATATTTTATGCATTTATGAGTTTCTAAATTTTTTTCTGTGTCATCTGTTGGTCTTCATGTGTCATCTGTGGCTTCCACAAAATTCACCAATATTTCTCATTTAATTCTTATGCCAACCTGTTCTCTATCTAAACCAAGATGAAGAAAGTCACAATGTAGAAGCAGTGGCCTGAGGAACTCTTTTCTTCCCTTTTGAGTCCCACCAGGTTTGCTTCTAAGCACTGTGTCAATGATAAACGAGGCAGTCCCTTGCTCATTTAGGCTGATTCCTTGCCAGCATAGTGAAGTAGTAAGCCTTGACATTTCACTGGCTTACAAGGGGCTCATCTTTGTATCCTGAATTCCTGGAACCCAGTGTGCCCCCAGCACCTGCATGATATCTTGCCTGAGTGAAGTAGTAAGGCTTGACATTTCACCCCTTATGAGGGGCCCATCTTTGTATCCTGAATTCCTGGAACTCAAAAATCCTCCCCTCGGCTCGATCAGTGAACAGCCTGCCCCAGCCCACATCCTGCACTTGAATGATATCTGCCTGACCAGTCTGCCCCATTATTGTTACTCCTGATACGATGGTGGTCTTTGACTATTTAAACTGTGTGTCTACTGGGGTTCGGGGCAGCTCCTGGGACTCTATCCCTAGGACTGCCGCTGGCCTGCTAATAAACACTTCCTGAATTTGATTACTGATGGTCTTGGCCTGTTGATTCTGTCCGAGTGTCCATTTCACTGGTATTCTGGCTAACAGGTCAATTCATTGCTGGACTGTGTCAAGCAGGTTGCTCAGCTTGATTCTTACCAGACTTGGCTGCCATTGTTGATGAGGTGATTTGGCTCTAGTTGCTGGTAAGAACTCTTTGATGGTTCTCTGAATACATTGATTACCTGGGGACTCATTATCAGGAATACCAGTAAATAAGAATAAACACCAACTAAGAAAAAGAGAGGTTTGTATTCAAGGACATGTGGTAGCTGGGTAAAAAGACAGGGTGGCATCTACTATCACTGCCTCTCCCACCCCACAGCAGTTCTTGAACCAGATCCGTAGTCACTAGGCTCCACATGTTGAATGGAAACAAAACCAATAAGAAAGGATAAATTCAAGCATGCTTTAAAGACTGGGTCCTCACTAGCCAGTCTTCCCATTAATATTTCCATTGAATTATAAAATATTCAAGAATTTGGTCCCTTAGGCTATTATGGATTTTCAAAAGTCTTTATATTAAAGATTTAATTATGGAAATTTTAGCTATGAAAGTGTGTTCTATTCATACTCCATTGGTACCACAGGGTCATTTGGACCTAATAAAAATTTTGAAGCTCTGAGTAATTCATTTGCATATGAAAAGGCAAGGAAAAACTGAGCAGCACTAATAATTTGCCCCTAGGCATAGATTGCCTCTATCCCTTTTGCCCTTTATTCTTTTCCTCACCACTTCATTGGCACTGACCAACAGGAGTTACAGATAGATCTTGCTATACACAAATTTGTGCTGCAAATTCAACTTTACACAGTTCTGAAAGAAATCCACATTCCAAAAAAATTTAGAAAATTCCTTAGGTTGAGTGGACACTGTAGGTATGATGCAAACAGCATAAATGATGGTGGGAAGCTAAGAAGCACCATTAAGTTAGTCCCCCAATGTCTGCATACAGTGATTCTGTGCCTCTCCCTGTGTTCAATAGTGATCCTTATATTTTCACCATGACTGGCAACAAACTTGTTCTTGAGGGGAAAAGTGAACCATCTCATAAGTCTAAGCCAATAGACTTGGAAATGAAAATGAAAATAATGAGAAAACAAGAAGGCCAAAATTGCTGTCAATAGTATGTGAAATTAATCTTATGGTGTCAACTGTAAATAACATAGTGTGTGGAATGACTTGCAGTGAAGTTTCCCCATTCTGAACATCATATATACATTCTTATTACCTCCTTATATGTTGTAACTAAGTTCAGTATTGTTTCCCCATATATATATATGTAGGTCATTGTGTATTTCAAGGTAATGTAAGAACTACTGAGTATTAATACAATTGATTGGATTAACTATTGAGGCCAAATTAGAGGTGTTTTTAGTTTGGGGAAAGGAATGGTAGTGTGAGAGGTAGCAAAGGGTTAAGTTTCTATAGAACTGCAAGAATTGCTAAAACAAGACTGCTGATAAAAAGTACCAGACAGTAACCTTGGGAAGAAGTTGAGTTCCCAGTTCCTAGAGAACTCCTAGATAATACTAAAAATGAAATAATGTAGAACAAAAGGAGCTGGCAGCAGCAGATGGATTTGACCAGTTAGAAAGCAGACAGCGGCCTTGGGACATTCGGGCCCAGATAAGGACATATCTAGCTAGGTTGGACTGAAGGGGGTTCAGTATTCTGAAGTTACTACTGCGCTTACATAGTGGACCTCACGTATTATGTATGTTATCTAACAGAATTAGAGCCTCATTAGCAATAATTAGGTTAATGTTTGAGAGGGGCTGATAATTCTTGTCTATTTAACCCAGCTTCTGCTCCTGTAAGGTGGCCTTCTCTCCCTGGATTTCCCAGAGACGGGACTGCCTGCTTCTCACGAGATTCTAATAAAACTTTCTACCTTTACTTTGAGAATTCTCTGCCCCACACAATAGTGAAAGATGATGCCCAAATAAAGCATTGCAAAAGGCAAATGTTTGCATGAAGTTGACTCATGTGTCAAAATAAAGAGAAGATGCTATTCTAGAGATGGAGAAACTATTAACTATGTGGATATGATGAAGTATAGGCTCTGGGAACTCCCTAGAACTCCTTGAATCTTCCCACTTGATGAGGCCTTCTCCCAAGGCCATAAGCCTTCCATTATCTCTATGACTGAATCTCTGTTACCCTTAACCTAGCCTAGCCCACCATTGTCTGTTTCCCACCCTTGATCCCATCAAAATCCCATTCTCTTGGTTCCTAGAGTCAGACCTCAGGCCCATCAAGATCCTCCCTGGATGCCTCTTCCCATCACTACAAACTACTAGACCCCTAGATCCCCCAGACAGTCCTTCTGTATATAGGATCCATGTTGCCTCCATGAAGGTGCTGAGACTCAATCTGGCCTGCTTGTCAATACAAGTATCACAGATGCTTTAGGCTCCTTAATCATCTACTCAAATAGCAAATCTTTAACAAACTTTGCTTTTTCTTTGGCTGAGAGAAGGCTTGAGTGGAATTTATTCGGCAGGACCCAGAGTGTCGGTATTTTGGGGTCCCAAGTACCCCTAAAACCTAAACCTCAACAGATAAAAGACCAGAATCAGAATATTTCTTTGAGTGTGATGGAAATTCCAGCCAAAGCTCAAAGTCTCTTTGAAGATTTAAAGTTAAAGTACCCTGGAGGAACAGAGGTATTTACAGCAAGCAGTGAATGGTTTGTATGATTTTAAAATCTTGCAGGATTTCATAATGTACACGTGTTGTTATACCCAGAAAACAGAAGCAAGACCCAAGTAATAATTTATAATTGAACCCTTTATTTACGCAATGTGTTAGCTGATCAGGCCAAATGGCAAGCTGATGGGGTACCGTACCACTGTCCCAAATCATACAGCAGAGATCTCAGGTAAAGCCTCAGCTTTTAAAGGAACGCCAGGAGGCCAAAGGTTAGGTATTATGCCAATAGGAACTTGCAAAGGTAAAAAACAGTGATTGGTCAGTTCACACCTTGAAATTCCTGCCAACACCAACTCTCCCTGACCCAGCAGCCCACCCACCTCCATGCATGAAGGAGAGCTGGTTGGGGAAGGGCGGAGCTAAACCCAGCAGTCTGCTCACTTCTGTGAGGGAGAGCTGATTGGGGGATGGGAAAGAATGGGGCCAGGTACAACAGTGTCAGGAGAGGCTGCTAGTAGAGATATTGAAGCAGCAAAGAAGTTCCCTGATTTCCTGCAAAAAATAACAGATGAAGGTCCCTACTTGCTTGAGTAAATGCTTAATGTAGAACAGGGCTGCACAACCTGTAGCCCACCAAAGGATTTCAGGTGGTCCATGAAATGTAGCCTCTATGTTATTCTCAGGCCCCCCATAATCTTTTGGCAAGCCACAGGTTGTGTAGGCCTGGTGTAGATGAAACTGGCCTATTTTATCAAATATCTCAAAACTACATCTTGGAGGGAAACAATATGCTGGAGCATAAAACTTCAAAAAACAGGGTTACTCTGGGACTTGCAAATTAAAACCTTCTCTTGTACACTACTCAGAAAATCCCAGACCATTGAAAGTAATGAGGGAAGGGTAATAGGTTCTACCAGGGACCCCGATCACTATCAGTGACCAGAAACCCTGCAATTCAGTCTGGAAAGAATTCACCAGGCTCAAGCAGACTTGGAAGCAGAGATTGTAAAAGTTTATTGTTATGCTGCACAGCACAGTGGGCAAGGATTCTTATGGAACCTGAAACTTACAGAAATCACAGGTATAGTTTTAAGGAGTCAAGACAGTAAATCAGGTGTCAATTATGCTAACTAGGTGAGTATGGGTGGGATTAGGGAGGAGTTAAGGAGTGGTCAGTGCTTAATGGAACAACCACGTTTAATATCAACTGTAGGGGCGTATTACCCATAATTCACTGGGAAATAGCCCAAGGCGGGGCTACCTGGAAGTGTGGTTTTAAGACTGACGCGTCAGTAAGTCAGCCAGGGTCAAGGCTGACTGAGAAATGCCCAGTCTGCCACCCATCAGTGTCATGTTTGACAAGATGGATCATGGGAACCAAGGCTAATGGAGATTCAGTATGGGTATAATTGGCTAAGGAGTTAACCTATAGATAGGGCACTGAAGAATTCAAGGTGCAGCTGGCCACTCTACTAAGGGAGATAACATTTGCCTAAGCTAAAATGTTTATAGATAGTTGAGTGAAGGATTCATAGGTAGCTTGTTATTGTTTCAAGCAGAGATAAACAGTTCATAAATTGTTGCTGGGCAGAGTGCTGGCAGGGGGAAGAGGCAGAGTTAATGCTCTGAGACTGGGGAGGGGAAATGTGACTTTACAGACATAGATCCCAAGCACCCCTTTTACAAACTGATGTTACAAACTGATATTACAGACTGATGTTACAAACTGATATTACAAATATATATCCCAAGAACCCCATCAAAAAGAATCAGCAAGGCAATACTACCTGTGCATTATTTTGTTAACCCTAAGGCACAGATAACCTTTATCACCTTTGTACAAGGGTTTACGCACTACTTTCTGAAGCAGAGAAGTTTTGTAAAAATAATGGCATTCTTTTTAAGATTCTGCCAATTCTGGATAATGTCCCAGTCCACACTCCCCATCTGGATGATTTTAATGAAAATGTAAAGGTGTTCTACCTTCCCGCTAATACTACTTCACTATTACAATCTATGGATCAGGGAGTGATTGTAAATTTCAAGGTATATTATTCACACATTACATTTGTCCAGACAATTGTAGCTTTGGGTGCAGATAAGGACTTCACATTGAGAGATTTCTCGAAGTCTTATAATATTTACCAAGAAAAGTTGGAATATTGCTAAGGCATGGCAAGATGTAACTGAAAGTTTGGAAAAAAGTGTTACCATAATTCATTCCTGATTTTCATGAATTTGACAAAGATGAAACATTGGAATAAGTGAGTAACAAAATTGTAAAATTAGCACAAGATTTGGGGCTAGAAATGGATGAGAAAAATGTGGAGGAGTTGATTGAATCTCATAGAGAAGAAATGCTGAATGTGAATTTGATTGAGCTGCTAGCTGCAAAGACTGAAAAATAAAGAAAGGAAAGTTTCAGAACTGAGGTCAAACCAAAAAGATTCACAGTGAAATAGCTGGCTGAAGCATTTCATCATTTGAGTGAATTTTTTCTTGTACTGAAAAGATAGATCCAAATACTTCAAGATTTTTAAAGTTCAAAGACTAATTGAAGACAATATTGCTTACAGTCATCAAATATAGGAGGAAAAGAAAAGAGTCACTGTCTAAAAATGTCTTGATAACTTTGTTTTTAGAAAGTTGTAGAGTCAACTGGAAGGGGCAACATATTGTACACCTATGTTAACTTCACTGTATAGTACTGTACACACCTGTCATTTCATGGCCCTCTATTATCATGGCACAGTATTAGTATATTTGCATTTCAGTTCATGTTATAACTTGCATAAAGGCATTATTTTTTGTGAGGCATCTAGATGCCTCAGTGGATAGAACACTGGGCATGGAATCAGGCAGACCTGAGTTCAAATCCATTCTCAAACACTTAACTAACTGTGTGACTCTGAGCAAGTCACTTAACCTTTGTTTGCCTTGGAGGCAGCTAGGTGGCACGGGCCTGCACCCAGGAAGACCTGAATTCAAAGGCAGTCTCAGAAACTCACTAGCTAAGTGACCCTAGGTGAATCACTTAAACTCTGTTTGACTTCATCCACTTGAAAAGGAAATGGCAAACCATTCTAGTATCTTTGCCAAGAAAACCGCATATGTGGTTATGAAGAATCAGATAAGGCTAAACAGCAAATTATTTTGTATATGCCTTTGTTATATAGGTTAAGTAGAGGGGAGGGGGAAGATTCCTACTACATAAAATCACTTTACATAGAGCTCTGCAGAATGATCTATTTATGTAAAGTCAGAACTTTTTATATTTAGTTTTTTAAAAATAGGGAATCCAGGGGCGGCTAGGTGGCGCAGTGAGTAGAGTGCTGGCCTGGAGTCAGAAGGACCTGAGTTCTGATCCGACCTCAGACACTTAACACACACAAACAAAAACCTAGCCTTGTGACTTTGGGCAAGTTACTTAACCCCAACTGCCCTCCAAAAAGGAAAAAAAATAGGGAATCCTGAATTCTACAGTATTATTGGGCAAAAAGCCATTGCCTGGTAATGGCCTTGCTTTATAGAGTTGATGATTTAAGAAATGTATTGAATAGTCATATTAAGTTAGTATGAAGCTTCTTACCAAGAATTCTCAATTATGTATAAGGAAGAGGTAAATCTCAAATGTCCTAGTTTGTCAACAATATTCCGCTTTCTCACCTCCTGCCTGGGTGACAGCAGATCAGAACTAAGGTCCCAGGAAAGAAAAACTGGGAAAGTTTCTGTCAGTTCTAGGGAAAAGGTCCATAATCTTTCTGAAAGAACACAGCAGTACCTAAGCAAGGACTATAGTTGAGTCTGGAGGTAGAGAAAGGGATTCTGAGAAAAGGCTCAAAGAACTGGGAAGGTGGGATTTTAGCCAGGAGGCAGAAATGAACCAGGCATCAGGGACAGCCAGTCAAAATGTATCAAGTTGGGAGATGTAGTGTCTCTTGAAAACACCAAAGAGGTCCAACGTCATGGTATCATAGAATGTGTGGAGGGGAGTGAGATATAAAAAGTCTGTAAAAGTAAGAAGGGGCCAGGTTCTAAAAGGCTTTCAAAGTCAAACATATCATTTTGTTATATTTGATACTAGAGGTATCAGGGAGCCAGTGTAGTTTATTTAATAGGGAGACGACATGGTTAGACAATTTGAGAGCTTAAGATGGACTAGAGTGGACAGAGACAAGGAGATTATTCTGAGTGTGAAGTAATAACTACCTCTCCAAGGTGATGGTTACGAGAGAAGGAGGCCTATACAAGAGATAGTACAAAGGTAGAATCAACAGGACTTAGCAACTAAATGGATGTGGGGGAGATGGGTAAGCCAGTGAGGAATTAAGCATAACATGTTATGTCATGTGGTTTCCTACAGTATCCGTTTTGAACTATTATTTTCATTTATTCATTTTATTTCAGAACTAAAATCTATTTTGCAAAAACAAAAAGGAAATATGAATGTAAGTTCGAACCCCCAAACCCAATGGTATGGGACTCTGTCCTCATTGTGGAGATCAATGCCCTGAGAACACATGAGGGACAGGGTTGTATAGAAGGGAGAGAAAAGAGATCCTCAGTCTCTGCCTACTTGTAGCTTTCAGTATATATAGAGAGAAGGCTGTGAGGACCTCTCTTCAGAACCATGAAAGAAGAAAGACTCTGGCAAGAAGGTGCCACACAGAACTTTGATTCAATGGGAGAGCTCCTCCAATCTGTATTATCTAAGTGTATCTTCTCATACTTAGACCTTCTCTGGTTTATGGTTTTTTTGTGTGTGTGTTTTTTTTGTTTGTTTGTTTGTTTTTGCATTTTGGAGGGCAGTTGGGGTTAAGTAACTTGCCCAAGGTCACACAGCTAGGTTTTTGTTTGTATGTGCCTTAAGTGTCTGAGGCCGGATCGGAACTCAGGTCCTTCTGACTCCAGGGCTGACGCTCTACTCACTGAGCCACCTAGCCGCCCCCTGGTTTATGTTTTCTATCAACTCAAATAATGGGTTTTGGTTTTTGTTTGTTTTTGCTATTTGTTGTGTGTATGCCTTATGGAACTGATATTTGGTGGGAAAAGGGTCAAGTCTTGGATATTAAACTTGGAGTCCTTCTTTACCCATTAATGAATAGCAATCAGTAATTTAGCTTGAACCTAAAAATTCCATTTCCTAGACATAATATTTAAGGGAGCAGACAAATATAATTCTAGTCTGGTATTCCCTCTCTCTAAGAATAGCAGAGCAGTCAGGCCCTCTTCTACCAACCTCCAGCTTCCCCTCCTGGCAAGAATTGTAATCTCCTTTGGAGAAGAGTGGGGAGAAAGGCCTCTGGAGATGTATCTATTCTATCTTTCCTGTGAGCCAAATCAAGTCAGCCTCATTACATAAACATTTCTGAAATAATTCATTTGAATAAAAATATTTTGTTTGGAGCACATAGAATTTCTAACAAGTCTTTTCACCATCAAAGATAGTTAGGATCATCACATTTGGACCTTAACAGCATTGTCCTGAATATTTTAATAGATGAAGAGGAAATGGCATAGAAGAATGGAATGATGGGGGAAAAAAATCCACATAACATGAAGGAAAGTAAAATATATACTTTATTAAAGCAGGTCTTGCCCTCCAGCAACTTCAAATAATTGCCTATGAACAAGGAACCCAAGAAACAATCAAATACTCTTAAAAAAACCTACAATGCTTTTTCAGCAGTACTAAGGTCACCAATCATATATGCCATTTCAATACTTAACAGATATGTGGTTACAATGGTGTAGGTATAGTCTATCTTCAAAAACTGCTATGGCCCACAAATTCATCATTATTCACCAACCTAGTAATTGCCATGAATTTAGCTTGGCTGGACTTCAGACAAAAAATACAATCTGTCAGTAGGTCTTTCTAGTATGGTAGGACCGACTTGAACTTGTGTTACAATGAAATAATTAACAATAATAATAACTATCATAATAGTGTAAATTAATATAATATCTATGTGCCAGGTACTATGCTAACTGCTTTACAAATATTATCTCATTTGATATTCACAATAACCCTGGGAGGTAAATGCTATTATCGTCCTTGATTTCAGTTGAGGAAACTGGGACAAAGAGGTTGAGTGACTTGCCCAAGGTCGCACAGCTAGTGAATGTCTAAGGCTACATTTGAATTCAAGTCTTCCAGACTCTAGGTCCAGCACTCTATAATAATAACCAATTTATATAGTTATTATAATGATTAGCTCATTTGAGCCTCACAATAACCCTGGGAGGTAGGTGGTATTATCATCTCCATTTTACAGATGAGGAAACTGAGGCAAACAGAATGACTTGTCAGGGTCACACTGCTATTTATTGTATCTGATACTGAATTAGAACTCAGGTCTTCCTAACTCTAGGCTTGGTACTCTATCCCAGCTCCACCTAGCTGCCCCAGAAAAGCCTTTAAGAAAGACCCAGGCCTTTCTACAAACATCTCTGTAGAACAATGAGGCACCAGGCTAGGATGCTGGTACCCCACTTCCCCCAATAAAATAAGCAAAATATTCTTTCTCATCCCCCTTTAAAATTTCACAGTCTTAACTTCAATTCCAACATCATCACCTTCCATGAAAATTCCTAGAAATGACCACTAAGAACGCAGATGGGACTGGAGGGACCTAAGGAGCTTTCTAGTCTAATCCCCTCATTTTACAAGTGACCTTCTGCCTTCCCATTTTCTAGGTCAGAAATGCATCAGTAGTTTTATGTGTAATGTGTCATTGTTGAGCATCATTGTCATCCCTTGTCTGGGAGCTCTGGGCTTGTACAGATCTGGATTCATTGGGGGAAGGAGTTGGGATGGAAGAGCATGTTTTTGCTCTCATTCTTACTCTACCTCCAGCTCAGAGTAATCCCAGAAAAATATCTAAAACAAAGCTTTAGTACAGTTCATATCTAAGTTCTGCCCAAAACATAACAGGCTACCTTCTAGAAAAGGTACTCAACATATGATACAGATATCAAGTATAAGATGGTATTTATTTCTTCCATCAAATGTAGTACTCAAAGGTACACATGAAAAAATACAGAAAATGCAATCCATCCAATTAGTCCATTATATGCATTCTGAATATATATGCAAAGAAAGACAACTTTGTAGGGCTTTGAAGATGTTATAGTTTCACTTCAAACTTGCATTGTCCAAGCAACTCATAAGTTCTAGGTATAATGGTCAGCCAGGACATGGCTTGGGCTTGCATTAGCCCTTCACAGAAGAATGGTGCTGGCAATACCCATTTTCTATTCTGTGAAGCTCTCCTCTGATCAACTGATACCTGACTCTCAAACTCAGGGATTCTCTTCAAGGGCTAGCTTGAAAGGTAGGCTGGAAATGTCCATTTCTCAGTATTGCTAGTTACAAATTCATACGTGGGGAAGAAAATAGCAAAGCAAGAGAAATCCACTTGGAGCAGTACAGTGGAAAGAGCATCTGGGTTCAAATCCTACCTCTGGTACTCACTATCAGTCTGACCTTGGAAATCAAATCTTTAACCTTCTTGGGCTTCAGTTTCTTTTCTTTGTCAGATAAAGGGGCTACAATAAAAGGCTTCTGAGGTCCATTCTAGAGCTATGATTTTCTTAACTTTGGCTCAGCAAGGTCAGCACATGTTTTTATGGCCATATCCTTGTAGCTGCCACTGCAACCCATGATGGAGGAAAAGCTTCCCTCTCTGCTCCTTATTGCAAATCCTGGGGAGGGAGAGAATCCCACCAGAGAAGGGCCCAGAAGAGTGAGGAAAACTAAAGTCTATCCTCAACTCCTGAAGTCCAGTTACAACCCCCAACTGCTTAGACTTAAGGAGTAAAGAACATGTTGGTAACTGATGATGTATAGGGTCTTAAGGTTTGCAAAGTACTCTACAGACAGCATCTCCTGAGTCTGGTCTTGTGAGGTAGGTACTATTGCTTCCACTGAACACATGCTTAGTTTCATGGTAGGTGCTAACACAGCAAATCAAGGGTTCCCATGACTTACCATGCCAGCACACATACACACCCGTTCACATGAGGTAACTGAGGACCTGTGAGGTTAAGTGATTTGCCCAAGATTACTGTCTTGGTGGGGAAATGGGTTTTCTGGCCCATGTCAGAAGAGTTCAAAATGTACTTATCTATAATTAAATATGTTAATAGGACTGTGATCTGCATATGCAAACTAAACATTAGAAAAGTGACCACTATGTAAACAAAATATTAAGAAAACTTTGGATTAGATAAAATTCACATATGGAAGTTGTTATGATTGGTCCAAAGTGTACATGATTTAATGTAACTATGATGTAACCTAGATAGAAACTGTTTAAGAATCAGGGGCAGCTGTTACACACTGCACTTGGATCACCACATTCATTGCAAGGTGCTGTGACCCCTCCTCCATTGGGACCTAGACTGACAAAGTCTAGGAAAGTACTTTCAGTTCCTTCTGAGACCCACAGGCTAGAGACTAGATCCAGTAGAGCCAAGACAGAGATCACATCTCTTCCTGTCCCTACTGCAATTAGGAGGTATGATTAACTAATGAAGGTTTGCTTGAATGTTGCCTACTTGTTCTTTATATTCATGACAAAAATGCAAGAAATCCAAATCTATAGTAGTCAGATGGTGTCACACCTGAGATTTTTAACCCAGATCCTTTAGCTCTAGAGCCTGTTTTCTTTCTATTTTTTCTGTATCTTCATCCAGAATAAAGCAAAATTATAAGGAATACCTTACAGTTCATTACAGTCAGAACCCAGATCTTCTAACTACACATTTAGTTCCATTCCCATTATACCATGCTGATTCCTGGGGACATGTTTTGCCCATAATAAGCACTTAAATACATATTTTTCACTGTCATCCACGTTCTTCTTAATTAACATCATTATTCCTCTGAAGTAGACACACTATTTAAACCCCAGCTTCAAAGTCTATTTGCATAAGACTGCTCACTGGTAGAGCTTGCTCTCTCAATGCTCCATGTCTGCCATGAAGGGTAGGCTTGGTCGGAGCTTTGGAATTATCTCCTCCTCTTCTGGTTTCCAGCTTTGAAAGAGAACACATTTGGGTTCCTGACTATCTTCAAGGAGAGGTCTCAGACACTACTTGTGGGACCCTGGACAAGTCACTTAAACCCTGTTTGCCTCAGTTTTCTTAGTTTCCTCATCCGTAAAATGAGCAGGAAAAGGAAATGGCAAAGCACTCCAGCATCTCTGCCAGAGGGCAGAGTGGCCAGGCTCCCGCACCAGCCTCTCCCCCCCGCCAGGCTCCCCACCTCTCCTCCCTCCCCCCTGCCCGCCCCGGGCCCCGCCCCCAGGCTCCGGGCCCCCCCACCCCCACCCCGAGGGGAGACTGGAGACTGCAATTCCTGCCTCACACAACCTGGACACACACAAGCCCGCCCTACAGGAGAGTCCCCAGGGATGGTAAAGAACGTAACTCGCATCCCTTAAGCTCTGTTACAAGGCAGGATAAATGGAAATTATCCAGGAACGCGAGGCTACGTAAACCTCATTCCTCCTATAAGAGAAAAGGAGAAAAGGCGGCGGGAGGAAGCTGAAACGAGCTAGTCTGTGCGCATGCTCTTAAACCCCTACGCGGCGCATGCGCGGAGGGGAGCTTGCCTGGCCTCCCACTGCTCACTTCGCCCGCATCCCCGGGGTCAAGGCGCTATGGAATCGGCGGTGGAGGAGCTGATGCCCCGCCTCTTACCTGTGGAACCCTGCGACTTGGCGGAAGACTTCGACCCCTCCGTGCCACCTCGGACGCCTCAGGAATACCTGAAAAGGGTCCAGTGAGTGGCTTGGCTCGGCGCCTCGGGCCTCCCACGCACCCCCCTCCCCCACTGAGGGCTGGGGCGGGGGGGGGGAGTAGCCCTAGCGCCCCTCCCCCTCACGGGCCCTCGTGGCCGCGGCGGGACGCGGGGGGGGGCGCCCTGCCACATCTTGACCCGGGGGCGCTCCGCCTGCGGCCGGGTCTGGGCGGAGGGAGCCCTGCGATGCTGCGGGGCGGGGTGCGCCGCGGAGCCGACTTCCCAGGGAATGAATTCATCCTGAAACGAAAAATGGTTTTTAAATTCTCTTTTTTTAAAAAAAACGACTTGTAGGCTTGAAGCAGCGCAGTGTCCGGATGTGGTCGTGGCACACATTGACCCAAAGAAGCTGAAAAGGAAGCAGACAGTGAATGTTTCAGTGAGTTGTGTATAGTGTGTTGTTTTGTGTTTTCTTAAAGCAGTTGAGGTTGTGACTGGCCCAAGGTCACTAGGCTAGTATTGTGTTAAGCGTCTGAGGCCGAACTTGAGCTCAGGTCCTGCAGACTCCGGGCAGGTGCCCTATGGCCTGCGTCACCGAGCTGCCCCACAACATGAAGACCAGACTTCTGTGTTCGTCTTTAAGGCCTTACGAAATAATCAGGTCCCAGAGATTCTTTAAGTGCCTTCAGAAGTCATGATTTGTCTTCGAAGTTGTGTAGTTAACATAAGTGGTTTAAAATAACACCCACCTTGTAAGTCTTACTGTAGTGTACGGGCTGGGTCAAGAGGGTTTAGAACAGAAATCAGCTCAAGTGTTCATACATCTTGTGCCTAGGACTGTGCCACAGTTCTGGGGATGCAAAGAAAGGCAGAAGCAGTCCCTGCTCTCAAGCTCAGCCTGTGTGAGTCCCTGTGCTGCCGGGCTTTCCGCCCCTACGATATTGCCCTTTTTTAAGGGTTCATTCCGGCTGTAAAATTTCATCTAGTGGATCAAGTCTTTTGAGGCAGCTAGGCCAGCCCTGGCGTCAAGAGGACCTAAATGCAAACCTGTCCTCATACTATAGATAACCCTGGGCAAGTCACCTACCCTGCCTGCCTCGGTTTCTTTATTTGCAAAACGAGGACAACGGAACCTACCTTATTTTTGTGAGATACGGTACCAGAAGACTAAATGCTAGCTGTCATCCCTGTCATTCTAGTACCTTTTTAGTAATTAGCTAATTGGAAGCCGCCCAAGAGAGTGTCTGTATTTATGTGCATGCAGCTCCCGGGTACTTTTCCCATAATGCCAGGCTATAGGTAGCAAGGTAGGTAAGCTGACCACTTCGGTGGTACTTGCTGTTGGCACATAAAACTACTTTTTTTAGGGTTGGGGGACCTTAGAGGCCTCTAATCCATCCCTCTCTGCTTGTACAGATGAGAAAATTGAGACTCAGAGAAGTTATGTGATGTGCAAGGTCACAGGGATTGACAGAACTGGAATTTTAATTCTGATCCTGTGACTAGTTTAGTGCCTTTTCATCTGTAAGAGCAACTTTAAAAGTCTTTACCTATTGATCCAGCTCTTTAGTGCAGGGCTTAAATGTATTTTATGTGTGTGTGTTTATTTTTAAAGTAGTTTCTTTTGTATCTTCAGTAACTATTTTGAGGATAGTTTTTCATTTAACAGGCATTTATTAAATATCTCCTTTGAGCAATCTACTTGAACTAGGTATAGATACAGAAATAAATAAAAAACAATCTCTGCCTTCCAAGATGATTTTTAGTCGTATTTGCAGCAGACACAGCAGAATGGGAAGCTTTTCTTCCAAAAGAATAAGCCAGTTTTGAGACTTATGTTCTTATATTAAGACTATATGCTGGGGCTGCTAGGTGGTGCAGTGAGTCACAAGGACCTGAGTTCAGCTGTGCCCTCAGACACTCAACACTTACTAGCCGAGTGACCTTGGGCAAGTAACTTAACCCCAACTGCCCTCCAAAAAGCAAAAAAAAATTTTTTTTTTATTTTAAAAGACTATATGGAGAGCAAACTTAGATTTCCTATTTGCGTGTAATGTATGGTAATATAGAAGTTGTGACTGTTAATAATTTACAGAAGAAACATGGAGTTCTAGAAAAAAGCATTGACTATAGAGTAAGAAGGCTGCAGTTTAAATTCGAGCCTTGCTACTTATTACCAGTGTAACCTTAGGCATTCTTTGGACATATTTTCTTAGCTAAAAAGAGATAAGACCACATGATCTTTAATGTCCCTTTCAGCTATATAATATAAGGGACTTTTTACTTAAACTTTATGTGGATAGTAGGTAAAGTATATCTTGTGAGTCTTGATTTTTATAATCGGTGCTATAAATATACTATTTCAGTTTTAAAATATCTATTACACATCTGTTATGTGAAGGGCGCTGTGGTAGGCACTAGGAAAACAAAGACAAAAAAAATAGTTCTTGCCCTCAAGGGCTTACATTTTTAGTGAATATTTATTGGATGGAAGATGTTAATAGTAGGCATTGCACAGAATTTGATCAAAAAGACATTTGGTTATATGGTCTCTCTGTTTAACAGTATGCCATCTTATATAACTATGTCATTTTCATAGCAACAGATCTCTCCCCCAATATCTTAAAATAAATTCTTGTCATTTTAACACATTTATTTTCTTTTCTGAATAATTGCTTCATATTCCACTTACATATGTGTGTATTTTAATCCACTGTAACCTATAATTTCTTTTCAAAAGATGGACAAAATAGACAAAAAAGTGGACAATACTAAGTTAGCATGCTGTTAAGCCGGGGCATTTCATTTCAAGTAATTCTCTAAATTTATCAACTATATCTATGCTCCATCAGGATAATAGACTAATGACAGTTTTGTGGGTTTTTTTTTTTTAACTAAACATACGATTTCATTATTATAGATTACTCCTGGGTGAGGAATCCCCCTTATCAATGTAGGTATGCAACTCTTCTTTAACTTTATAGTCTCTTATTAAGAGAGTTATCCTGGAGACAGTGAAGGTTAAGGAACTTGCTAAGTCTTACACCCAATTTGTGTTAGAGACAGGGCTGGAACCCAGATCTTTCTGACAAGTTCAGCTCTCTTTCCACTAAACCATGCTATAGATTTACAGCTTGCTAAGTGGAAGGTTAACATTTAAAGTCATTTGCAATCTGTTGGATTAAATTTAGGACATTTACTTTATTAAGGCTAGATCTTGGGGGGGGGGGGTTGGGTTACTGTGTGTGTCTGTGCCTGTGTGTTTAGGAAACACAGAACTCTATTACTTCTCAAGAGGTTATATAGTTTAGACTATTTTTCTACTTCCAAGTGAGCTCCTAAATGTAAACCATTCTGTGCTTTCTTTTAAGTTAACATGGATCATTTTTTACCATTTGAGGTACTTATGCTATTTTTAAGTGACTCTTAATATATCCAGACAGCAGTTGTCATCCAAAGACCAGCCTAGCCAAGTTTGCTCATTGTAAGGTTGGCTACCAAGTGTCTTATGGGTTTGAGGTTTGTTGTTTTTTGGTTTTTTTGCTATAACAACTAATCAGACAATCTATAAAGGAAGACATAAGGGTTTAATATAGTTGATAAGTTAATGGATTCTTGAAATATAGAAACTATACTGGAAAGAATGAAAGTCAGAGGACCAGGGTTTAAATCTTAGCTTGGCCCCTTACTATGTACCTGACCTTGCACAAGTCACTTAACCCTTCTGGCCTTTAGTTTCCTCATCTTTAAATATAAGTGACTTGTTCTAGAGACCGCTAAAGTGCCTTTTTACTTTCCATTTATGATCCTATCTTAATTTTTATTTTTCCTTCTATATAACTAGGTATCATTTTTATAGATATAGGGTGTGTGTGTGTGTGTGTGTGTGTGTGTGTGTATCCTTCCCTGATACCTACAAACATGCCCCTGGCTCTTCCATCCTTAACCTTCACTTAATCCTCCCATTCATGCCAGTTCTTTTTCATCTCCTGGCTTAAACTCCTTAAGAAAACCATCTATGCTCAATTTCTCTACTTTTCTTTAACTCTCTTCTAAATCTTCTGCATTCTAGCTTCTGACCTTATCACTCAGTTAAAACTGCCCTCTCCAAAGCTATCAGTGGTCTCTGAATTTCCAAATTTAATGACCTTTACCAGACTTGACCCTTCTTTATATCTCTGAAGCATTGACACCTGTAGATCACCTTTTCTTCCCGGATACTCTGCCCAAGATTTTAATGACACTGCTGTTTCCTGGTTCTTCTCCAGTCTGAACCCTCCTTATTTTCCTTTGCTGGTTCTTCCTCTCATGCCCACTAACCTTGGGTGTCTCCTAAGACTGTCCTGAGTTTTCCCCTTTTTTTCACTCCAGTGTTTTAGCTGACTCCCAAGGGTTCAACCGCCACCTCTACACAGATTTTTTATTTTTATTTTTTTCTTTTTGGAGGGGCAACTGGGGTTAAGTGACTTACCCAAGGTCACACAATTAGTTTTTGTGTTATGTTATCTGAGGCCGGATTTGAACTCAGGTCCTCTTGACTCCAGAACCAGTGCTCTATTTATTGCACCACCTAGCAGCTCCTAACACAGATGATTCTTATATCTAGATTTCCAGTTCTAGTCTTTCTCCAGAGTTACACTCCTACATCACTCTCCGCACATCTTCAACTGAATGTCTCATAGCATTCCAGATTCAGCATGTCTAAAACAGAACTCATTATCTTTTCCCTGAAACCTTTTCCCCTTCTGAGCTTTTCTATTACAGTCAAAGGTAGGGTAGCATCATCCTCCCAAGTCACCCAGGCTAGCCTCAGTGTCATCCTCAACACCTCACTCTACACATTTAATTTTTTTTCATTTCTGTCTTTACAACACCTCTTAAATGCCCTATCTTGCCACTACCCTAGGAGCCCCTTTGCTGGGTTAGTAGTCACAACCCTAGTCCTACCCTGCCCCTCCATCTCTCACTTTGACTACTGTAATAGCCTTATAATTGGTCTTCCTGCCTTATGTCTCTCCCCGCTAATCTATCTTCCATTCAGCTGTCAAAGTGATTTTTTTTTCCTAAAACATGGGACTGAGCATGTCATCCTGCCCCCCCACTATGTGTTCCAATGACTCCCTGTTGCCTCCAGGATCAAATTCCTCTTGGTCATTTAAAGCTCTTTATAACTTGGCCTTTTATCTTTTTTTCTAGGTTTGTTACTCTTTACTCCTCTCCACAGACTCTATGATCCAGCTACACTGGCCTGTTTGGAACTTCTCAAGTATAACATTCCATCTCAATCCCTTTGTACTGCCTCTACTTTTCTTCTCCTGCTTCCCTATCCCCCATGTCAAGTTTCCATGGCTTCCTTTAAGACTCAATTCATCTTACTTTCTGTAGGAGACCTTTCCTGGTTCTTCCCCCAAACTTTATCTCCATCACCTCCAAATCCCTTACCCTTTCAAATTACCTTCCATCTGCACATTGGATATATTTTATATGTATATGGTTATTTAAATGTCGATTCCTCCATTAGAATGTATTCTCCTTGAGGGCAAGAACTATTCTTACCTTTCTTTTTATCTCTAGCACTTGGCACATGATAAACATTTAATAAACACGTAATATTCTTACTATGTAATGTTCTTGGAGTTATCATACTCTTGTTATAATTTTACTGGTGTAACATTTTGGGGCTATTTTTTCTAGCTTTCAGGATGCCAGCCTGCTCCTGAAGGATACTCTCCAACACTTAAATGGCAGCAGCAGCAAGTAGCACAATTTTCAACTATTCGCCAGGTAACTCACTAAATCATCCAGGTAAAACCCTCCCCTCAGATTTATTTCTTTTTTTATACTCTATTAGAAAAATAGCATTCATGACTTTTAAATCTAAAGGCTATTATTTTATTTATAAACTAGGTGCTAAATTATTATATAATTATAAGATATACAAGTAAGTTTTATTGCAAATTGTTAGTACTCTTCCTCCCTCCTCAAATTATCTTGGATTTACTTATCTCTGTAAGTATTCTCTCTCCGAATAGAATATAAACTCTCTGAGAGCAAGAAATGTTTTTGTTTTGTTTTGTTTCCCCATGATCAAGTACATTGGCTTACACATAATAGGCACCTAACAGATATTGAATTTAATTGCTGGTGTTTTTGTAAAGCTTAATTTTTTATTATATTCAATCTTTTCCTTCATATGCATCTATTCTGTTTGACTGGCATTAAATAAAATTTTAATATAAAGTTTAAATTGACAGTTTTTTCTCTCTTAGAGTGTGACCAAACATAGAAATCACTGGAAATCACAACATTTGGATAGCAATGTCACCATGGTATGTGGTTCTCTTAACATTTACTTATCATAAGTTAATGTGTATTTATTACCAACCTTGAAAAAGAATTAACTTTTACAAAATTTTTATTCTCTTTATACAATTGTCATTCTGTGTGTCTACAAATTGGTAGCATCAATAATCTGAAAAAATAAAAATCGGTGATGTGGTATAGTATTTTAATCCATTTCATTTTTTCCCCCAACCTAACATATTTAAATCTTGAGGTTGATAGGTTTTTCCTCATGTTATGGACTCTCTGGCATTATTTTGAGTTATGAAATGTCTTCAGCATGTAGAAAGGGCTTAAAAATAAGTTTCTTAGGTTTTCTTATGGAGTGAATTTTTAAAATTTCAATAATAGTGCCATAAAGAAGAACCAGGTGTTATAACCGAGTACCTTTGTGAAGTTTAACATTTCGATGAGGAAGAGGCGTTTCCCATTCCCTGCTGCCCAAACAGGCGTCCAATGCTATTCTGTACATGCCTTACATTTGTAGAAGGATAGAATGAAGGGAGAAGTTTGAGTGATTTCAGTGAAGGAAACTTAGGCATTGGCATCTCAGTTTGAGTGTAAGAAACAAGGTTTGGCAAATTTTCAGACTATTATACAATAAAGTGTATTCTACTTTGTAAAATTCTGAAGGTTGTTAGTGTGCCTAGTAACTTGCTAAAAGGAAACTTTTTCCATATCTTTCAGCCAAAATCTGAAGATGAAGAAGGTTGGAAAAAATTTTGTCTGGGTGAAAGGTTATATGCTGAAATGTCTGTTGCAACAGCTACTGGTGAAAATCCAGGAATAGACTATGTGCAGGTACATGATGTGATATATTTAAGATGGCAAAATCATGAATACCCTAATTTCTGTTTTGTTTTGTGTTCTAAATAAGAATGCTTTTTTTAAAAAATAAAGAAGTACATATGAGCTACTTCAAGGTATCATGAAGCAACAAGGTGGTTTCATGGATAGAACCCTAAGCCAGGAAGGCATGAGTTCAAATCCAGTCTCAAATATTTAACTAGCTTTATGATCTTGGACAAGTAACTTAACTTCTCTTTGCCCCAATTTCCTCAACTGAAAAATGTGAATAATAACAACACCTACCTCCCAGGATTGTTGTGAGGATCAGCTATTCTTCTCCTCTGCCCCATCACCACAGAGAGTAATTGAAATGACTAACTCCTAATAACAACATGGGACATACATATAACTCTTGTGATTTTTAAAAATTGTTTTCAGTCTCATTTTATCTTTACAACATTGGTGTGAAGTTGATAGGGTGACTGATGGAATTCTTTCTTTAAAACATAAGGAAACGAGTCACAGAATGATTAAGTAACATGACTTGATCAAACAGTTTTATTAGCAGAGAAGAAACTAAAAAAATCCAGTTAACCTAATTTAAGACCTAATGCTCTTTTCATCATATTGTCTTCTACTGATTCTCAAGTCTATATATATGATCAAATCTAACTAAAGTAACATATTCATATCAACATAAGTCAAATTTGACTACACCATTTAATAATGATCACATAGTACTAGTCCTTTCTCACATATTTAAGAGATCCTTAGAATCAAAATTACAGAAGAAACTTTAAAGGTTATCTTGCCCAAAATAATTCATGACAGAGTGTTTTAAGTTCCACTCTGACTTGCATTTATATGTTTATGTAAATTTGAGGTAATATAAATCTAAGGAGTTCTAGATGATTGACCTATTAACAGGAAATAAATGAGAGTACCTTTTTTGTGCTAAGCACTGTTGATAAATACCCCCAAATAAGGATTCATTCCCTTCTCCCAAAAAGCTACAAAATATTTAGGGAGACATGCTTAAATGCAGGAGAAATAATTAGAGAACAGTTATGCTATAAAATGAATGTAACAGAATATTTATTCTCATTTGAAAAGTTAAGATAGATGAAACCAAGCTGCTTACTACTGAAAAAAACTTTGGAAAAACAAGACAGAAAGGTGATTTTGTTTTTTAAATTAATAATTTTTAATACATTTTAATAATTCTGTCAGTATCTTAATATGTTTTTTATTAAGCTCAGAACACTTTCACATTTTTTACATAACAGCATTGCTAGGACATAAGATAAATAAGTATTTATCTTCCTTTTACAATGAAGAAACTGAGGCATGGCAAAGTCATGACTGGCCTAGGATTATAGAGCAAGTTAGTGGTAAAGCCATAGCTTTAGATCCCATATTTATTTATTTGTAATCTTTTAATTTTTTCAGCACTTTGGGTTAAGTTACCATGGCCAACCTACTAGAGATGTGTTTAGTAAGGCTTGTCCTTCAAAGAACATTTAAAACATTTTAAAACCATTATGTTTTTATGAAATTATTTACTACAATACACATAAACAAAACACTTTTAAGAAAACAGTCACTTAGTTTTCTGGGACTCTTAATGCTCTGTAGTTTTTGTTAATGGGCAAGTAGGTAGCCCAGTGGATAGAATAGCAGTGCTGGAGTCGGGAATCCAGCTGTGAGATCCTGGGTAAATCACTTAACCCAGTTTGCTTCAATTTCCTCAGGAGCTGGAGAACAAAATGGCAAACCACTCTAGTATCTTTGCCAAGAACACCCCAAAATGAAGTCACAAAGAATCGGAAACAACTGAACAACAAGTTTTTGTCAGTTACATAAAGATTGATTTCTTTATTCATAAATTTTACCTTTCCTTAAAGACTTCTTGATGGAATCTAACCTACTTATGTCGTAGGATTTTTGTGAGAAAAGCACTTTGTAAATCCAAAATATATAGAGCCATGACGTGAGCCATTATTGACTGTGAAATATAAACCTTATGTAATACAAAGAGGGGAAAAGTAAGTACCTGATATAAAATGATGATATCTATCTAAGTGCAAGTTGTTTTTTTAATTGAATTCTTCAAATACAGAACTATTGTTTTTCTAAGGAATATTCCATTTTTTTCCTCTGAATGTTGCTATTTTGGGTTACTGGAAAGAAAACTATATTTTTAAACAAATGCTTAATTTTTGAGAGGTCATTTTCTTGTGCATCATTAGCATGTTGTAATAAACTAAAAACCAACAGAATATGAAGAACTTTTTTTTAACATTTTTCTTTCTGTGCATAGAAATTTCCCCAGTAAAAACAAAAACTTTATACTGTCTATCATTCATCATATTTTAATGCTGTCTTTATTTCTTTTTTACAGATTGGGTTTCCTCCCTTGCTTAGTATTGTTAGCAGGATGAATCAGGTAAAACTCATCTTAATTTAAGATAAGTGAAATCTTTCTTAACATAAAATGTGTTTGTATATATGTGTATATACACAAACTTATGTTTGCAGTTTATATGTAGTACTGGGTGAAAACATGGTTTGATTAAATTTTTAGCTTTATAGTCATAAAGAACTATAGAGAAAGGACTAAGCCATAGACATAAAGACTTAGAATTAAATATTTTATATATGTGTGTGTATGTGTGTACATACACACTAACATACATACATACACAGATACATGCATGCATGCATGAAAATGACATAGACATCTGACTTTGTAATCAGGAAGACCCAGGTTGAAACCTTGCCTCTAACACATATAATAGCTATGTGACACTGGCCAAATCATTTAACCCTGGTGTTCCAGGGTGTTCCAGGCAATTAACTGTCTAAGACTATAAATTGCTATATTGTGTGAGTAAAGGGAGTTTCCTTACCTGGGGTTTTCCTACACTAATAAAACTACATGCCCAGACCAAAATAAATAAAGATTCACATGAGCATGTGTTTATGCATACATATGTATGCCTGTGAATGATATTTCATTTATAATTATTGATAGTTTCTACATTAATAAAACTGATCCTTTTGTTTTCAAATCCTTCATAAACTGATGTTCCTTTTTTATTTTTTAACTACTGAGCCATATCCAGTAAGAATTTGACATCTATTTTCATTACCCATTACCATTAGGCACTATAAGAAGAAAGAAAATTTGAAAAAAAAAGGAAATAAATCATTATGTCAAATATAAGTCACAGATATAGATTTCTTTAGATGTCTCTGTAATCATCCTTCCAGAGTACAAAACTTAAACCTGAATAATAGTTGATAACTGAAACAATGAGTATATCATTGACTGATTCTCTTGAATCCTTTTGGCAACAATCCAATTCAAACTAGTTATAGTACAGATGATGTCTTCATAAAGAATTAATACATAGTCTACTTTAAAATACTGACTTAACTGTATAAAACGTATATGCTAAAATGTCTTGGATATTCAATATTTTTACACTAATAAAATTTCTTGTTTTTAAAAGGCAACAATAACTAGTGTCCTAGAGTACCTGATTAACTGGTTTGGAGAAAAAGACTTTACTCCTGAATTGGTATTATTTTTTTTTCTTTTTTATAATGTAGATCACATTTTAGTTATAAGTCTTTATGTTGTTATACTGTCTGTGTACCCGGTACCAGTGTAAAATAGCAGTATTTTAAAAACGATATGTCCAAATGAAGTGATTCTTGAAAATAGTTTGAAAGGACACTTCATTACTTTTAAAACATTCCTGGATCTCCTCTTATGGAATTGCCTTTAGAGCCAGTTCTTACAAGCTGTGCAAAAGAAGTCAGTTATTTTATTTCTTTAAAAATTTATGCCCTGTTTTTGACTGAAAATAAAGTCATCTGCCATATTCACCTCAATAGACTTTGAATAACTTTGAATTGTTTACAGAAATCAAATACATCAAAGAAAGGAAGTTTAGTAGAGTGTCATGGCTTTAGGGCTAGAAGGGGCCTTAGATCATCTAGTCCATTACCTTTATAGATGAGAACACTAAAGCCCCAGAGAAGCAAGTGACTTACCCAGTGTCACACAAATGATGAATGAGATAGCCACGATTTAAACCCAGTTTCTCTGACTCTAAATCCAGTACTGTTCCAGTGCTGCCTTTAGGATTTTGCCTTGAGATGATCTAGTATAACCCATACTTGAATGTAAAGTCAAATGCAAAGTCCTCCTCCCTTGTGTACCCACAAGAAGCTTTTGCTTAAAAGATCTCTAGCAAAATGGAATCCACTGCATTTTTAGTGCTGGTTCTGGAGTCAGAAGACGTGTATTGAAATCCTACCTCTAAACCACTTGTGTGACCTTGGCACTGTCCCCTGGGCTTCAAGAGGAGGAGAGGTTGCTGAGTGGTGGCAGTAATGACCCCTCCAGGACCAGTGATCTGGGGAGTATGAAAGAAGGTGCGACTAGTACTGGAAGTACTAGTACTGGAAAGGATGACCAAGGAGGGGAGCAGTAGTCTCTTTACTTGTTAAACTGAACATCCTCAATCCTGAACCTTTTTTGCCTTGATGTAAATACTGATTTTACACAACTGACTCTGGATTATCCCTTCACTCCAGTCCATTCTCCACATAGTTGACAAGTTGATTTTGCCAAAGTTCAGATCTAATCGTGTCACCCACTCCCTCACTTCCCTTATGTGCTCAGTGCTCTGTTTTTGTGATATCCTTGTGTTTCGCCTGCTTATTTGACCCCTCAGTCTCCTTTGCCAAAACACCATCAACTGACCATGGGTATATTTGGAGGCTTCATCCTGGACCTTCTTCTCTTTTATCTTCTCATTCTTGCTTAATGACCTTATATTTGCCCTCCTTTATGCTTAATTAGCATTTATTTGCATTTAACTTCCAAATCTCTATATCCAGCCTAGCCTGCTGAGCTCCAGCCCCATACAGGATGTCTTAAGGCATTATAAACTCAGTGGGTCCGAAACCAAACTCCTATCTTCCCTCCCTCCTTGGCCCCTAAATTCACTCCCTTTCTAAACTTTCCTGTTTCTGTTCTAGCCACCAGCACTCTTCTTGTCATCTAGGTTCAAATTAGAATCTAAAACACCAATGTAAGAACTAAACAGGAGCATAGAAACACATGGTAGATAGGAGCAGGCTGCAATATATAGCCAATAAAACTCTTAATAAGAAAAGTATTTTTAAATGATGCCATCAAGGAAGTGTAATGACAGAAAGAAAAAATGGGTTGTTCACATGGCAAAAGTGAAGAACACCAAATGGACAGCCAGTGTTCCATTATACCTTTGTTATGTTGGGAGAAAGTGAGGAAGGCCTCCATTACATTGGATGAATCACCTATGGCAAATATATGGGAGTACATGGAAGAGAGTCACAGGATGAGCAGTCAAGGGTGGGTTGTGGAGCATATCACTGGAGGGTACATACTCAGATCCATCTGAGCATTTTTTCTTGCAAAAACATAAGATTTCCTTTTCTCGGTTTTATTGCATAGTTATAGGGTGCAAACATATTAAAGATGAGTCTTTGCTCTTATAGGCTGTTTGGAATCAGTAAAATATGCTTTACAGTTTTCCCAAAGCAATCCATTCTGCTCCTGAAAAACTTGGGAAAATAATCCAATTAAGCAGAGTCACCCACGAGTATTCAAGGATAAAAACAAAAAGACCACAAACTGAAAAAGTATTATAACTCACATCAAGAACCATAGAACCTGCCATACTTGAACCCTAAATATCACAGCCCCTGAGGTACTTTGAAAAGAAATAGAAATGCCACTGAAGAGAATTCAGATTGACCAGTACTAAAGCACCTGGATTGAATCAAGTATATTTAGAGACTTGTGGTAGAGGCAATTGAGGGACCTCTTTATAAAAAATCTAAAGGAGGGGAAGATACCAAAGTTGTGAGGGAAAATCACTGACCTTACTGATACTACATTTCAGCAGCTACCAGTTTACATGCCAGTTCTCCCATCTATAAAAAAAATCTCAGTGAAGTCATCTGTATTATATAAGTAAAAATTTTAGAAATATTTTTTTAGCATTAATAAGGGTGAGAGGATTTTTTAAATCCACTGTGATAAGTCACACAAAAAGATCAGTCAAGAATATTAAATAAATTAGGCCTGATATATTAAAGATACAAAAAATAACCTAGCATTTATGGAACTCACGATAATCAGTTGTACTGAGCCTCAAAGCATAGGCAGAAGTACCAGATAATGCATTTCAGAACATAACTGCAGTAAATAAGTAGAAATGATAAAAAACAGTAATCAAATAATGATACAGATGTAACCAATGTGTATATTCTCTTCCCCAGGAGCAACTTGTAAATCTTTAATACAGTACTTCACACCGTACCTGCATTTTAGTAGACAAATGCTTGTTGATTCATTTATAATGAAAGAGTGGTTTAATATCAAGCTTAAAACAAGCAACATAAACTCATAAATGAGGAAAAAAAGACTACATGATATCATTAGATGCAAAAAAAAGCCTTTGATAAGATATATCACTTTTGTTTTGAAAATATAAAGGAATACTTTTTTAAAGTTCATGTTTGAAATTAAAAGGTAATATTCTATACAGTAGAGAAATACTAAAACCATTCCTATTAAAAAAAAAACAGTCATTAAAGGAGTATGCCTATTCACTGTTCCTGTTTAACAGTTTTAGGACCCTTTGGGCCTCTTATAAGGCATGAAAAAAGAATGAGTAGTCATTGGCAGCAAAGTTAAAATATCTCTTCAAATTATAAATTTGAACACACATCCCCAAATAGTCGAGAAAAATCAAGTTTTATTAAATTATTTTGGCAGATTAGTTGGGCACATTTAAAACAAGCCCACCAAAATTATCTTAATTTCTGTAAGTCACTAAGAATCGAGATAAATAGCACTATTTCTTACAATGATGACAATTAGATATTTGGGCATTGATATATGAGACTTGAACAGAGAACTTTAATTTTTGTAAGGCATCAAGGAAAAATTTAATAAATGGAAGAATATTTCTGATCTTCATGGGTTGATCAAACAAAATGGCAATTTTAAAACTGATTTACAGTTTTTTACAGACTGCATTAACCATCAAAATAACAATAGATTAGAATAGATAATGGTAATAGAAGAAAAGATGAATGGAAGAGAACCAAGACCCCAGAAATGGAATCTGATGAATATAAAAGATTAGCATTTGATAAACTCATACTCCAGAAACGCTCAAAACCAAAAAAAAGGAATCATTTTTTTGATTCCTTGATGATTCTGTGATTTCAGTTTTTGCCACTCCCTTCATGATTGCAGATCACAACCCATCCATAGTTGCTCACCTTTTGCAACTTTTATCTGCATTATCCAATAGTCTCCTGATAGAGGTGTTCACTCAGGGTGCTATGGGAAAGGAACTCTTCTTGATCATGAGGTTTATGAACTTTTTAAAATTTTTGATAATTTTCAATATATTTCCTTTTATAGTCCTTTGTATTATGTGTTTAAAAACCTTATCCTAAAAGGATCTGCGGCACAAAAAAGGTAAACTACTGTACTCCTAGATAGCTTGACGTTGACTGTTTAGCTGTCTGGGTAGTAAGGAAGAGGCCATCATCAGTTCTCTCTCACTTTTTGATCAGCCTTTCTTTTTCCTGGTCACATGTTTCTCTAATGACATCCTATCTTATGTCATTTAACAAGGATTTATTGTTTTCTATGTGCAACAAAGCTTAAAACAACCTCTCTGCCTTCTAATGGAGTCAACATGTAAATAACTAGGTCCATATGAGGAGAGAGTAATCTGAGAAGGGAAGAACTAATTGGAGACCAGAAAAGGCCTCCTGCATAGAAGGGCCAACTTGAGCTGAGTCTTGAAGTAAGCCATGGAAACCAGGAGGAAGGAGTGAGATGGGGGGAGGGGGGAACTCAGGAGGTGAAGGGAGACAAGTACAAAAACATGGAGTTGGACTGTGATGTGCAAAGAGCTGTAAGCAGGCTGGTATAGGCGGGTTGTAGAGTATATGGAGAGGAGTAGAAAACGTAGGATGACTGGAAAGATAGGAAGGGATTAGTTTATTAAAGATCTTTAAATGCCGTGTGGGAGCTTGTATTTGATCCTGTTAATAAGGAGCCAAAAAAAAAGTGAAATAGATGCTACGCTCCAGAAGTTTACAGTCCAGGAAAAGGAGACAAATACATGATGACCAAGTCTTTGCTAGAATACTGCAGTTTCCCAAATGAAAAATAGCCCATTCCTTGTTAAATTTTTTGCAGACCTCCTAAAACTAGCTTAGCCATCTAAATGTGGTTGTCCTTGGAGGATTGAGAATGTGGAACTTGAACGGTTTCTTCATTAGCCAAATAGAGTTATTTTGCATAAAAGAGGAGTCAGATTGTCTCTTAGCAGATTTTAAAAGAAGTGTGACACCTAAGGTTCAAGATGTCCTTTTCTTTCAATTTTATTTATTTATTTATTTATTTATTTATTTGTCTTCAGGGCTCTAGCTTGATGTAGATAAAATACGGAGCTGGGTCTGGGTTTAAGAGGCAAAAAGTTGTGTGGATCTTCTGGGTCTTAGTTGAGACTATAGTAGCAGAGGAATAAAGTGAGATGAAAGACCATAGAATGATTTTTACTTTGGAGAGACAAAGCAAAAGCTTTTCCCTCCAGATAAAATAATCCTGCCTCCTTGCCATTCTTTTTTTTTTTTTTTAAGCAATTGGGGTTAAGTAACTTGCTCAAGGTTACACGGCTAGTCATTATTTATGCGTGGGTGCTCATTTTCTGAGGCCGGATTCAATCTCGGGTCATCCCAACTCCGAGGCTGGTGCTCTTACTCACTGTGCCATTTAGCCGCCCCCTTTTTTTTTTTAAGTTTTGATACCATTTGTCTTTATTAGTCATTACCACCACCCCACCATGACCTCCAGATTGAACTCGTTTCTTAATCTCTCTCCCACAATTCCTCCCACTTAGCCAACTGAATATATATTGTATGTATGCATAAATGTGTATATATTTATTGTATGTATCAGCCGTGTCCAAAAATGTACTTTCTGCATTCAAAGTTCATCCCTCATCAGGAGGTAGAGGGTGTATTCTCTCTTCCTTTTTTTGGTTTGTCATTGCATTGATCAGCATGCTAAAGTTTTTCAGAACTGTTTTCCTCTACAATGTCATTGTATAAATTGCCTTATTTCTGCACTAATTCATAAAGGTCTTCCCAATTGCCTCTGAAATTGTCCATTTTATAATTTCTTATAGCCCAGTTTTATGCCATTACATTTATATATTTCAGTTTCTAATTTTTAGGTATAATTAAAAAAAGCTGCTACATTTTATAGATTCTTTTCTTTTTTCTTTAGTTTCTCTTAATTTCTGTAAACATGGTAATGTTATAGCTGGGTCAAAGCGTATGCACAGCTTAGTAACTTCTTCCTCATAGGTTTCCAGAATGGCTGGGCCAGTTCACAATTCACTGGAGCAGAAGTGTCAAATATGGGGCCCACAACATTCCACCAGAACCAGATTAAGATGTAATTGGGAAATACTTAACAAAATAAAATGTAAATGATGTTCATTTGGGGTTTTTTTAAGTCATTATTTGGCCTGCAGGGATCCCTGTTTGATTTGGTGACCCTTGTTTCAATTTGAGTTTGACATCACTGTCCTAGAGAACCTGTTTTCCACAGCTCCTCCAATATTTGTCATCTTTGCCATGCATTCTCCCTTATAATAAAACTGGTAAGCAAAAACATCTACACAAGTTTTGTCTGACAACATGTACATCATATCTCAGTTTTGAGTGCTTGCTTTTTGAAGTTGAATTTCATTTTATCACCAGTCTCATTTTACAGACAAGGTTACTGAGGCCCAGAAAGGTCAGGTGACTTGCCCAAGGTTAAGAGCCAGGATTCAAACCTGAATTTGTGACTCCAATCCAGAGTTCTTTCTATTTTAGTATTTTACCTCCTGGTCTAGTGGAAAGAAAGCTTAACTTGAAGTCATAAGACTTGAGTTTGAACCCTGGCTCTGCCACCTACTAGCTGTGTATCTCAGAGCAAGTCACTTAATTTGCCCATGTCTCAAATTTCCTCCTGTATAAAATGAGGGGCAAGATGATAATGAAGCAATTTAAACAGAGATGTGTGTGTGTGTGTGTGTGTGTAATGCACACACACACACACAGATACACACTTTGATTTCACAACAGCCCTATGGGGTAGGTGCTTACTATATTATCATCATTCCCAGTTCACAGATGAGGAAACAGAAGTTCTGAGAAGTTCTATGACTTGCCCCAGATTACACAGCTAGTAAATTTCCTAAACTGTATTTGAATGCAGATCTTTCTCATTCTAAGTCCAGCAAATTACTATTAAACCAGTCTTGTAGATGGTCCCCTAAGGTGCTTTCCAATTCTGGATATATGATCTCCCACTCATTACCTGCAAATTAGTTTTCTCTACAATAATTCTATTTCAGTAACTGATCACTTATTTGTGCTTTGATTGAGTACAATATAGGAGTCCAGGCATAATTACATTTTATTACTAAGCCAACCAAACAAAACCTTTTTTATTATTTATGGTTCTGTTTTTACATATATAGTGTTGCCATTACTTTAATTTAAATCCTGCCTCTGACACTAGCTGTTCAACTCTAGCAAGCAACTTAACCTCTTTGGCCTCAGTTTATTCATCTATAAAATAAGAGGGTTGGACTCAATGGCTGTCAGATCATTTATAGCTCCAAATCTATGCTCCTATAAATATCAGCAATAGTATATTTTGACTTTTCCCACAATTACTAAATCTGTTATTTAGATCCCCTGTTGAGATCCACTTAGCTGTCATTACCTAAACTTACTTTGAAATTTTACATTTTATGCATAAGATAGCATGTTATAGTCCAGTGGTGTCAAACTAAAAATGGAAACAGTGCTACTAAATTGAACATTAAGGATCCCTATAGGCCACATACTCTTAGAAAACTAAGTTATTAATACTACCTATGCTTTATTTTTATTTTACTAAATATTTCCCAATTATATGTTAATCTGGTTCAGGTTGCCTAAGTGTGTTGTGGGCCACAAGTCTTGACACCTCTAGTTTAGTCAATAGAGACCTTGCCTTAGAGCCTGGGAGATGTGGATTCAGGTCTTGTTGCTGAATATGACTCCCAATAAAGTCAGTTTCTCAGTGTTCCAAGCAACTAAATCTGCAAATTCCTGATAAGATGCCAATCTAGACTGGTAGAGGGAGTTACCTCATTAGGGAGTTCTTTAAATCAGTAATATCAGAAGTCCATCCCCTATGATTTATTTGTAGCAAAGAACATTATTTATTGTTGTTATTAGCAAAATGTTCAAAGTGGAAGAAAATCTAAAAAAAAATTTTTTTTAAAAACCCTTTCCCTCTCCATCTATCCCCTCTTCCCCACATTTTGCATTTGAGGAAGCTGAGGTTCAAGGTTACATAGCCAGTAAGTGGCAGTTAAGAGTTAAACTCAAATATCCTGATTCCAAGCCCCATTCAGTGTACCATTGGAGACATATCCCTGAAGAAAGCAATGAAACATCTGATAAGAACTTATTTGTAGTACTTTATTAAATATGTATTTATATATGTATCTATATATAGACACACACATGCATATTTATCCATATGTAAAACTAATTTTTAATTTATTCAGGGAAGATGGCTCTATGCTTTGTTAGCTTGCCTTGAAAAACCATTATTACCTGAAGCTCATTCATTAATTAGGCAGCTTGCAAGAAGATGCTCTGAAGTGAGATTCTTAGTGGTGAGTTACAACTTTCTATTTCAAATGATATCTTAAATTTGTGTAATGCTTTAGCTTACAAAGCATTTAACGTGTTTTATATAGACCGAAAAATACTAATTACTTTACCATAGATAATGATGGAAAATTTAAATGAAAAAAAAAAAAAGCAAAATGAAGAATACACTTCATTATATAGGATTTTTTTCTAATTCAAAATCACTAGATTAGCTATTTCATTGTTCTATGAATAATCAAACAATATAATCGACATATACAAAAATCTTGGTGCCGTATTAATGCATGAGTAGCAACATTTACGCTTGAGCTACTATACCCTACGTCATTATAAATCACCTGTCCCTAATTTGCCTTATTAGGAAGTAAGGAAAACTTAAGTCTAAGTGCTTTCTCAGTTAAGTACATGCTATAAGCTAGGACAGACCCTCCTTGGTTTCTCTCCCTTATATTGCAGGGACTTCTGATCTATCTAGGTTTTCAGGATTATGAATCTCTCTCCACTGACCTTCACGATACAGGTGACAAAAAATTTGTTAGGATACAAGTTTTAAGTTATATCTCCTTAGCAAGAGGCTAGAGATATGTCTTCCTTTTCAAGCTTTCAGGCCCAGAACTATTTTTTTATCAGAAAGGATATTTCTTTCAGGATACTTATTAAAACAAGGTGTTGACTCAGCAATATCATCTTTCCCCTTCAAAGATTTTCTACTGTGCTGTAATACCATAAATAGTAACTTCTACAAAGTGCTTGTCTGTTGTATCTTAAAAGGAAATTTGGTGAAACTCAGAAAGCAGAAGTAAAATTTTTCCTTTTTTTCCTCAGGAGAATAAAGAAGATGAGCGAATACCTGCTTTGAATTTATTAATCTGTTTGGTGAGCAGGTATAGTAAAAGCTTTTTGTTTGTTTTGTACTTTATAATAAGTGCTACAGATTGTGTGTGTGTGTGTGTGTGTGTGTGTGTGTGTGTGTGTGTGTGTGTGTACATATGAAATGTGTGTGTGTTTTAAATGTCTTGGCTATATGATAGTTTTAAAGAAGCTCAAATGTTGAGTTTAGTTTAATAGTAAAAGTTTAGTTAATAGTAAATTGGGAAATCACAGACCAGCATGCCTGCTTTACACTTTCTCAGCAAATATTTTGTGAGTCTTAAAAGAACTCCATTTTAATTGGATGTCCACTTTTTAAAGTGCAGAATTATCCTAGTCCTTCTAAACAGGACACCAGCTTCCTGGGGTCATTAGTGATTTTTATGTCATTGCTTTGTATGATGGTTAGGTATCAACTAAATTTTGAGCCAGAGTTCTCCATGAGTCCTAAAATTTATCTTTTTTTATAGGTATTTTGATCAGCGTGACCTCGCTGATGAACCATCTTGATATAAAAACAATCTTCAATAATAGAATACTTGTGATATAAAAGAAAGAAACAACATTACACCTCTGTGCAAGCCAAAACAGTCCCTGTGAAGGCAGGTTTCATCAAAATTTCAGTGTTGTGTAAGAATCTTAAAATTTGGTATCTGTTACTGAAATTGATGTTCATAGCAAGATCAGTGTTGTATTTTAAAAAACTAAAGTGGCTAGGTGGTATGTCACACAGTAAATTAGTTTTGCTCAAAAATGTCTCCAATTACAAACCTTTTGGGAAGATTAAAAGTCATTCAATAAGTGAAATGCCTTGTAATAGAACCTTTTTTAATTAATAAAAAAATTTTATCAAGTTCTTAAATAATGAATGCTAAAGATATTTGGTGGAAACAAGTTTTAAAATTCCTTATGTTGAAAGTGAGATTTGAATACTAAGAGCTCATTAACCAAAGTTAAAAAACAAAACAAGAAGCCACTGATGAAAACATCCTGTTCTTAGTAATAGGGTTACAATAACATAGATTTAAAGTAAAAATGCATCAACATTAAAGAAATCAAATAATATTTATTGCATACCACTGGCAAACCCATGGGAGGTACTTAATATAAGAGATTTTAACATGTACAACATGTTCAAAGTTATTGGAACTGAATATCCCTGTTACCTATTATGAAGAATGGACATTCTCAATTGTTCGTTACCTGAATATAGTGAAATTGACTTGGACAAATAACCTTTGCATGTGAAGAGTCATCCTGATTGGTCTCATGTATTTTTAGAAATAGTCCTTTAACCATTTATCTAATCTAGTATCCAACCCATCAATTTCATTTTCTTCATCTGATTTCTTTCAAAAATTTACCTCCATTCTTTCCACCCTTGTTGATCCCAGAAATCTTCCAGTCTTCGTTTTTGTAGTGCCATGACCAGACTTAAAATACAAAGCTTCTTCATACAAATATGAAAATTATTCATTTTAACATATACCTCCAACTTTTTTTTTAATCCAATTTAACCTTTTTTTTTTTCTGGACCTGAAAAGAATGGGTACAAATGATAACTTTTTCTCTTTGCCAATTCAGTAAGACTTTAGTTTAGCCCTCCTTTTTAATGCCAAATAAATATTATCATGAAGCAGTAGAACAAAAGCACAAAGAAATGTTACTTGGTTGCTGTGCTTAATTTGGTATACTGTGATATATAGCTACTGTGTAGTGTCTCAGTAAAATTTTTTTTGATACTCTCCTGTTCCATCAGATGACATATACTATACTATACTATGGCAATCTTATCTGAGAGTGCATATTACATCATCTAATAAGTTAAATTAACATATAGCTTACACAAATCAATGTACTGTAGAAACTTATGACAAATGCCAATAAGTCAAAGTTACTACTCAAAAACCTTTATATTGAATAATTTAATCTCTTTACATTGTAGAAGCATTTGAGTACATGCTATATCTTCTGTATCATCACTTGAAATTTACCTACAAAAAAAGAAATATTTATTGAACAGTACATTTTGAAATGAAGAAAAACAAGCCTGAACACCAGTTTTTCTGTCTTTTCCATCCTATTCCTTTTTTTAGCAGCTCTGACAAAAGGTTTGTTAGGAGAAGAAATGATTTTTTAAATTTTTTTAATTGCTTATAAATCATCTTAAATGGAAAAGGAGTTTACCTTATAGAGGAATCCCACGAGAAAAAAATCCTTTTATAAAATGAAGAATTATTCCCTAATTTGTTTTCTAGTTTGGACTTTTATATTGAATATCACTAAACCTGGGTACATTTAAACACTAAATCAGGATCAAAACTTGGGTCTGACATTTATGAACTTGTGTGACTTTGGGCAAGCCTTTCTTGGCTTCTAGTTTGTAATCTATAAAACAAAAATAGTAATATTTTCATTACTTATTCCTTACAAGGTGGCTGGAAAAATCACTTAAGGAACTAATAATATTTAGCCTGCAGAAGAAAATATTTAGGGGGAGAAGCTTTGTTCTGCTAATCCCAGAGGGCAGAACCAGGAATAATGACTTGCAAAGAGGCAAAATTTAGACTTGCCATAAGGAAAGTTTTCCTAACTACTAGATCTATACAAAATTGGAATGAGCTCCATTAGAAAACAGTAGATTCCCCTTCACCAGAGATCTTCAAGTCAAAAGGATTGTTCAAGTTGCAGAAGGATTCTTTTTCAAGTATTTGTTGGTTACCTAGTTCCCTTCCCAACTTAGCATTCTGTTGCTAATGTTAAAGCACTTTCTGAGTTGCAAAGCCATATACAACTGCAAATTGTTATTACAGTTTTAAGTAAAATCAAACTGTTCTAATAGTTTAAATTTCCCCAGAAACAAACTAGAGAAAGACATACCCTTGTATGTGTACAATTAAAATTAAACTCTTAAGTCCTTATTTCTTTTTTACTTTTGCCTAGTATGGTATAATTCAATTTTTATCAAATACTGTACATCTTTTGTGAAAAATAAACTTAAAAAAGTAAAAAAGAGGAACTTTACTTACACGCTGGCATTGCTGACACTTCAGCTGTCACAATACTTTTTATCCCCAAATTTGATAAGCCACCTCTGATTAAGCCACATGTAAATGCTAAATACTAAAAAAGGAAAAAAGTAATTGTGAAAAATGATACGTCTTACAAATTCAAGCTACAGTAAACTACATGATACTGTTTTAATTTTTTCATAGAGTTGAGAAACTGGAGATTTATAATTTTACTATAGTCTAACTTCATGTGCCTAGAGTCTGTCACCCATTTTAATTAAAATTTATCCAGATCATTTTTGTTTAGGATCTGAGGGCAATAAGCTTGAATAAAACCAGACTGAGAGATTGAAAGCTAATAAACATGACTTCTGTGTCAAATGACAAACAAAATGATAAACTAGACATTTCCCCTGCACATTTCCAAAACACTCAGAAAAATGGGGAAAAGGAATTAGGTGCAGATGTAGAACACTTACAGCGGAATAAAAATGGCCAGAAAGAACCCCAACCAAGAATTAAAACGTTATGAATTAAATTTTATGAATTAAAACTTTAAATGCTAAACCTTAAAGCACTTAGCACCCCTCTTGTACTCGCCTCTATACATCCACCAACTTACAGGTTTGTGCCTTGGAACCACATTAGTAGCCTCTCCTGTTACAGAGACTATTGACATACTCTACAGACACTAATCTGCCCAGCCACATGATGAAGAGAAAGACGAACTAGGCAAAAGTTAAGCTATCTTCTTTCTATAGTGGATTCTTGGTTAGGGAGCTCTCTAAGCTTTAGAAACTATCCAGAATACCCTCCCTGCTTCTAATCCTGAAAGAGGGGCACACATTAACCTAACCAGAAAAGCAAACTATGAGAGCCAGGAGGAACTGAGACAAGTAGCCAATATGGAGGGGCTACACCACGACTGAAGGAAAGGGGACCAAAACCCAACTGGCACCAGTCATATCACCATAGATGCTACTTATGGCAGGATCAAGACTAGTGAAACATAAATCCCTTAATATGGGTAACAGCCGAGGCAGATTTGTAGTTCAGCCTTAGAGGTGAACCACCTCTGAAGGAGGAAGTCAGAAAGTGAGTGATGGGTGGTGAATATATTTAAAGAGAAAAAAAATCAATTAAAAACCTAGAGCATAAGCAGACGAAATCAACAGTGGATTCTAAAATGAGAAGAAAGGAGAAGTATCAAATCCTCAAAGAGAGTACAAAGCCCTAAAATACTACAAGACAAAAGAAAGAGTGAACCAATGCATAGTCAAACACAGAACCCTACAGAATCCCAACAGAGCATGGGACCACGGGACCACAGCAGGATGTTCCTGAATAGTTCAAAGGAGAAATCAGATTTCTGTGAGAAGATGTTAGGAAGGACGAAACTTCCAACAGTGGTAGGTTTTTCCAAAGATGAGAAAGAAAGAATAACTAGTCTGAAATGCAAAAATATTTAGATAGAGGAAAATCTGTGAGAAGCAAAAGGTAATAATGTTAAAGAATATGAACACTATGTAAGCAAAAGCCACTGACCTCAATATGATATTCAGAGAATATGCATCTCACAAAAGTACGATAAACAAAAAAAGAAAAAGAAAAACAATAATGTTGGAAATAATACAGTAAATCCCCAACTTTCATGGGAGTAACAGTCCTATAAAACAGCATGAAAATAAAAAAACACTAATATTGATAATTTGGAACCTATAAGAAATAGAGCATTAAGCTCGCTTGACTGTATCTTTCACTAGAGATTGCTGAAATTACTACTTCTAACACAGATTAGTCCCCCTACACTCTACACTAATTTTCTGCCATGCCCCCAAGGTGGATACCTTCTCCCCAACTGTTTTGAGTTCCCTTTTACTTATTTTCTCTCATTAGAAGTTAAGCTCCTTGAGGGCAAAGAGCTATCTTTCCTTTGGCTTCTTGTATTGTATTCCCAGCACTTAACACTGTCAGACACATTAAGTGCTAAATAAGTATCTTTTTTAAACTATGGAATCTCCTGATTCCAATACTGATTACAATTTTACTATAGTATGATTTGTGAAGGTTGTATTTGCCTTTTATAAAAACATTTATTACATAATGTAACAACAACACTGTGATGAAACTTTTTTTATATTGAGCTCTTCTCAGCAATGCAGTGATCTAAGAAAATTCCAAAAGATTCATGAAAGACAATGCTATCCACATCCAGAGAAAGAACTATGGAGTCTGAATGTAGGTCAAAGCATAATATTTTCTGTTTTTTCTTTATGGTGGTAATTTTCCTTTTTGTTCTGAGCCTATCCTTCTTTCACAACATAAATAATGTGGGAATATGTTTAATATGATTGTACATGTATAGCCTATATCAGATCACATGTCATCTGGGGGAGGAGAGGGGGCAAGAAGAAGGGAAAAATTTAGAACTCAAAACCTTATAAAAGTGAATGCTGAAAACTAAAAATAAATTCATTTTTAAAACCATTTATAATTTCTCTGCATCCTAATCTACTTTTACAAAGGTACTATGTGATAATGAGATATATTTATATAATGGTCTTGTTTGGAGGATTCCATGAGACTTGCACTATGCTTTTAGCACACAACTGCAACATAGAACTTGAGTTTTAAAGGTAACAAGGAAAATATCCAAAGAATGCTCAAAGAGCTCTTAACTCTGAAAACAGTAAGGTGAGTAAGAGAGCAGTGAAATGCCTAATAGCTGCTCTACAAACTTCCTACATCAAGCCTTTCATTTTTTTCTCTACTGAACATAGCCACAAATGTGTGCAGCTGTCAACTCTAAAGTAAAAATGAGGTTATTAATAAAATTACATGAATGTTTGAGGTCACAAAAGTTAAGCATAAGAATACCAAGGACTGAAACAGCTCATCCAAGCCACTCTGCCCCCAGATTCCCCTCAAACTATGTAAACAGGGACTCTGAACAACTTCTGGAGCCCCAGCACCCACAGAACGACAGAGAAGCTAACCTCCCGCTGAAGACAGCCCAGCAGCCCTGCAGGAAGGACCAGTGTAGCGGTCTGGGAGCCGGCAGCACGGGAAGCCAAGCCAAGCTGGAGCCGAGGTCCGTGTGAGCCGGGGTTTTAGCCCCAGGGTGGCAGGGCCAACAGCCGGCTGGAGGAACCCCAGAACACCAGCAGCTGTGGCAACACCAGAATTATCAACATAGACATGCCTAGGACAAAGTAAGAGGTTACTGTCCTATGGACTTTGGGACCAGTATTTGGTGAACACGTGGGCTTCCTCCCCTGGGGGCTAGAAGTGGCTGAAGTGCCATTTTGTAGTTTTCAGAGGCAGCTCCAGCTCTTGGCCTGCAAATTGTAGGGAGATCCAGCGATCAGTCTTGGGGGGGTAATCACTCTTGCTTTAACCCCCCTGGATCTGGATTGTGATCTAGGGTGGAAGTCGTGGGTGGGTTTACAGCTTGCCAGAAACAGAAGTTGCCTCCCACACGTTCAGGATGAAAATTCCTCTATCTGGCATTAAAGCCATAGTGTGGCAACAAGCCCAAAAGTCAAGTAATTAAGTGGCAACATGCCAAGGCAAAGGAAACAGAAAAATGCAACCCTAGACTCCTATTTTGGGGGCATAGAGGGGGAAAAGGACTGTGAGGTCAGAAGTCCTGCACCAAAAGCCCCAGGAGAAAACATAAGCGGGTTGCAGGTCATAGAGGACCTTAAGAAGGACTTCAAAAATCAAATAAGAGAAGTGGAGGAAAAATTGGAAAGAGAAATGAGAAGGATGCAGGAAAGTATGAAATGAGGGTCAACAGCCTGACTGAGGAAAACAACACCTTAAAAAATAGACTAACTCAAATGGCAAAGGAGGCCCAAAAGGGCAACAAGGAGAAGAATGCCTTAAAAAGTCGAATTTGCCAGATGGAAAAAGAATCTCAAAAGTTCACTGAGGAGATTCATTCCTTCAGAGTTAGACTGGAGCAAATGGAAGCTAGTGACTTTATGAGAAATCAAGATGCTGTTAAGCAGATCAAAACAAATGAAAGATTAGAAGGCAATGTGAAATATCTCATGGGAAAAACCACTGACCTGGAAAATAGAGCCAGGAGAGACCATTTAAAAATTATTGGACTACCTGAATGCCACGATCAAGGAAAGAACCTAGAAATCACCCTTCAAGAAATTCTCAAGGAAAACTGCCCAGATGTTTTAGATCCAGAGGGCAAAATAGAGGTTGAAAGAATCCACAGATCACCTCCTGAAAAAGATCCCCAAAAGAAAACTCCCAGGAATATTATAGCCAGGTTCCAAAATCCCCAGATCAAGGAGAAAATACTACAAACAGCCAGGAAGAAACAATTTCAATATTATGGAAACACAATCAGAATAGCCCAGGACCTGGCAGCTTCTACACTGAGGGATTGAAGGGCATGGAATATGATATTCCAGAGGGCAAAAGAACTGGGAATGAACCCACAGGTCACCTACCCAGCAAAACTCAGTATTTTTTTTCAGGGGAAAATATGGTCATTTGGTGGAATAGAGGACTTTCAAGCATTCTTGAGGAAAAAACCAGAATTGAATAGAAAATTTGACATCCAGACACAAGAAGGAAGAGATGCCTGAGAAGGTAATCAGGGAAAAGAAATCAAAAGGAAATTATCAAAGTTGAACTATTTACATTCCTATATGGAAAAGCAATAATTGTGACTGATGATATCTTTCTCACTATGAAAACAATGGAAGAAGGGTAGGTGGTCATATGTATATATATATGAATGTGTGTGTATATGGTTACAGTTATATATGGATAGAGGGCATAGGTTGAATTTGTTGGGAAGGGAGAATACTCAAGGGATGAAATTATGAGGTGAGAGAGGAAAGTGGCAAGAGGAGATGGGGAGAGACAGGGTAGGGTAAACTATCTCATGTAGAAGAAGCAAGGGGAAGTGGTTGCAAGGGAGGGGGAGAATAGGAAGGCAAAAAAGGCAAAACCACATTCTCATTGAATTAGGTTCAGGGAGAGAATGACATACATACTAAATGGGATATCTCAACCTGCAGCAGAATAGGGGGAAGGGGGATGAGAGGAGGGATGATGGATGGGAGGGCATCCTTGGGGGGAGGGGAGGTTGGAAGTACCCACTATAGAAGAGGGACAGGTTCATGTAGGGAATGGACCAGGTGGGGGGTGGGATGAGTGGGAGGGAATTATAAGCAGCCTTGTACAATATATCTACTATGATAATGTTTTGCATAGCTAGACATGTACAACATATACTGAATTACTTATCTCCCCAGAGGGAATGGGTGACAAGGGAGGAAGGAAATGGATCTGAAATTCAAGGTCTTAACATTAAATGTTTCAAATATATAAAAATACTATTATTAATACTCTTTTGCTTATAATTGTGAGATAAGATGTGCAGGCATTGGGACACAAAGATTCACCTTCCTCTAATGGAAAAGTCGAAGGGGGTATGGGAGAAGGTTTGGGAGAGAGCAGATTGGAGGAAGTGATATCTTGTGGGACTGCTATTCTGGGAGGTTGGGTAGGGAATAACGGGGGGAAAATGATTGTAACTCAAAATCTGGCAGAAATGAATGATGTAAAACAGAAGTTAATAAAGCATTTGTTAAAAAAAAAAAAAGAATATCAAGAACTGACTGTATAAGAAAACTGTACAGAACTTCTGAATATAGAAAAAAACTACAATCAAAAGAAACCACAGATCAACTCCAGAGTGGGAAACAAACAAACAAAACTATGCTTCACTCTGCAAGACACATAATTCTTTTATTTCTCTTTTTTTCTTTGCTTTTTGGAGGGGGGAAGGCAGGGCATCTGGGGTTAAGTGACTTGCCCAAGGTCACAGGTAGTAAGTGTTAAGTGTCTGAGGCCAAATTTGAACTCAGGTCCTCCTGACTCCAGGGCCAGTGCTTTATTCACTATGTCACCTAGCCACCCCAAAGACAATTAAGTCTTAAATTTAACAATTCCAATGAAAAAACCCAAATTCTACAAGTTAAGAGAAGACCTTAAATATAGAGGAAAGGAAATTGTAATACTAGACAATGCCATACCCACTAGAAACCACAGAAATAAACAGAATAATATATTCCAAAAAGAAAGAAGTTCAAGTTGCAACCCAAAATGGCATAAGTTACAAATATGAGCTTAATCAGTAGTTTTTAAAAAATATACTTTAAACATAAAGAAGAGCCTTTGATGTATGCCTGGGGGAAAAAAAGCCACAAAAAGAATAACTGAGTTACAAACACTGCCCCAAACAAAAGAAACACAAGGGTAATAAATATGTACAATTACTACAGAATAGATAATGAAAGTATCGCATTTCTGGAAGTTATTTTAAAAGGAGAAAGAAAAAAGCTTAACCTATAGAGTAAAAAAATCATTAAGAAAAAAAACTTTTGGGCAGAGCAGAAACAGCACTTCCAAGGTGCTCTCCCCCACACTACTTCCAAACCACTGAACAACTTCTAGAGCTCCAGCACCCACAGAATGACAGAGAGAAGCTAACCTCCGGCTGAGGACAGCCCGGCAGCCCAGCAGCCCTGCAGGGATTAGCCAGCGCAGCACAGCACAGCTCTGAGAGCCTAACCCAGGACTGACTGAGTGGAGGTTTTAGCCCCAGGGTGGCCTGGCCAATAGCCGGTTGGAGGGACCCCAGAACACCAGCAGCTGTGGCAATTCCAGAATTATCAACACAGACATGCCTAGGACAAAGTGAGAGGTTAGTGCCCTTTGGACTTTGGGACCATTATTTGGGGAACATGTAGGCGAACACATAGGCTTCTTCCCCTGGGGGCAAAAAGCGGCTGAGGAGAAAAGGCACAGAGGCCATTTTGCAGCTTCAGTGGCAGCTTCAGCTCCTGGTCTGCAAACTTTAGGGAGATCTACGATCAGTCTTGGGGGGTAATCGCTCTTGCTTTAACCTCCCTGGATCTGGATTGTGTGGAGGCTTTACAGAGGTCACCCAACTAATACCTCTGGAAGTTGTGAAGACCCCAACGTTTGGGACCGAAGCTCCCGTCTGGTGGCAGAGTCCTACTGTGGCAACAAGCCCAAAAGTCAAGTAATTAAGTGGCAACATGCCTAGGCAAAGGAAACAAAATAAACAGAAAAATGCAACATTAGATTCCTATTTTGGGAGCAAAGAAGATCAAAGCATGGAACAGGAAGTGGACTGTGAGGTCAGAAATCCTGCACCAAAAGCCCCAAATGATAATATGAGCGAGTTAAAGGCCATAGAGAACCTTAAGAAGGATTTTAAAAACCAAATAAGAGAAGTGGAGGAAAAATTGGAAAGAGAAATGACAAGGATGCAGGAAAAGTATGAAATGAGAGTCAACAGCCTCACTGAGGAAAGGAACACCTTAAAAAATAGACTAACTCAAATGGCAAAGGAGGCCCAAAAGGGCAATGAGGAGAAGAATGCCTTAAAAAGTCGAATTTGCCAGATGGAAAAGAATCTCAAAAGCTCATGAGGAGATTCATTCCTTCAGAGTTAGACTGGAGCAAATGGAAGCTAATGACTTTATGAGAAATCAAGATGTTGTTAAGCAGATCCAAACAAATGAAAGAATAGAAGGCAATGTGAATATCTCATGGGAAAAACCACTGACCTGGAAAATAGATCCAGGAGAAATAATTTAAAAATTAAAATATTTTCATCCCACTCTATAAAAAAATGTAAACAGCATTCAAAAGATTGATAGAAGCAAAATACTCTAAAATGAATACGCTGACTTCAGCTACTATAATACTTCTTAATCTCTAAAACTGATAAGCTCTAATTAAACAATAAATACTGCAGACTAAACCCCAGAAGGTACAAAAATGGGCACAGGGAAGGTGCATTACAGAGGGGTATGTGATATACCCATATTAAGTCTTATGATTCACATAAACTCTCAAAAAGGATGAGAAGCTGCAAGAGAATGGGAGGAGATAACAAAAGAGAGGGGCCAAAACTAGAGAAATGAAAGGGCAAAGTATTAATCTAAGGGCAAGAAGGTCCCACTGAAGAACCCTCCCAGCAATAAAACACTATGATGGGAGCTGAAGACCTTATGACAGATTTAATCTAGGTAGGTGTGCATACACTGGAAGACTATCTCTTGACTGTTGTCCCTCCATAGATAATGTCTCACTCAGAGCTCTACGGGCAAGTGACGTCACAAAGGTAAGATGGGATAACAAAGGGAAAGGAGAATGATCATGGAGAGGGCTAATGGTAGAATTCAATCACACAATTTGGAAAACACAATAATATCTTCTAAGGAGCACTGCTTGTATCCACCTTACTTCCCACCTGAATAGATACTTGTGAGGCATAATAGAATGGATCAATAACAGAAACTGATTAGAACTGAGAGCAAAACCTTGGGGTTTAAGAAGCTTTACTTCCATGAGGAAGCTCTACTATTCAGTCAACAAGCATCTTTAACAAACCTACAAAGTGCGAGATCCTAAGGATTCAAAGACAAAAGACAAAAAACAGTCCTGGCACTTAAGGAATTTACATCTTACAGAGGGAATACAATATTTAAAGATAAGTACCTAATTTGAGAAGAAAGAGCTATCATCAACAATGGGGAGTGGGAAACAATTTCCACAGATTAGCCCTTAAAAAAGAAGATAAAGATAAAAATTCTAAACTGGAGGGATGAAGAAGATAGTTGATCACACATTTAAAACTTACTCTTTTCCAAACTCAGCATTCCATCTCCATGAAGTATGAAGTGGAATACTCTAGGAAATTTCAGGTAATTCAGTTTGACTAGCACACAGAATAATGTGTATTGTTGTTACTTAGAAGTGAAATGAAGTTTAAAAAAAAAAAAGGTAACTTAAAACAAATTGTGGTACATGGAACACAACACAGCCATGACAAATGACAAAAACTAGAATTCAGAAAACCACAGGAAGACTTATACAAACTGATGCAGAGCAAAGAGTACAAAACATAAAACTACAATGATATAAATAAAAACCACACACAAAAAAAAACTGAACTGGAATTAACTGCATTGACCAATCTTGGTTCTGGAAAAGAGCTGGGTATTACAGGTAAGGAATTATGTTAGACAAAGTTGTTGCTTTTTTTAGTTGGCTTTTGCTTAATTTTTTCTTTATTACAAGAATAAATTACTGGAGAATTGTTGGAGAAATTACTATGGTTTATAAAAAGCTTTCAATAAAACCTTAAGTTAGTTCATAATCTATTTAAATGTCAATTAACTACCAAGTTATACTATTTATTTCAAATTTTAATCAAATATACTGACAAAAAATTGGGTATATTATTTTCATTTGTAAACTATGAATTAGTGGGTCTCAAAACTGGGACTTGATTTTACTTCAAAGAAAAAAGATGTTATTGCTTTTTTAAATTATTTTTTTATTCTGGGGGGGTGGAGCCAAGATGGAAGAGTAGAAGCAGGAAATTCCATGAGTTCCAGCTACAACGACCTCCAATACCTGTAAAATATGACTCTAAACAAATTTTGGAGCTACAGAACCCACAAAGTAACAGAGATAAACAAATTTCCTACTGAAGCCAGCTTGGCAGGGCAACAGAAATGGTCTATCACACCAGACTGGGAGTCAAGCTAAGTCCCACTTGAGCTGCACCATGCCCGAGGCTGTCCCAACCTGCTGCCCAGACTGGCCAGAGCAGACTTCAGGAGGGTAAATCACCAGCAGCTATGGCATTTTCCACACTGCTTAACCCATAAACACCAAAGAGAAAGTAAAAGGTCAGTGGGGAATTCTGCTGGAACTGGGTGATGAAAGAGCAAGGTCTGGCCCCTTCCCTAGGGGTGAAAGGTGGCAGAGGCACAGGGGCTGCAGCTGCTGCCCCAGGAGGTCCTGGCCTACAGATCACAGGGGGACTAAGCAACCATTCAGAGGGTAATCACTCTTGCTTTGACCTGCTTGGATCTGGATCGAGGTCTTGGGTGGTGATCCTGGGGTGTGTGGCCAGTGTGCCAGAGCTTGTGGTGGCTGCAGCAAGGGCGCCCTCCTCAGACTTCTGACAATATCTGTGAAAACCCCAGCAATTTGGGACAAAGTTCTCCACTCTGGAAGCAGAGTTCTACCGTGGCAAAGAGCTCAAAAGTCAAATAGTTGGCTGGCAAGATGAACAAGCAGAGGAAGCATAATCAGACCACAGAATCCTTTTTTGGAGACAGAAAGGAACAAAACATGGAACCAGAAGTCAACAAAGGCAGAACTCCTGCATCAAAAGCTTCCAAGAAAAATATGAACTCTCTCACTCAGTGGTAGCCAACAGCACTTGTAGGCTACTTTGGACATACCCCCTTTATTTGTCCCTTCCTTTCCCCTGGCTCTAAATTCTCAGACTAGGATGGTGCCCAGCCTCAGATCAAGCAAAAATGGAAGAAGAAACTGCTGCTCTTGTCATTGACAATGGCTCTGGCATGTGCAAAGCTGGCTTTGCTGGAGATGATGCTCCTTGGGCTATGTTCCCCTCCACTGTTGGACACTCAAAGACACCAGGGTGTCATGGTGGGAATGGGGCAGAAGGATAGTTATGTTGGTGATTAGGCCCAGAGCAAGAGAGGTATCCTGACTCTGAAATATCCCACTGAGGGGCGGCTAGGTGGCGCAGTGAGTAGAGTGCTGGCCCTGGAGTCAGAAGGACCTGAGTTCGGATCTGACCTCAGACACTTAACGCATACACAAACAAAAACCTAGCCCTGTGACCTTGGGCAAGTTAACTTAACCACAATTGCCCTCGAAAAAGGAAAAAAAAAGAAATATCCCACTGAACATGGCATTTTTACAACTGGGTGACAACTGGGATGACATGGAGAAAATCTGGCATCATACCTTTCACAATAAGCTTCATGTAGCTCCTGAGAAACACCCTATTCTGCTTACTTAGAAGCTCCCTTAAACCTTAAGGCCAACACAGAGAAGATGACACAGTTTACATTTGAGACCTTCAACATCCCAGCCATGTATGTTGCTATTCAGGCAGTGTTGTCTATTGTTATGGACTCTGGTGATGGTGTCACCCACACTGTGCCCATCTAAGAGGGTTATGCCCTTCCCCATGCCATCCTTCATCTAGATTTGGCTGGCCATGACCTGACAGACTACCTCGTGAAGATACTGACAGAAAGAGGGTACAGCTTCACTAACACTGCTGAAAGGGAAACTGCTCATGACATCAAAGAGAAGCTGTGCTATGTTGCCCTGGACTTTGAGCAGGAGATGACCACTGCTGCTTCCTCCTCTTCCCTGGAGAAGAGCTATGAGCTTCTTGATGGCCAGGTGATCACCATTGGCAATGAGAGGTTCAGGTGCCCAGAGGCCCTCTTCCAGCCATCCTTCCTAGGTATGGAATCCTGTGGCATTCATGAGACCACTTTCAATTCTATCATGAAGCATGATGTTGATATCCAAAAGGATCTATATGCCAACACAGCATTGTCTGGTGGTACTACCATGTACCCTGGTATTTCTGACAGAATGCAGAAAGAAATCACAGCCCTGGCACCTAGCACAATGAAATTAAGATCATCGCTCCACCTGAACTAAGTATTCCATCTGGATTGGTGATTCTATTCTGGCATCTCTCTCCACCTTCCAGCAGATGTGGATCAGCAAGCAGGAATATGATGAATCTGGCCCATCCATTGTCCATCACAAATGCTTCTAAATGGACTGCTAGCAGATGCGTAGCATTTGCTGCATGCGTATTCACAAAGTAAAAATTTTCCCTGGCAAATATACACCTCACATTAGCCTCATGAAACTGGAATAAGCCTTCTCTGAAAAAAAACTTGTCCTTGGGAAAGTTTGTATCTGATATGAGACAAATATCAGCACTCTCTAGATTGTTGAACCATTACTGATTTGACCTCATATTCAAGTCAACTGTTGTTCCCTTGGTGTACATTTTAGCATACCTTGTACATATCTTTGATCTAAACCCTGATACAGGTCACTTCATTTTGATAGGTAAGGCTAAGAGTTAACTTCCATGGAGAATTGACCTGATAATATTGCAATATAGTATCTGGCTGGTTGACAATCAACAGCTGTGCAGTTTAGTTTTATAAAGCATCAGATCTGTACAGGGTATCTAAAGGTCAGATTTCCAGCATCTAAAAGAGCTGACTTGGGGTGGCTAGGTGGCACAGTGAGTAGACTGTCGGCCCTGGAGTCAGAAGGACCTGAGTTCGGATCCGGCCTCAGACACTTAACGCACACACAAACAAAAACCTAGCTGTGTGACCTTGGGCAAGTTACTTAACTCCAATTGCCCGCCAAAAAAAAAAAAAGAGCTGACTTGCAGAATTTCTCTCCTAAGGCTGGCAAAAGTTTATTAAGTATGTGTTGCATCTTGCAGGAATACATATTGAACCCAAGCCTTAGGAACCAGTTGTTGTTTTTTTATTAACCCACTGTTTCTTCCCAATGTCATGGGGCTAAGTTACTCAACCTTGAGTTGCAAAAAAGTTTGCATTTACAACCTATAAATTTGTGCATCTAGTTAATTTATATAAGATTTTTGTACGTTGCCTTAATATTCTCACATGATAGTAGAATACCAAAATTGTAAGTCATCCTAAGAGTTGAGAATTGTAATGCCCAACACATCATTGTGTAAGGAAAAATAAGTGTTGCAAGTAAACTGAAAAAAAAAAATTATATATATATATATATATGAAGTGGCTACAGGAGGAGCTCAAGAAGGATTCTGAAAATCAAGTAAGAGAGTAGAGGAAAAATTGGGAAGAGAAATGAGAATGATGTAAGAAAATCATGAAAAGCTAGTCAATAGCCTGCTAAAGGAGACCCAAAAAAATATTGAAGAAAATAACACCTTAAAAAATAGACTAACTCATGATGTAAACCAGAAGTTAATAAAGCATTTGAAAAAAAAATAGACTAACTCAAATGGCAAAAGAGGACCAAAAAACCAATGAGGAGAATGCCTTAAAAAAGCTAAACTGCCCACATGGAAAAGGAATTTCAAAAACTCACTGAAGAGAATAATTCCTTTAAAATTAGATTAGAGCAAATGGAGCTAATGACTTTATGAGAAATCAAGATACTATAAAACAGATCCAAATAAATGAAAAAAATAGAAGGCAATGTGAAATATCTCACTGGAAAAACCACCAACCTGGAAAACAGATCCAGAAGAGATACTCTGAAAATTATTGGACTACCTGAAAGCCATGATCAAAAAAGAACCTAGAAATAATCCTTCAAGAAATTCTCAATGAAAACTGCCCTGATATTCTAGAACCAAAAGGCAAAATAGAAACTGAAAGAATTCACCGATTACCCCTTGAAAAAGATCCCAAAAAGAAAACACCTAGAAATATCATAGCCAAATTCCAGAGTTCCCAGGTCAAGGAGAAAATATTATAAGAAGTCAGGAAGAAACAATTTGAGTATTGTGGAAACCCAATCAGATTAACACAAGATCTAGCAGCTTCTACATTAAGGGATAAAAGGCCTTGGAATATGACATTCTATAGGTCAAAGGACTAGGATTAAAACCAAGAATCACCTACCCAGCAAAACTGAGTATAATGCTTCAGGTGAAAATGGTCACTCAATGAAATAGAGGACTTTCAAGCATTCTTGATGAAAGAACCAGAGCTGAACAGAAAATATGACTTTCAAATACAAGAAATAAGAGAAGTATGAGAAGGTAAACAGGAAAAAAAAATCATACAGAACTTATTACAGTTGAACTATTTACATTCCTACATGGAAAAACAATAAGTGTAACTCATGAGACTTTTCTCAGTATGAGGATAGTGGAAGGAAATATATATGTATGTATACATACAATTACATACACATATGTTTATATAGGAGGGTATATGTGTGTATAAATACATATGTGAGTGTGTATATGTATATGTAAACATAGAGGGCATAGGATCAGTTGAATAGGAAAGGATGATATCTAAAAAATAAAATTAAGAGGGGAGAGAGGAATAAAAAGAAAAGGAGAAAGGGAGAGATAGAATAGGGTAAATTATCTCATATAAAAGAGACAAGAGAAAACTGTTACAATGGAAGGGAAGAGCAGGGAGGTGAAAGGGAATGGGTAAACCATACTCTCATTGAATTTGGCTTAAGGAGGGAATAACATACATACTCAATTGGGTATTTTGTCCTACAAGAAGGTAGGGGGGAAGGATACAAGAGGGGGGTGAGAGAAAGGAAGGCAGATTGGGGGAGAGGGTAGTTAGAAGCACATACTTTTGAAAAGGGACAGGGTCATAGCAGAAAATAGAATAAGTGGGGGGCAGGATAGGATGGAGGGAAATATAGTTAGTCTTTCACAATATATCTATTATAGAAACTTTTCTCATAACTATACATGTACAACCTATATTGAATTGCTTATCTTCCCAATGGAGGTAGGTGAGGAGGATCTAGAAATCAAAGTTTTAAAAACAAATGTTAAAAAAAATGTTTTTTACATGCAACTGGAAAATAAGATATACAGGCACTGGGGTATAGAAATCCATCTTGCCCTACTAGAAAGTTAGAGGGTGGATGGGGGAGGATTAGTAGCTCACTATTTTGGGGTGGGGGTAGGGGAAAGACAGGGAGAAAATTTGTAACTCAAAATCTTGTGGAAATGAATGTGGAAAACTAAAAATAAACAAATAAAAAAATTTTTTATTCTGAACTTAAACACTAAATGCACATTTCCATATATAAAGAAAACAGATGAAGAGGACTATACATGAAACTATGCATCTAAGCTGTTTTGCTTCTGTGTTCTTCCAGCTCTTTTTGTTCTTTTCTGTTCATTTCAAGTTCTGTACATAGCAAGACTTGTTATGTCTGGAAAAATTCATTAACTGCTGGTCAGCCTATGGATTATGTATCTCATTCAATTTAGATAACCTGGCCCTCAGAGAGTGTTTATTCACTCCAGGTGCCAGACTTGTACTCAAGGAATTTCTGGCTTGGTGAAGACCTGCCAGAGTTTGTGCTCCACTAACACTGCCCTTGAGAATCCAGGATTACATCTGTGTCATGATTATACTTTAGAGCTTGGCTCAGTGAAAATAAAATTGAATTTGGAGTCAGACTGAATCTAGGCTCTGTTATCTATCTGTTGTTCCTTGTCTTACATCATCGACAAATCATTTGGCCTGTCTAGGCTTGTTTGCTCAGAATACATAAAACGAGAGCTCTATAAACAGCTCTAATTCTATGTCCCAAGTTTTTAAATCATTTCGTTCAAAAGAAAAAATTTTAATTAAATTTTCAAAGAACATACTTCAGAAACCTAATTCTTATATAGTGATAAGCATTTGCCTCTTTTACTTAATTTTTCACTAATACCTGAGGTTTATATTCCATGAGGACTCCAGAAATTGTTATTTTATGCAACATGATGAAAAGTTATGCTAATTAATACCTTGAGTTAAACCCAGTGGTGAATGCTTTTTTAAAGCAAATTATTTTGCAGCAAATCCCTTTAAATGATAACTATTTCAAGTGTTAAATAAAACTAGGGCATCTTTATCTTATTTTAAATTCACAAATCCATCATGCTCAGCATTGAATATGTCCATCCAATTGTATTTTTTTCTTCAATAGAGATCACTAATCTTCTATGAAGTACCTTAGGAGCATGATCTAAATACTGTTTTCCTGCCGACATCTGAGTCAGGAGTCGAAATTTGTTGTCTTGAAGCACATAAATGCCCTGTCCCCAAAACACAAAAGAAATCTCTGGTCATTATTTTTTAATTCTTTGAGAATTCTTAACCATGCAATAATTATCACACTTTGTAAAGGTTTAGGCAAGTACTTTATATTTAAAGTACATTTACTAATGAAAAAAATTAGTTTTAAGGAAGGTCAGAGAACATCAGTTACCTGACTGACAGCAGTGAATTCACTAGATCAGACTAGCTACTTATGATTACACACAATATCAGTGCTAATATTCACATAAGTTTAATTTAATTTTTGTTTTGCATCTTTAATTTCAATGGTATTAGGAACTTCCATTGGGGGAACTACCCACAATATACAGACCAACAATTCAGCTTTACCTTGTAAGTTGTAGAATGTTGCCTGGGACAAGAGTTGGAGTGATTTGCATATGGTCACATAGCTAATGTAGCTTCAAGTCCTCTGGACAGCATTTGAACCCAGTCCTTCCTGAATCCAAGTCTGGCTGGCCCTCTATCCAAGTAAGGCTGCCTCTCATACATAACTAGTCATTTAATGTTCATCAAATCACCATCCATTAATTACCTTGTGGAGGCACATTCAAAAGATGCATCTCCCTTTTCAATTCAAGGTAAAATATATGAAAATACAATGGAAGATTCAGAAATAGTAGGCAATATTTAATGATAGAGTATTAATATGTTCTAATATATACTAAACATACTACTATAGCTTTGAGGTAGTTTATATATATATATATATAATTCAATTAAGAAAATAAGCCAACTCTACTATTTAATAACTCTTACATTTCATGAAATATAGCATGAGTTTATTTTAAATGGAGACACAATCTTGCTTTGTCATATATGTTTAATCGTTATAATAACAAAGCTTGGTGAACAGAAAATGAATATGATTGTTGTTTTAAAGTCATTTTTAATATGCTCTAATTTACTAATCAGCTTTTTACAAAACACTCCTAAGATGAAAATGTTATGTATTAAAACACAATAGGGGAAAAAGTCTTCATATCAAAGTGAAACCTGTCAATTCTCTCCCCCTCCAAACCCCTCCACAGTGTTTTATTTATGAGAATGGAAGCACAAAACTTAAGATGTGTCAAAATGTTTTCCACTGATTCCATTTCCCTACCCCTAAACATGAACAATAAAGATGGCAATAATTGTTTCCTCACCCATAAAAATGAGATATCTAATAAATGTATAACTAGGCTAATAACTCACATAAACCTAGTTTTACAGTTTAAGATTCCCCCTTTGTTCTTTATTTGGTGTATCCAGTGCTTATTACAAAAATCATGACTCATTAAATATAATATAAAGTGAAAAGTAAAACCTGAAAGTTAAAAGAAACAACTCTTTAAAACATCATTTTAACATTTTAATAATAAAAGTAAATAGTAGAAATAATTTTACTTTAACAAAGTAAAGTGACAAATAAAGCAAATCTTAATTTGTATAATACCTGATGATTTGTCCTTAGATTATCAATTTGTTTCTTGAAAACAGTGGTCCAAAAATCTTTGCAAATAAATTTCATGATATCTAATTCATCCTTGAACCTTGCGGTGTCCTTTGTAAACCTAAAAAGATAAAAAAGAAGTTACAATTTTACAGTTTTTTTCCTCCAAAGAAAGCAAGACAGATAAATCATGAATCTAACTTCCAAAAGGAAAAACTGTATATATTTAATTATTATAATTATGTATTTAGTTACAATTATTTATAATGTAATATTTTAAATGTCATAATGATAGCTATAAGGTAAAATGAATTTATATCCTGATCCCAACTTATGTCACAATTAAAATCTTAATGATATGGCTGAAATTTTGAAAATGGGAAGCCAAATGTGTTTTTTAAGTTCTACTGTATTATTTTATAGCTTAAACTATTTGACATTCAGCTATTATTTATTCCTAGGTATATTTAAAATAAAAAATGTTTAGAAGAACAACAGAATTAGGATATGAAATATACTATAAATATTAAATATGTCATGATATAAAATGTAAATATAAAATATAAATTTAAATAAATAAAACACATAAAAAGAGGTTATAAAACATAATTATGAATAGAAAAGTATCAGTGTATAACATAGCCATGATAAAGATTTATTTTAAAACTCTAAGAACCTGTTATACACACAAATATGTTTCACAAAGCATTTTTGATCCTGTGGACTTTAAACAAATTTCAAACAAATTAAAAAGCACTAAATTTCACTAAGACCATGAGAACCTACATATGTATTTAACAAAGCTTTCAGAGGAAAAATAGAAACAAAAGCATATTTCAGTTAGCAATTTTTACTGAACCAAGTTTGAGAAAAATATATCTAAACTAAAAATCACATGAAATTTTGGCTCACAGTGAAAACTTTACATTACTAAGTCTACAGAAGAAATGAAAGATTTAGGTAGACCTAAAGTTTCATGGCAGCCTACCAAAAGTGCTCTCTTTTAAAAATGACTTATTTTAGTTTATTAAGCTAACCAGTAATAAAATAAAAACAGTCAGCATAGTGCCATAGGACTCAAGAGAGACCAGAGTTCAAATCCTGCCTTTAACACTTAACTAGCTATATGAATATGCACATGTCACTTGAACTTTCTGATCCTGTTTTTGGTAATGATACCTGTAGTACCCACCTCAGCGGGTTGTTTTTAGGATCAAATCAAATCAGGTAATGAATTCTGTAAATCTGAAAGCACCACATAAAAGGTCTCTCTTAAGAACTCTGGGAAAACTGGAATATAGTATGGCAGAAACTGGGTATAGACCATTATCTAACACCATATACCAAAATCAAATCTAAATGGGTGCATGATCTAGGCATAAAGGATGATACTGTAAGCAATCTCGGAAAGCAAGGAATAGTTTAGCTGTCAGATCTGTGGAAAGGGAAAGACTTTAGGACCAAACAAGAATTAGAGAAAATTATAAAATGCAAAATGGATAATTTTCATTACATTAAATTGAAAAACTTCTGTACAAATAAAGCCAATGTAACCAAGATTAAGAGGTAGGTGGGAAATTGGGAAAGAATTTTTACAACCTATGTCTCTGATAAAGGACTCATTTCTAAAATATACAGAGAATTGAGTTAAATCTGTAAGAATACAAGTCATTCCCCAATTGGCAAATGGTCAAAGGATATGAACAGGCAGTTTTCAGAGAAAGAAATTAAAGATATCTATAAGCATGTGAAGAAATGCTCTAAATCACTATTGATTAGAGAAATGCAAATCAAAACAACTCTGAGGTACCACATCTCACCAGTCAGATTGGCTAAGATGAAAAAACAGGAAAATGACAAATGCTAGAGGAGTTGTGAACTGATCCAACAATTCTGGAGAATAATCCGGAATTATGCCCAAAGGGCTATAAATAATTTCATACCCTTTGACCCAGCAATACCACTTCTAGGGTTATATCCCAAAGAGATCATAGAAGTTGGAGGAAGACCCATATGTACAAAATATTTATAGCAGCCCTTTTTGTGGTTGCACAGAATTGGAAATCAAGGGGTGCCCATCAACTGGGGAATGGCAGAACAAGTTGTGGTATATGCATGTAATGGAATACTATTGTGCTATAAGAAACGAGGAGCAGATGGACTTCCTATTTACCTGGAGAGGCTCATACGAACTGATGCTGAGTGAGAAGAGTAGAACCAGGAGAAATTTATACACAATCACAGACACAACATATGTGTGATGACCAACTGTGACAGACTGGACTCTTCTCAGCAATGCAGTGATACAAGTCAATCCCAAAAGACTCATGATGGAGAGAGATGCCTACATCCAGAGAAAGGACTATAAAGAACTGAGTTTGAATCCTGACTGAAGCAAACTACTTGATCTTTTTTCTTTTTCTTGTTTGGTTTTATTTCCCCTTTACCATTTTTCATTCCATCAAGTACAATCCACTTTTGTAACCTAATGTCTAATGTGAAAGTATTTGTAGATCCTATACTTGATTATATGCCATCATGGCGGAGAAGGGGAGGGAGGGAAAGAAAATTTGTAACTCAGAGAATTATGGAATTGCATCTTGTAAACTAAAAGTAAACAAACAAATTAATAAAGACCAAAAAAAAAAAAATGCTGGGGAAAAAACAAAAAGAACTTTGGAACTGATTGTGTGACATAGGAGACACTGACACAGGACCACTCAGACTAGCATGCCCACATCAAAGAAGGTGCTGTGCTCTGTGAGCAAAGCAGAATTGAAACAGCTCAAAGGAAAAGCAGGATGTGAAAATTTAGAGAATCCACCCCAAATGTTCACAGAGACTATTTGAACCTAACCTGTGGTAGAATATTCTGAGTTCTTATTGGTCTGATCAGCCACTGTTGGACACACTGAAGCTTGACTCTAGCATGGTGATGTCATTTTGGTCCTCTTCCAGAACGAAGGACAACCAACATAAAATGTCAGTTATTATTAGTACTATTATTATTATCATTCAAACTTAGCTTACCTTTCTATCAGTCCTTGTCCTACTCTAAAACCCATGTTTTCCAGCTTAGTAATGCATCTTCCATTTTCCTATAAAATACAAAAAAGGATTTCGAATCTTATTAATTAGTAAAAATCTAATTTCCAAGTTTCAGAAGGCCGGAACTTTGAACTAATCACCAAAATTAAACATGCTAATTAATCCCTTCCAAAATTTATAAAAGTTCCCCAATATCTTCAAACTATGAACAAGTTATTAATTTTCTATTACTCACATTTCCAATAATCTTCATTAGTTACTGACATACAAAGGGTGCAAAATACTTTACATTTTTTCCCAAATGCTTTATTAACTTCTAGTTTACATCATTCATTTCAGCCAGATTTTGAGTTACAATTTTTTCCCCATTTTTCCCCTACCCACCATCCCAGAATAGCAGTCCCACAAGATATCCCCTCATCTAATCTGCTCTCTCCCATATCTTCTCCCACACCCCCTTCGACTTTTCCATTAGGGCAAGGTGAATCTCTGTGCCCCAATGCCTGCACATCTTATCTCCCAATTACATGCAAACTAGTATTAATAACAGTATTTATATATATTTGAAAGATTTAATTTTAAAACTTTGAATTCCAGATCCATTCCCTTCCTCCCTTGTCACCCACTTCCCCTGAGAAGACAAGCAAATCAGTATATGTTGTACATGTATAGCTATGCAAAACATTACCACAGTAGATATATTGTAAAAGACTGGCTATATTTCCCTCCCACCCATCCCACCCCCTACCTGGTCCATTCCCTACTTTGATCCTGTCCCTCTTCAAAAGTGGGTGCCTCCAACCTCTCCTCCCCCCAGCATGCCCTCCCCTTGATCACTCCCCCCTCATCTCCCTTCCCCCTACTCTCCTGCAGGGTGAAGTACTCCATTTAGTATGAAAATACTTTACATTTCTGAACTATTACAATATACTCTTACTATCAACAGAATGAATTCATTCCCCTTCCCTACTCTATTTCACTTCTATCTCTAGTTCTTTCCTATCTCCCAAATGAGAAAATATGTAATTAGAAGAGATAAAGAAGGAAACTACATTTTGCTGAAAGGTACACAATAAATTAATTTCAATATTTTAACACATATAAACCTAATGGTATCACTTACAAAGAGAAATAGTAAAATATGAATGGGCAACCTCAATTTATCATCAGCCCTAGATAAATCTAACTAAAAAATAAACAAAAAGTTAAGAATCTGAATAGAATTTTAGAAAAATTAGATATGATAGCCCTCTCATGATTAGTGAATGGAAATATTTATGTTGTATGTGTACAGATAATACACACACACATATACATCACACTCCTCAACTACCTTTACCAAAATTGGTCATACGTTAAAAGACAAAACTCTCAAAACAAATGCAGAAAAGCTGAAATATACACATCCTTTACTGATCACAACGCAATATAAATTGTTAAATAAAGGGTCACTGAAAAAAGTTTTAAAAATCAACTTTAGACTAAGTAATTTAATCCTAAAGAATTGGTGGGTTAAAGAATAAATCAGAGAAACTATAGCTAATTTCATTAAAGATAATGACAATGAGACAACATACCCAAATTTTTGGGATGAAACCAAAGCAGTCCTTAGGGAAATTTTTTTTATTTATAAAAACTATCATTAATGAAAAAAGAGAAAGAACAGATCAATGAACTTCAACTGCAACTAAAAAAAACTAGAAAACGGGGGCAGCTAGGTGGTGCAATGAATAAAAGAGCCGGCCTGGAGTTAGGAGGACCCGGGATCGGTTCTGGCCTCAGAAAATGAGCATCCACACATAAATAACTAGCCATATAACCGTAAGTTACTTAACCCCAATTGCCTTAAAAAAAATGCTAGAAAATGAACAATTTTTTTTTTTTTTAAGCAATTGGGGTTAACTTGCTCAAGGTGACACGGCTAGTCATTATTGATGCGTGGGGGCTCATTTTCTGAGGCCGGATCTGATCTCGGGTCATCCCAACTCCGAGGCCCGCTCTTACTCACTGCGCCACCTAGCCGCCCCTTCAGGGCAATTGGGGTTAAGTAACTTGCCCAAGGTCACACGGCTAGGTTTTTGTTTGTGCGGATTAAGTGTCGGAGGCCGGCTCCGAACTCAGGTCCTTCTGATTCCAGGGCCGGCGCTCTATTCACTGCGCCACCTAGCCGCCCCCAAAAATGAACAAATTTAAAAACAGCAATTAAACACCAAAACAGAAATCTTAAAAAACAAAGATGATATTAACAAAATTAAAAACCAAAGAAACCCCACTAACTGTGAGTATATCCAAGACTCTGCCATTAGCTTTCTTCTCACTTCTCTCTATACTCTCTATTTTATTGAGCTCATCAACTCCCATGGGTTTAACTATCATCTCTATGCTGATAACTACTAAACCTACATATTCAGCCCTGGGTTTTCTTGAGCTCCAGTGACATATCAGCAACTGCCTACTGGACATTTTAAACACAGAAACTCATCTCCCTCCTCTTAGCGCCATCCTCACTCCACTCCTCTTACTCATTCCCTATTTTTGTAAAGGTTACTACCATTCTTCCAGTCATCCAGAACGACAATCTTACTGTCATCCTCAATCTTAAATATCCAATTAGTGGCCAAGCTGTTCCTACCTCTACACATTGCTCAAATCTCTCTCTCTCTCCCCTCATATCTATCACATAAATTCAGGGCCTCATCAACTCTGGCACTACACAGAGATATACTAAATTATACATAATTCAAATTAAAAACTAACTAAATGTATTTATTAACTTATTAACTAAACTTTAAAAGATGAAAAATTTCAAAATGAATACCAAAATATCTTTTTTTTTTTTTTGAGACATCAAGGTGTGCCTGGTTACTGAATATCCTATATGCATGACTATGGCAAGGATACAAAAACAAAACTGAAACTCTCCCTGTCTTCAGGAAGCTTACATTCTATAAAGAGGAAACAACATATATGTATAGTTATAAATATATACAAAATACAAGGTAATTGTGAAGGGGAAAGTACTAGCATCTGGAAAGATCAAAAAGGGCTTCAAGGCAAAGGTGATGCTTTTAAAGAAAAGAGATTATGTTATTTCCATTTTTCACAATATGGAGGTAAGAAGGGAATGTATTCTAGTCATTAGGCAGTCATTACAAAGGCATGGAGGCCAGAGATGTAATGTGATGTAAGAAGACCAGTAAAATGGCCATTTTGGCTAAATTATTGAGTGTTAGAAGGGGAATAATGTTTAATAAGATAGGAAAGCTGGGTCAAGTCCAAATTGTGAAGGGCTTTAAATGTCAAATAAAGTTTACACTTAATAGAAGCCCCTGAGGTTGAATGAGTAGGAGAATAAAATGGTCACACTTAATACTGTGTAGCAGGATCCTCCTGTGTGGACACTGATTGGAAAGGAAAGGGATCTGAGGCAAAGGTTGGACCAGACTACTTAGAGACCACTGCAATTGAGCAGAAGTTCAAGAGAGAGATGTGAGAGACTGAACTGAAGTGGTGGCTACAGAAAGAGAAAAGGACTCGCTGTCTTTTCCCTGTATGTCCACCATTCTTGTAATACTTCCTCCTCCTAATTTCTGATTCCTGGATTCCTTCAAGACTCAACTCTAACACTAGTTTCTCTAAGAGGTCTTTCCAAATCAGTCTCAGTGCTAGTACATTCCCTCTGGGATTATGTCCATATAGCACATTTATACCTATTTCTCTTCCTATTTATGGAGATGTAAGGGAAGAGTCCTTTTTTGTCTTTCTTTATGTCTCCAGCACTTTGTACAGTGCCTGGCACAAGGTCAGTGTTTGATAAATGACTGCTGACTCACTAGAAAGAAAGAACTACTTGTAAAAGCCCAATAAACCAGTGGCAGCGATGGAATTCAGAAGAAGGATCTGTTGGCACGCATGTCAAGAATGAGTAGGATCAAGAAAGGACTAAGGAAACAGACAATTTAAAATTCGCACCATGTGCCATGCACACTAAGTGTTATTAAGTGCTGAGGCACAAAGAAAAGCAAAAAACAAAACACAACGGTCCCTGCTCTCAAAGAGCTCAGTCTAACAAGGCAGACAGATAACAGGGAAACAAAATGTACAAACAAGATATGTCCCAGAAAACTGCGGGTCGTCCCAGAGGAAAGAAACCAAGACCAAGAAGAAGCAGGAAAAGCTTCCCACAAAACCGCAGACTTTGGCTGAGATTGGAAGGAAGCCAGCCAGAGTCCCAGGCAGGGGACGGGGCTGAGACACAGCTTGTACGGAGTTAAGACTGGAAAAGCAGGGAGAGGAGAGGTCAAGGGGGCTTTAAAAAGTCTGATACCGAAGGTAATCAGGAGGCCTACTGAATGCGGAGACGACACGATCACACCCGCATCTGGCGGCGGAGAGAAGGGTGGGCTGGGCTGGGGACCGCCTGGAGGCCAGGAGGCGGCCAGCAGGCCACTGGGGGCCGGCACCACGGGGCCGCAGTTACGAGGGTAGCAATAGTAGGACTCGACCCCAGAGCGGTAACGGGGCGGGGGAGGGGCCTGAGCATGGGACTGGGAGGACGCGGGAAGAGGCTGTTTGGGGTGAAGTCTGCGGACTGCACTGAAACGAAAACAGAAAAGGGGAAGAGCGGAGGACGCCTGGAGGGAGAGTGGTCTAGGGGAGAGAAGGGCAGCGGGCCGGGGCAGCGGTCACTCACCACCTCCCCCTGGTCCGCGGACTTGTAGACGCCGGTCACCATCTCGTTGTGGAGAAGCAAGAAAAGCGCCTCGTCCGCCATTTCCTGCAGCTTCTCTCGGGCTCTGGGACCCCGGGAGGGCGGAGGTCAGGGCCCTGGCACAGCGGCCGCTGCGGTGGATGCGGCCGCCTCCGGGGCCGCTGCCTCCGGGGCCACCGCACGACCTCGCAACGCCAGAGCCCGATCCCGCGGGCGGCAGGGGGGCGGGGGCTTCACCGCGTCCTCCCAAAGGCCGGCACCCGGCCGGAAAGCCCAGCCACAGGGGCGGGCGAGACCCGAGGCGCAGAAAGACCTCCCAGACCCAAACCCGGCTGCCGGACCCGACCCCGCCCCGGAGAGGGAGCGACTTCCGGTGCCTCTAGCCCCGAATTCCGCCGGCTCTATGGTGGGCGGCCCCGGTCCCTCCTTTTCCCTTTTGCAGGTATTTCTTTTTGTTGTTATTGTTTTACTCTTTTTTTTTAATCAAGCATTATTTTCTCTTCCTCCCGGAACCCGACCTCCACTGCCACCTCTCCAGCCGCCTGTTCGGCTTCTCTCACTGGATGCTCTTGGCTCCCCCTGCGGCCCTCCCTCTCCCGGTCTTCCCTCCTGCTGAGGGCAGCACCATCCTTCCGGTCACTCAAGCTCGGAACCTAGCCGGCACACTCGATCCCCAACCCCAGCCCCAGCCGGCGTTCCTGCCCCGTGCCCCCTTCTCTTCTCTGATCTGCGGGGGGCCCCCCCATCACCTCACACCGGGACCACGTCAGCATCCTGCTGGTGCAGCTTCCCTCCCCTCCCCCATCCAGTCTATCTTCCCTCACCCGTTACCGCTGCTTTTCCTGAAAGCCCTGTCTGACTATAAAATAACATGCCCCCACGTGGCTCCACTATCAGATATAAAAGATCATGTTCGGCTTTTAAAGCCCCCCCATGATGTGTTCCCTTCTTACCTCTCCAGCTTTCTCCTACTTTACCTCTATCCACGTACTCTAGAGCTAGTGACAGTAGACTGTCCAAGTTCAGGTATTTTCAATGGCCAAATTCTGTGCCTGGAAATGTCCTCTTTATCTCCACCTCCTGGCTTCTCTGGCTCCCTACAAGTGTCAGGTAAAATCCTACCTTCTGCAAGAAGTCTTTACCAATCCTCCTTAATCTTAATGCCTTTCTTCTTAAATTACCTCTAATTTATCCTGTATCTTTTTATCATATTAGTTTGTCAATTTTGTGATCTTTTACAAAAACTAGCTCTTTGTTTTGTGCATTACTTAAATTTTTAATTTTCAATTCCATTTAATTTTAATTTTCCTCCGTTTTACAGTGGTTTTGGAGGTTATGTCATTGCTGAAGATAGCTACTACCCTCAGGTTTAAGGATACACTTTGTGGGTCTACAGTTCTAAATTTATAGCTTATTATCCCCCCTGTTGAACCATTAGAAATTGGTTCAAAGCAAAGTTATTTACTAAAATATCATAGTAAAAACAGTGACTGCAAAACGTTTCCATCTCCATGAACATAGAACACACTCTCCCACAAATACAAGCTGCATCTGTAAGAAGACAGTACAAACTTACAAACTCAAGAGTACAGTGGTATGAAACACATGACTAAGGCAACTCGTTCCTCTGATTTAGCAGAGGAATGTCCCAACCCTCCATATAGAGTCCTCAAGCTGAACCCCCCTGGTTGTAGTATCATTTCTGTTCAGATCACTTAGCTAGAGTTCCTCAATCTGCTCCTCTCAAGGAGTCAGCTCCCATCAGGAAGAACCAATTTTCCCTTGAATCCATAGTTGCCTCTCTTAGTGGCTTCAGATTGTCCTGATGCTTAGAGCTGTTTCCTTCCTTGAGTTGTTGCCTTTCTGGAGACCATGTGTTTCTTTTCTTAATCATAACTCTCCTTCAAAGAACCATAGCAGAATTCAGGGAAGGAGAGAAAACCACTCCTCCCTCCCCCACCCCTGGGTTAACACACCACAAAACTTCTGTCCTGGACCTTCCAGTGTTTGGAATACAATAAATTTAACAAATAATAATAATATTTATATAATATTAATAATAATAAAAATTTCTTCAAAATACTGAAACTTACTTCCCATTTGCAAGAACACAGTTCCCAATATTACAGAGGAAAGTTTTATTAAAAGGGGAGAAATGAAATAGAAATCATGGAATCAATAACCATTAGTCTCCAAAATGTATGTAAATCCCAAGATTCATAGACTCATGAAGACTCCTCTGTTACTGAACTCCTTCCCAACAAGAGCCATCTTAGCTCCTTGTCACTTGAATGAAAGAATATCTTTCTCTATCTCTCTCCTTCTTTCTATAGCTTTGGTTCTTTAATCCAGCCACCAAATTCTCAATTTCTCCAGATAACCAGATCTACCCTTTATAGTCTCTTCCAATCTTAGATGAAATAGAAATTATATCTTAAGTCCTTCTCTCTTTTCACTTGTTGCCTCTACTTTCTTGCTTCAGGACTCTTCTCCATTCCTTCACCCCCAGACTCTCCCTCCTCCTCACCAATTATTCAAATAGAAACAGGGTCAAGAGACAAACATCCCAGCAGGGATGGGAAAAGCTAACAAAATATTAATATGTGAACTTCAGCAAGGGGTATCCAATTCAAGGATAGTAAACGTTTATACTTTATCTCTTATAAAAAGCAGGCACCATTGGATAATGACTGTCTGCTTAGTTTGTGTAGGCTTTTAACAGCCACTAGATTGCATGAGGCTAAAGTATCTAGGCCCTTGTAAAGCCAATCACAAGCAGCTCTGCTGAGGAGTGCTGCTGTAAATAATTCTAAGGATCTAATCACATAGTATAGTGAACTCTCCATTTATGCAGCAATAAACTAAAGCACAGCATTCACAACAATATAACATGACAACATGTTACTGAGGTTGCCACATAGTAGAGTGCCAAGTAAAGTCTTCTTTCATCTTGACTGAGATTGACTTCCAGTCATCCTTAAGGGCTAGCAGAAAGTACAAACACCACCCACCCCCTAGGTCAGAGTAAGTCGCAATTTCATCAGTCAATACAGAGCACCCAAGTAAAGTCTTTATTCATCTTAACCTGAGGGTGACTTCCAAAGCCAGCTCCTCTTCCACAGGCTGACCATTCCCAGATCTTGCCTGGATTCATATGACTCTTCCCTGGATTCACAGATAGGCAGCTCTCACTGCTCCATTCTAAGCTCTTTGATGTTTCTGTCTCTCAAAGACAAAGCTTAACAGAGCTACAACAATATTTACACACATTGTCGGCACTATTATCTCAATTCACTTTCTGTCTGACAAAGTAACACAAATCAACACACAAGGCTTCTGTCTGAGAAATCAAATACAAATCAACAGTAGAGTCTCAGGTCTTCTGTAACAGCAGTAAAGTCCTCTTTCAGGACTTCTGTCTAGGGACTGGTAGAGTATGATACAAGAATAAATGAATAAAGCATCGTTCGAAGCACTGTGCCAAGCCCTAGAGATAAAAATGGAAAAGTGAAACGGTTTCTCTTCTCAAGGAGCTTACATTCTAAAAGGGAAATGTGCTGAAGGAAGCCACCAAACCGTGTTTGGTCTACAACAAATTTATGTTGTCCAATTACAACTGGGCCCTCTTTACAGTTAGGCAGTCCTTTTACTTTTACCTAATTAATTCTCTATCCCATTTTCCACACAAGCTATTCCAAACCTCTTTTCCCCTCAGATCTCTCATAATTTCCATCTCTCATATCACATCCCATTTTCTTTCAGCAGAAGACGCTACCTCACACTTTATTTGGAAAATGGAGGCCATTTGCCCAGAATTCCTTTTTCTTCCTTACTCTATACCTCAAAATACCTTGACATCAACTCCCATTCTTTCTTCCTTTACTCCAGTCTTTGGTGATGTGGTAGCCCTTCCCTTCACCCTTCCCAATCCTTATTTGATTCCATCCCCTAAATGACTTCAAGCAGATCACAATCATCCCCTTTCTCTCAAATCTTGACTATTTCCCTTTATATTGGCTCCTTTCCTACAATCTAAAAATATGGCTATGTCTCCTCTAACCTAAAAAATAAACCTTCATTTGTCCCCTCACGCTCTTATCCTATATGTTTTTCCCTTTGAAAACCAAACTCCTAGAAAAAGTTTCCAAATATATTGACTCTGTTTCTCTCCTCTCAGTCCTTTTAACTCCTTTCAATTTGGCTTATTTCTGTAGGAGAAATAGTTATAAGAGTTCCCTACTCTGTGTGTGTATGTTTGTGTGGGGGGGTGAGGGAAAAGGAGAGACTTCTTTTCTTTAAAAGTTATTGAAATCATCCTCAAAACTTAATTGGCTAAGATGGGGGTACTTGCAGGTACTTGCCTGAACTGTCACAAATTCCTCTCAAACAATGTTAAAATCATGCCTCAAAAAGAATTCTGAAGCAGCAGAATCAACAAAAGGAAGGGGTGAAACAATTTTCTAGTCCAAGACAACTTAGAAGGTTGGCAGAAAAGATCTGTCTCACTGGGATAAGAGTGGAGTACAGTCCAGGGAAGGCTGCTCCTGGGTAAGTCAACAGCAAGCCTTGGGAGGGACTGAATCTGTATCTACAGCTTCCAGAGCTCTCATCCCACAGACCATAAAGGGATCAGACAGCTGGTCATAAGAACATTGCAGGAAACCCTTTGCTGGCAAGGGATCCCTTTGCTGGGAGCAGGACTCTGTTGCATAGCCCATATGAGCTTCCAGGTCACTATCTCAGGGCAAGGAGGAGCACTAATAGGAGTGGGGAACCTGGACACATTTCCAGGGTGGAAAAGAATGCTTGTTGTCATTCATAGACTAGAGCACAGGCCAGGAAAGCACTGAGCATACCTCTCCTTAGATTATACCACCTTGAAAGAACAGAAAACTTACAACCCCCTAGAACTAGCTCTGAAAACAGCAACACAAAAAACTTGAAATTTCAGACATTGTCTACACTACCAAAGGAACAGAGCCCAACTTTAACATGTAGTAAAAAGTCAAGAAATAAGCTGGAAAATGAGCAAATAACAAAAAAGAAAACTGAATATAGAAAGTTGCTATGGTGACAGGGAAAATCAAAACACAAACTCAGAAGACCAACAATGTCAAGAGAACTACATGCAAAGCTTCAAAGAAAAATGTGAATGATCTCAGGCCCCAAAAAAGGATTCCTTGAGAAACTCAAAAAGGATTTTCAAAATAAAAGAGGAGAGGAAGAGGAAAAATTGGGAAAAGAAATGAGAGTGATACAACAAAATTATGAAAAAGTCAATAGCTTGGTAAAGGAGGATATAAAAAATACTGAAGAAAACATCTTAAAAAACAGAATAGACCAAATATTAAAAGAGGCACAAAAATCTGCTGAAGAGAGCTCATTAAAAAGCAGAAGTGACCAAATGGAAAAGGAAACCAAAAAAAGTCACTGAAGAAAATAATTCCTTTCAAGTTAGAATTTGACAAGTAAAAGCTAATGACTTCATGAGACATCAAGAAACAATAAAACAAAATCCAAAAAATGAAAGAAATAGATGCTAGTATAAAATATTTCATTGGAAAACTAACTGACCTGGAAAATAGATCAAGGACACATAATTAAAGAATTATTGGACTACGTGAAAGCCATAATTGAAAAAAGAACCTAGATATCATATTGCAAGAAATTATCAAGGAAAACTGTCCTGATATACTAGAACCAAAGGGTAAAATAGAAATTGAAAGAATCCACTGATCACCTCCTGAGAGAGATCCTAAAATGAAAATTCCCAGTAATATTATAGCCAAATTCCAGAGCTCCCAGAGCAAAGAGAAAATATTACAAGCATTCAGAAAGAAACAATTCAAATACTGTGGAGTCACAAGTCATGATCACACAATATTTAGCAGCTTCCATATAAAAGGAGCAGGGGGCTTGGAATATAACATTCTGGAGGGTAAAGGAGCAAGGATTACAACCAAGAATCACCTGCCCAGCAAAACTGAGTGTAATTCTTTAAAGAAAAAAAAAGTATTTAATGAAACAGAGAACTTTCAAGCATTAGTGATGAAAAAGCCAGAGCTAAATAGAAGGTTTGATTTTTAAATCCAAGACTCAAGAGAAGCATAAAAAAGTAAACAGAAAGGAGAAATCCTAAGGGATTCAATAAGGTTAAACTGTTTACATTCCTACATGGAAAGATGATATTTATAACTTATAAGAACTTTATCACTATTAGTGCAATTTTAAGGAATATAAATAGAGGGTGTGAATATAAGTTGACTATGACAGGATAATATCCAAAAAATAAAATTAAGGAGTGAGAAAGAGAAATGCACTGGGAGAAGGGGGGAAGGGAGAAGTGGAATATAGTAAATTATTTCACATAAAAGAGGCATAAAAAAGCTATTATAGTAGAGGGGATGATGGGGATGTGGTGGTCAATGCTTGAACTTTTCTCCCATTGAAATTAGTTCAAAGAACAAAAACCATAGACAGTCAGTTGTATATCAAAATTTATCTTACCCTACAGGGAAGTAGGGGAAGGAAATAAGAGAAGGAGGTGGGGCTGATAGAAAGTGTAACTCCAATGTGATATCTATAGCAGCTGTTATGACTATGCATACATGTTTCTGGGGTAGAAAAAAATAAACTCTCTTCCTCAAAGATAAAACCAAAATATTTATTTGGAACATCACTATTAGGATACTAGGAGGTAAGATTTAGCAAGGTACTCATCACCAATCCAGGAAACACTGAAATCTTAAGCATTCTGTTAGGTCTCCCCACAAACAAGTTCCCCTAGGCAAATTCCTCCCTCTGCCCACTCATGCTCATTTCTCTCTCTCTGCTCTGCCTCACTCTCACTCTCTTGCTCTTTCTCTCCAACATTCTATTTCAGTTATTCCATTGGGCAAGCTCCTCCCACAGTGGGCTCCATGTGACTCAGATTCCATGTCTGTATCACAGCTGTAAACTGGGTCAGAGCTCAAAGCAAGTCACATATGCCTATTAATGGACAGGGAAGATCTTCCTATTTCATTCACATTATAGAAGGAAAGGTAGACTGTGAGAGGGGGTGGTCAGAAGCAAAATACCTGTAAGAAGGGAAAGGGTAAAAGGCAAGGGAGAGAGAAAAGAATAAAGGGGAGAGAGTTGAATGGAGGAAAATACATAGTAATCATAACTATGAATATTAATTTGATTAATTCATCATAAAACTGGATAGCAGAGTGGGTTACATGATTTAAACATAAAAGCTGATACCATAGGCAAATTAGGAGATCACAGAATAGTTTACCTGAAGATTTGTGGATAAGGGAAGAATATATGACCAAACAAGAAATAGAGAACATTACAGGATATAAAATGGATAATTTTGACTGCATTAAATTAAAAGGGTTTTGCACAAGCAAAACCAATGCAGTCAGAAGAAAAGTAGAAAACTGGGGAGGGAGCAGGAGGGATGGGGAGATTTTATAGCAACTTTCTTTAATAAAAGCCTCATTTCTCAAATATATAGAGAACTGACTCAAATGTATAGTAATATAAGTCATTCCCCAATTGATAAATAGTCAAAGGTTATGAACAGGCAGTTTTCAAGTGAAGAAAACAAAACTATCTATAGTCATATAAAAATGCTCTAAATCATTGATTAGAGAAATTAAAATTAAAACAACTCTGAGGTACCATCCCACACCTATTAGATTGGCTAATATTACAGATGAGGAAAGTGATAAATGTTGAAAAGGACTCAGGAAAATTGGGACACTAATGCATTGTTGGTGGAATTGTGAACTGATCCAACTATTAGGAAAGCAATTAGGAATTATGCCCAATGGACTATAAAATTGTGCATACCAGAGCCAAGATGGTGGAGTAGAAACAGCACCTCCAAGGCTCTCTTCCCCCAGATTACCTCCAAACTATGTAAAAAGGGATTCTGAATAACTTCTGGAGCCCCAGTACCCAAAGAACAACACAGAGAAGCTAACCTCCCACTGAGGACAGCCCTGCAGGAAGGGCCAGCGCAGCGCTGTGGGAGCCAGCAGCGCAGCAAGAGCTGAACCCAGGTCCTGTGGTTTTAGCCCCAGGGCGGCTGGGCCAACAGCCAGCTGGAGGGACCCCAGAACACCAGCAGCTGTGAAGATTCCAGAATGGTCAACACAGACATGCCTGGGACAAAGTGAGAGGTTAGTGCCCTATGGACTTTGGGACCAGTATTTGGGGAACGCGTTGGCTTCCTCCCCTGAGGGCTAGAAGCCGCTGAGAAGACAAGCCATTTTTCAGTTTTCAGTGGTGGCTCCAGCTCCTGGCCTGCGAACTGTAGGGAGAGCCAGCAATCAGTCTCGGGGGGGTAATCACTCTTGCTTTAACCTCCCTGGATCTGGATTGTTATCTGGGGGGGAGGTCATGGGGCGGGTTTCCAGTTTGCCAGAAATGGAAGTTGCCCCCCTACACGTTCGGGACGAAGGTCCCCTATCTGGTGGCAGAGTTCTACTGTGGCAACAAGCCCAAAAGTCAAGTAATTAAGTGGCATCATGCCAAGGCAAAGGAAACAAAATAAACAGAAAAATGAAACATTAGACTCCTATTTGGGGGGCAAAGAGGATCGAAGCATGGAACAGTCAGAGGACTGTGAGGTCAGAAATCCTGCTCCAAAAGCCCCAGGAGAAAACATGAGTGGGTTGCAGGCCACAGAGGACCTTAAGAAGGACTTTAAAAATCAAATAAGAGAAGTGGAGGAAAAATTGGGAAGAGAAATGACAAGGATGCAGGAAAAGTATGAAATGAGGGTCAACAGCCTGACTGAGGAAAACAACACCTTAAAAAATAGACTAACTCAAATGGCAAAGGAGACCCAAAAGGGCAATGAGGAGAAGAATGCCTTAAAAAGTCAAATTTGCCAGATGGAAAAAGAATCTCAAAAGCTCACTGAGGAGATTCATACCTTCAGAGTTAGACTGGAGCAAATGGAAGCTAATGACTTTATGAGAAATCAAAATGCTGTTAAGCAGATCCAAACAAATGAAAGAATAGAAGGCAATGTGAAATATCTCATGGGAAAAACCACTGACCTGGAAAATAGATCCAGGAGAGACAATTTAAAAATTATTGGACTACCTGAAAGCCATGATCAAAGAAAGAACCTAGAAATCATCCTTCAAGAAATTCTCAAGGAAAATTGCCCTGATGTTTTAGATCCAGAGGGCAAAATAGAGGTTGAAAGAATCCACAGATCACTTCCTGAAAAAGATCCCAAAAAGAAAACTCCCAGGAATATTATAGCCAGGTTCCAGAATCCCCAGATCAAGGAGAAAATACTCCAAGCAGCCAGGAAGAAACAATTTCAATATTGTGGAAACACAATCAGAATAGCCCAGGACCTGGCAGCTTCTACACTGAGGGATTGAAGGGCATGGAATATGATATTCCAGAGGGCAAAAGAACTGGGAATGAACCCAAGGGTCACCTACCCAGCAAAACTGAGTATTTTGTTTCAGGGGAAAATATGGTCATTCAGTGGAATAGAGGACTTTCAAGCATTCTTGAGGAAAAAACCAGAGTTGAATAGAAAATTTGACATCCAGACACAAGAAGCAAGAGATACCTGAGAAGGTAATCAGGGAAAAGAAATCAAAAGGAACTTATCAAAGTTGACCTATTTACATTCCTACATGGAAAAACAATACTGTGACTGATGAAACTTTTCTCAGTATGAAAATAATGGAAGAAGGGTATATGGTCACATGAATACATATGTGAATGTGTGTATATATGTTTACAGTTATACATGGATAGAGGGCATAGGTTGAATCTGTTGGGAATGGATGATACCTAAGGGGTGAAATTATGAGGTGAGAGAGGAAAGTGGCAAGAGGAGATGGGGAGAGACAGGGTAGGGTAAACTGTCTCATGTAGAAGAAGCAAAGGGAAGTGGCTGCAGAGGAGGGAAAGAATAGGAAGGCAAAAAGGCAAAACCACATTCTCATTGAATTTGGTTCAGGGAGAAAATGACATACATACTAAATGGGATATCTCAACCTGCAGCAGAATAGGGGGAAGGGGGATGAGAGGAGGGATGATGGATGGGAGGGCATTCTTGGGGGGAGGGGAGGTTGGAAGTACCCACTATAGAAGAGGGACAGGATCAAGTAGGGAATGGACCAGGTGGGGGGTGGGATGAGTGGGAGGGAATTATAAGCAGCCTTGTACAATATATCTACTATGGTAATATTTTGCATAGTTATACATGTACAACACATACTGAATTACTTATCTTCCCAGAGGGAATGGGTGACAAGGGAGGAAGGGAATGGATCTGAAATTCGAGGTCTTAAAATTAAATGTTTCAAATATATATAAACACTATTATCAATACTCTTTTGCATGTAATTGGGAGATAAGATGTACAGGCATCGGGACACAGAGATTCACCTTGCTCTAATGGAAAAGTCAAAGGGGGTAAGGGAGAAGTTATGGGAGAGAGCAGGATGGAGGAAGCGATATCTTATGGGACTGCTATTCTGGGAAGGTGGGTAGGGGAAAAATGGGGGAAAAAATTGTAACTCAAAATCTGGCAGAAATGAATGATGTAAAACAGGAGTTAATAAAGCATTTGTTTAAATAAAATAATAATAATAATAATAATAAATTGTGCATACCCTTTGACCCAACAATATCACCACTGGGTCTGTATCCCAGAGATTAAAAATAAATAAATTAAAAAGACCTATAGGTACAAAAATATTTATAGCAGCTTTGTTTGTGGTAACAGAGAATTGGAAATTGAGGAGATGCTCATCAATTGGGAAATGACTGTACAAGTGGTGGTGTATGATTTTAATGAATGCTGTTGTGCAATAAGAAATGACAAGCAGGATGATTTCAGAAAAACCTAGAAAGACTTACTGATGCTGAGTGAAGTGAGCAGCACCAGGAGAACCTTTTACATAGCAATATTGTACAGTGAATAATTTTAAATAACTTAGTTATTCTCAGCAATGCAACCATCCAAGACAATCCCAAAGGACTCATGATGAAGCATGCTATCAGAAAGAACTGATGGTATCTGAATACAGACCAAAGAATACTATTTTTCACTTTTTTTAGATCAATTTTCTTCCACAAAATAATTAATATAGAAATGTTTTACATTATTGCACATGTATAACCTATATCAGATTGTCATCACTGGGAGGGAGGAAAAAAGAGAAGGAGGGATAAAATTCAGAACTCATAGCTTTAAAAAAGTGAATGTAAAAATTGTTTTTACATATAATTGGAAAAAATAAGTTAATTGGCTCTGGGGACATGGATTCTTAGTTATTTGAGTACAACATGAAAAGCTTGAGCACCCTCCATATGCTTGATTGGTTGACCACTATTGACTAGAGGCAGAGGAACTGTACTTAGCTGAGTCAGTAAGTATTATCCCTGCTGTATATCCTTGTTGAATATCCTTCCCTGGCTATGGTTAAGTAAGTTAATTGTTAATGGACTAAATGGATATAAGTTGATTATGTTAATTGTTAGATGGACTAAATACAAGTGTATCATGTCATTCCTTTCTTGAATCTAAACTTCCACTTAGCTCTTAATTGCCAAATGCAACGCCTTTTTTTTTATTTGTTAGCCTTCCTGCATTATTTTGAGCATTTGACACTGGAAATGCCTTACCAATCAGTATTGTTTCATTCTTTGTATTGGTATCCCCAGTGCCTGGTGCACTGTTGAAGCTTAATAAAAGTTTGTTGGTTGATTGATTGCACACCCTTTCCTGGTTACTCCCTTCTATGGCATTTCATGGAATTGCTCCTTTTATGACACAAATATGGTGCTGATATCTAACCCAGGAAGAGTAAAAACAGATGAAGAAAACTATAGACAAAAATCTGCAAAAATTTTAAGTAAAAAACAATCAAGGAGATTACAGCAATATATCACAAGGATCATACCCTGTGACCACATGGAACTTATACAACGAATACAAGGTTGGTTCGGTATTAGGAAAACTATAAGCTTAATTAACCATGTCAATAATAAAAACAACAGAAATTATATTATTATCTCAATAGATGCAGAAAAAGGTTTTTGACAAAATACAGCACCCATCCCTATTAAAAACACTAGTGAGCATAAGGAATAAAGGGAATATTCCTTAAAATGACAAGTAGTGTCTACCTAAAACCATCAGCAAACATTATTTGTAATGGACATAAGCTAGAAACCTTCCCAATAAAATCAAGAGTGAAGCAAGGTTGTCCATTATCACCATTATTATTCAGTATTGTGCTAGAAATGTTAACTATAGCAATAAGAAGAAATAGAAATTGAAGGAATTGAAATAGGCAATGAGAAAACAAAACTATCATTCTTTGTAGATTTGATGGTATGCTTAGAGAATCCTAGAGAATCAACTAAAAACCTAATTGAAATAATTAACAAATTTAGCAAAGTTGCAGGATATAAAATAAACCCATATAAATCATCATCCTTTCTATATATTACTAATAAAGCCTACCAGCAAGAAATTGAGGGAGAAATTCCATTTAAAATAACTGTAAACAATATAAAATACTTGGGAGTCTATCTACCTTTCATTATGTGCCAAGACAAACCCAGGAACTATATAAACACAGTTACAAAACACTTTTCATACAAATGAAGTCAGATCTATACACTTGGAAAAATATCAGTTGCTCATGGGTAGACTGAGTTAATATCATAAAAATTACAATTCTGCCTAAACTAACTTACTTTGTTCAGTACCATACTAATCAAACTACCAAAAAAATCACTGTATAGAGTTAGAAAAAGTGACAAAATTCATCTGGAAGAACAAAAGGTGAAGAATATCAAGGGAATTAATGAAAAAAATGCAAAGGAAGGTGGCCCAGCAATACCAGACCTCAAACTATATTATAAAGCATCAAAACTATCCAGTACAGGCTAAAAAATAGAATGGTGGATCAGTGGAATAGATTAGTTACACAGCACACAGTAGTAAATGACCATACTAACCTAGTGTTTGATAAACCCAAATACCCCAGCATTTGGGATAAGAATTCACTATTTCACAAAAACTACTGAGAAAACTGGAAAACAATATGGCTGCAACAAGGTATAGATCAACATCCTACACCATACACCAAGATAAGGTCAAAATGAATACAGGATTTAGACATAAATAAGCAAATTAGAAGAGCAAGGAATAGTCTATCTGTCAGATTTATGAAGAAGGAAAGAATTTATGACCAAACAAGAGATAGAGGGCATTGCAAAACATAAAATTGATCATTTTGATTATATTAAATTAAAATTTTTTTTGCACAAACAACATCAATTCAACCAAGATGAGAAGGAAAGCAGAAAGCTGGGAAACAATCTTTATAGCAAGTACCTTTGATAAATGCCACGTTTCTTAAATATATAGAGAACTAAGTCAAATTTATAAGAATACAAATCACACGGCCTCCGACACTTAATCCATACAAACAAAAACCTAGCCGTGTAACCTTGGGCAAGTTACTTGACCCCAACTGCCCTAAAGGGGCGGCTAGGTGGCGCAGTGAGTAAGAGCACCGGCCTCAGAGTTGGGATGACTCGAGATCAGATCTGGCCTCAGAAAATGAGCACCCACGCATAAATAATGACTAGCCGTGTAACCTTGAGCAAGTTACTTAACCCCAATTGCTTTAAAAAAAAAAAAAAGAATACAAGTCACTACCCAATTGATAAATGATCAAAGGAGAGGAACAGGCAGTTTTCAGATGAAGAAATCAAAGCTATCTATGGTCACATGAAGAAGTGTACCAAATTACTTTTGATTAGAGAAATGCAAATTAAAACAACTCTGAGGTACCACCTGTAATGGAAATGCAGATTTAAAGATCTTCCCTGCCCCTAGCTTAAGTGCACCTGGAGCCTGTGGTGGGAGGCTTGTTTTTCAGGAAAGCCCACACCTTGATACTTTGTGATTGGGCAGTGGGTCAAGGAGGTTGTTTCATTCTCTGAGCCAAGAGAAGGCTATATAAGCCCTGAGGAGAGGCTTTGCTTTGGGGCTCACCCCGGCTTTGAAAACCCAGATGTTGATGCTTCCCTCTCTGGTAACTGTGATTTGGTATTGATGTATGTAATGTTGGGACAGTTTGGAAGCCTGTCTGTTTGATTTGTAAGTTCTGTAACTCTGAAGTTCGGGGTGCTGACCTTTTCCCCTGAACTAGGTAATGTATGTTTGTTTGATTAAAGTAAGCTTGTTAACCCATTTTGAGTTGCTTTCCTTTTGAAAAGCAGATCTAAGAACCTGTGTTGGCAGCTACCCTGGGGATGTTGGGGTGTTTGCTGCTACAAAATGGCGACGAGGGATGGGATCTGCTGAGTAAAAGGAAAGTATGGGGGCTGGGATAATTGTTTGTTTCCCAGTTGTGGTAGCTGTGATTCTGTGGAGCCATGGAGCAGGAGAGAAGAACGGCCAGCATGCTGACTTCACTGAGCTGAGAGCAGGAATGGTGAGCTGCCTGCATGGAGACCTATGGAGAAGCCTGGAGCTGCTGCCTTCTGCTGGAGGAGAAGGAACCCAGGAGTTTGGAGTTCAGCCACAGGACGAGATAAGGACTGTGAGGCAGCTGCCTTCTGCTGGAGGAGAAGGAACCCAGGAGTTTGGAGTTCAGCCACAGGACGAGATAAGGACTGTGAGGCAAAGCAGGGGCACTGAATGTGTTTCCTTGCTGCATCCCACAGTTTGGGACCCAGGGGGAGGATGGACTTGTGACTGGTGGGTGGGGTGAAGTGCCATGGACCCCAAGGACCCCACTTTGGTTTTGTTGCCCAGCTCCCTCTCTGGATTTGGAAGCAGGGGCTGGAGCAGTGTTGTGGGAAGGACACCCCCCTCCTCCCAAGAGAACTTTATGTGATAATGCTTTGTATTTTGTGAATTGATGTGAAAATGCAATGTACTTTGCTTAAGACCCAGTGGCCACTTTGGTAACTTTAGATGTACCTTGAAAATATGACTTAAGGGATGGTTAGTGATAATTGAAATGTAAATTGTCTATGCTATGGGCATACTTAGTAAGACTTTACTGAATAAGTGACTAATTGTACTTTGAGATATTGTTACAGATAAGAAACTAATTGAGCTAATCAAGACTTTGCCCCATGAGTGGAAGACTTGTACTTTGAAAACTGATGTAAGTGATCGAGTTAACTTAAGAGTGACTATTTTTTGATTTTACTTATAAGTGACTGAGTTAACATTTGCCCCATGAGTGGAAGACTTGAACTATTGTATTTTGAGATTATATTGTGATTTTCTTATGTATCTGGAAAATGTGACCTAAGAGATGTTTTAGTGCTAATTCAAATGTAAATTGTGTATGCTATGGGCAAGAAAGATCTTGGGGCCGAATGTAATGGAAATGCAAATTTAAAGATCTTCCCTGCCCCTAGCTTAAGTGCACCTGGAGGCTTGTTTTTCAGGGAAGCCCACACCTTGATACTTTGTGATTGGGCAGTGGGTCCAGAGGGTTGTTACATTCTCTGAGCCAGAGAAGGCTATATAAACCCTGAGGAGGGGCTTTGCTTTGGGGCTCACTTTGAGAAGTGTTGTGTGATTTGACCAGATGAGACTCTGGGAAGCCGTTGTTGAGAGCCCCCCGGCTTTGAAAACCCAGATGTTGATGCTTCCCTCTCTGGTAACTGTGATTTGGTATTGATGTATGTAATGTTGGGACAGTTTGGAAGCCTGTCTGTTTGATTTGTAAGTTCTGTAACTCTGAAGTTCGGGGTGCTGACCTTTTCCCCTGAACTAGGTAATGTATGTTTGTTTGATTAAAGTAAGCTTGTTAACCCATTTTGAGTTGCTTTCCTTTACAAAAGCAGATCTAAGAACCTGTGTTGGCAGTCACCCTGGGGATATTGGGGTGCTTGCTGCTACACCACCTTACATCTAACAAAAAAGAAAATGATAAATGTTGGAGAGAATGTGAGAAAATTGGGACACTAATGCACTGTTGGTGGAGTTATGAACTGATCCAACCATTCTGGAGAGCAATTTGGAACTATGTCCAAAGGTCAATCAAACTGGACACACCATTTGATCCAGCAATACCACCTTCTAGGTCTGTATCCCAAAGAGATCATAAGAAAGGGGAAAGGACCCACCTGTACAAAAATACTGATAGCAGCTTTTTGTGGTGGCAAAAAATTAGAAATTGAGGGGATGTCCATCAATTGGGGAATGGTGAACAATCTGTAGCATTTGAACGTAATGGAATATTATTGTGCAATAGGAAATGAGCAGGTGGATTTCAGAAAAACCTGGAAAGACTTCTATGAACTGATATGAAGTAAAGTGAATAGATCCAGGAAAACATTGTACCCAGTAACAGCAACTTTGTGTGATGATCAGCTGTGAACGATTTAGTTCTCAGCAATACAAAGATCCAAGGCAGTTCCAAAGGACCCATGATGGAAAATGCTATCCATGTCCAGAGAAAGAACTGATGGAGTTTGAACACAGATTGAAGCACACTATTTTCACTTATTTTTTTCATGTTTTTTTTTTTTTTGGTCTCTTCTTTCACAACTGTGACTAATATAGAAACATGTGTTATACAATAGCATAAATCTAACCTATATCAAATTGCTTACAGTTTTAGGAAGAGGGGAGGGGAAAGAGAAAGAAATATTTAGAACTCAAAATTTTGTGAAAATTTATGGTATTGATAATGGTTGGACAGTTGGAAGCCTGTCTGCTTGAAATGTTTCTGTGTATATACTCTGAGGTTCGGGGTGCTGACCTTTTTCCCCTGAACTAGGTAAATGATATGTTTGATTGATTAAAGCAAGATTGTTAAACCATTCTGAGTTCCTTTCCTTTAGAAAAGCAGATCTAAGAATCTGTGCTAACGGCCTTCCTGGGTATGCTGAGGTGCTTGCTGCTATAATAGTAGAGATGTTAAAAAGGTGGAAATGATAAAGGAAAGACCACTAATTGGATATGGGGAGTAAGAAAGAGTAATGAGTCAAGGCTTAGTGAGCCTTCATCCAGATATGTGTGATGTAATGGAGGGACTCTTCCTAATTCAGAGCAGGAACTCTGAATTCAGCAACTGTTTCCTAGTTAGCTTACTGCAAGGTGATGAAAAGCCTTTTAATTTCCTGCTAAGCTAGAACTAAGTATGCATTAAAAAGTCACAAATAGATGAAACCTCTCTCTTCTCTCTTTCTCCCTCCTCTCTCTCTTTCCTCTTTGTCTCTCTGTTTCACTGTCTTCCTCCCCTCTGTGTCTGTCTGTCTCTCCTTTCCCTCTGGTAATGACAGATAAGAGTATGATCTGGTTTTGTTGGGTTTTGTACTTCATCTTGTTATATCTTCTCAATAAATATCCTTTTGTAAAAGTTAATTGATATTATTGGCTAATCGATATTGACGAGGCAGCAACTGGTTATAAATGATATTGAAGAGATAACTGGTCAAATTGGTATTGGGGAGATGGTAATTGGAGATGATATTGGGGAATTCATTGGATGGGGCTTAACTATAGGATTAGAGAAACTTCCTACAAAACCACATTTCAGAGCTATCTTTAGAACCGTGAGGGTGAGAAGTAGCCTTGCTTCAGGCATCTAAAGAGGAGTTGGGAGGGTGTACCCAAAACCCATATGTGCTCCACAAAGGACTCACAAGCACACTGACAAAGATTTAAATATGAAGCAGTAATTTATCGCCATTATATATGTTCTTTTGGGAGGTTGATAGCTAAAACATCAAAACATGAGACTTATTATTGTGGCATTGGACAACATCACGGAAAACATTATACTAAAAAGCATGGGAAAAAGCTCACAGCCCTACTTCACTCCACTGGTGATTAGGAAAGCATGAGAACATTTTCCATTACCCAGAACCTGGGCAAACATGTGATCACTTTTCTAGGCAACCAAATTTTGCCATAATTTTCCACAAGTCGTCACAACTGACAATGTCAAAGGCCTTCATCAGATCAATGAATGTTGTGTCCAGACCTCTGTTCTGCTCCTGGCATTTCTCCTGGAGTTGTTGGGCAGCAAACACCTCTGCCTTTTCTGAAACTGCTGGCTCTCAGGCAGATGACTATCTTCTAGGTGGAGGATTAGTCTATTAAGGAGTACTCTGGCAAGAATCTTGCTGGCAATGACTAAGAGAGAGGTACCCCTCCCCTTTTCCTGTAATTTCCACAGGACCACCTATTTCCCTTTCCTTTATAGAAAGAGACAATGGAGGCATCCTTGAACTCCTGGAGGAATAACCTCTTCTTGCCATATAAACTGAAAAATTTCTGTCACTTTTTTTTATGAGCAGTGGACTCCCTGCCTTGTAAATCTCAGCTGGAGTAGAATCAGCACCAAGCATTTTTCCTAATGGCATCCCAAACCTCTTCTTCAGTTGGAATTCAACTCACAGTTACCAGAGAGGGAAGCATCAACATCTGGGTTTTTCAAAGCTGGGGGACTCTCAACGGCTGTCCAGAGTCTCATCTGGTCAATCACACATTTCTCAAAGTTAGCCCCAAAACAAAGTCTCACATCAGGAATTATATAGCCTTCTCCTGGATCAGAGAATGTAACAACCCTCTTGACCCACTGCCCAATCACAAAGCACCAAGGTGTGGGCATTCCTGAAAAACAAGCCTCCCACCACAGGCTCCAGGTGCACTTAACCTAGGGGCAGGGAAGATCTTAAAAATTTACATTCCTATAACAAGTATGAACTCCCTTTTCCCCCCTGACACTCTGGATGCAGACCTTCATCACCTCAAGCCTGTACTATTACAAAGCCTTTTGGTTGATTTCTTTGTCATTCTAGTCTATCCTCCATTCAGCTGTTAAATTCATATTCCTAAAACAAAGGTCTGAGGATATCACCTCCCTATTCAATAAACTCCAAATTCCCCCTATCACCTCCAGGTTCAAATATTAAATCCTGTTTGACTTTCAAAGCCCCTCATGACCTGGCCCCTTCTTACCTTTCCAGTCTTCTTACACTTTACTCCTTTCTGTGTATTCAGTGATCAAGTGACACTAGACTCCTTGCTGTTCATCAAGCTAAACAATTCATCTCCTGATTCTGTTCATTTTCACTAGCTGCCCCCCTTGCCTGGAATTCTCTTCCTTCTCCTTATGTGTATCTCAAAATTGTCTCATTGTCTTCCCCCATTAGATAGTGAGCTTCTTGAGAACATGGACTGTTGTTTACCTTTCCTTGTTTCCCCGGTGGTAGTCTAATGGTTAACGCCAACTAGGAAGAGATACTGTGCATGATCCAAAGATTGCTCACACATTGGCCAGGCTCCTATTGCATGTGTTTTGCATATTTCTTTTATGTAGAGGAAATATTTGATGTACATTAAACAGCAAATACTTTTATAATTCCCTTTTTTGTTTTTAAAAAACATTTTATTATTTATTTTTAACATTTTAAATTTTGAATTGCAAATTCTCTCACTCCCTCCCACCTCTTCTCTTACTCACTAGGAAGGCAAGCAATATGATATCAGTTACATATATGAAATCATGTAAAACATATTTCCATTTTACCATTTTTTTTTGCTTTTTATTTTTTTGGAGGGGGGGGAGGCAGGGCAATTGGGGTTGTGACTTGCCCAATATCACATAACTAGTATGTGTTAAGTGTCTGAGGTCGGATTTGAACTCAGGTCCTTCTGACTCCAGGGCTGGTGCTTTATTCACTGCACCACCTAGTTGCCCCATTTTACCATAATATATATATATATATATATATTTTTTTTAAAGCAAAAGAAATGAAGAAAGTGAGAAAATTATAGTGGACTGGAGGAAGGACTAGAGTGAGGAGAAATGTGTGGCAGGCAAACCAACCAGTAGAACAGATATAGTCTAATGTAGAGAATCACTTGGGAAAGCCTGAATATTCCTCCAGCTATTTAAATTTCTTTTTATTTCTTTAAAGAGCACTTTGTAATTTGATCTTTGTAAGTATTGTGTGTCCTTTTTAGTTTAATCATTAAATATTTCATTTAGCTATATGCATTTTATAGATTTAAAATGGGTTTACCCTTTCTATTATTGCCTCATGGGTTATGTTATTAAATGCTGTTGATTTTTTCTTCCTTTTTTTAAACATTTATTATTTATTTTTAACTTTTTTAAATTTTGAGTTACAAATTTTCTCCCTCCCTCCTATATACTGTAGAGCTCAAAGGAGCAAGACAGAAGATCACCGAGATTAAAACTGAAAGTGGATTTTATTGCCATGGGACTGCCAGAGTCACATACCCAAATCAGACAGTGCTGGAACGGGCAATGTGCCAGTTTTTTAAAGAGATTCAATAGCCAGTTTACATAAGCTGAAACTACAATCAGTGATTGGTCAGTGTATATTTGAATTTCGAGCCAGCACAAAGTTTACCCTAGGCTGAGAGACAAGAAGCCTAGGATGGGCAGAGATGGGGTGATCAGGAGGGATGGATCTGGAGGGAAAGAGGAATGGAGACATATCCAGATCAGGTGATTAGGAGGTGGGCTGGGGATGGGGGAGGATGGAGCCTGAAATTCCTACTCACTGATCAGTTGGGGGGGAAGGGTAGAGTTGCACTCAACAATACCTTCTTTCACCCATTGAGAAGGAAAGCAGTATTATATCAGTTATACACTGTGAAGTCATGCAAAACATATTTCCATATTAGCCTTATCACAAAAAAGTAAGAAAAACAAAGTGGGAAAATCATGCTTAGGTATATGTTCAGAGTTCATCAGTTCTCTCTCTGAAGGTGAATAACGTTTTTTCATTATGAGTCCTTTGTAAATGCTTTGGATGACTATATTGATGCATGTAGCCAAGTCTTTCACACAAGGGCCTTGACTGATGCAGGAGTACAGAACTCTCGGCTTATCTCTGTGAGGGTCCTCGAGGCCCTTTCTTCTTTTTCTCTTCCTGTAGACCTCGGTGCCCGCGGAAACATAAACGTCTGCAGGAAACTTAGAATACTGAGAAGGGATGGGTATGTAGGTCTGAGTCACGTGTGTCATAGACTTCCCCATGCCATATTTTCTTCCATCCTTCACTCCCATGCTATTATTCTAATAATGAAAAGGCAACTTGTCCCTCCTCCCTATTAATGCCTAAAAATTACCCCCACCCAAATCAGATGTTCCGGGGCCAGGAGAAGGGTCCAGAGAACTTGACACCCCCCGAGGCTGGGAAACACCGTTCTCCAGTTCATGACAAGCCTCGCCTCCCCTCGAACTCTGGCCGGATACCTAGACCCAAAAGGAAGTCCTCCATTGGCTGAGCAGGTTGCCGCCTTGTACCTTTATTTATTGGTCGAGACTCAGTAAGAGAGTTAGTTCCGCCCCTGGAGGCTCTAAGTGGTCGACAGCCGAGCGCAACGCCCACCCTGATTGGCTAAGCTTAACTATCACTCCCGTCGTGATCTCGCGACGCGGGACGACCTGGCTGGAGAGCTGCCTCCGTACCAGCCGCGGGTGGAGAAGATGGCGGTCGCAGTGAGAACTTTGCAGGAGCAGCTGGAAAAAGCCAAGGAGAGCTTAAAAAATGTAGACGAGAATATCCGGAAGCTCACCGGCCGGGACCCTAATGACGTGAGGTGCGGTTCCCCTTAAGGGCCGGCGGCGCCATGAGGACGCGGGGCCTTGGCGAAGTGGGGGCAGGGAGGAGGAGAGCCTGGGCCGCACCTGGGGGAGGGCAGGAGCCGCTGGACCTTCTTGGGGGGCGACTGCAGGGCCTCCTTCCTCTGGGCAGGGCGGCCCTGGAAGCCCGTCGCCGCCCTGCGTTGGTCTCGTGGGTCTTCGGGGGAGAGGGAGCACGGGTCGTGTTGGACCTGCAGCGGGAAAGGCCTGCGGAAAGGCCGGGCCCCGGTGCCCCTGCTTCCCCACGATGTGCTGCAGCCCCCGGCCAGAGCGCCACAAAGGCCCACGGCCTCCCTCGTCTTAGCCCTGGGTCGGGTCCCCCCCCCCCCGGACTCCTCGGCCCCCTGGGCCGGGCGGCCCCGGGAAAGCCTCCAGACCACGTTTTGGCTTCCTGTTCTCCCTGTGGCTTGGCGGCAGGAGCCCATTTTCCTCCCTGACCTCACTGTGTGCGTGAAGAAGTTTTCGAACGTTTCACCTGCACCCTTGGCTAGTATAAATCACGAGTGAGGGTGAATTTGTAAACCCGACGTGACCCAGCCCCCCCCCCCCCACTTTGGAATTTGTGGGGCTTTGAGGTTGTGTCCATCCCGAACATGTGTGAGAAAATACTTAATGGGCTAAACTTAAGCTCAAACACCGACCTGTACCCGAGACGTTTAAGAGGTTCACCTTAGTGATTTTCCTCTTACAGTTGGCCCAGTGGTTCTTTATCATTTATGTGTCTTAAGAGCTGTTGTTTCACAATATACCAATTCCCACATCTCTTTACAGACCCATCCAAGCTCGATTGCTGGCCCTCTCGGGCCCTGGTGGAGGTAGGGGTCGTGGCAGTTTATTGCTAAGGTAAGTGCCACCCTTCATTTCCCTTGAACCAAAGTATTTACTAACCCTTATTAAAAAAAAATAACAGCTATTAAAGTCCCAAATTCATAGTGGATTCTGATAGGAAACAAATTTTTTTATATATTTGGTTTTATGAGGCCACGTGGCTTAGTAGATAGAGAGCCAGTCTCTACCCAGAGGAGGATTTTAATTGAAGTCCCATTTTTGACACATGCTGGCTGTGTCACCCTGGGCAAATTGGTTAAACCTCTGCTCTCTAGACAATTCTGTAAGGAGATATATTGCAGATAAGATGCCAACCTGCATTTATTCCTCACCTGGAAATTCCCTTTACTTGTGAAATCACTGGTATGATCCCTATCCTTTATACTTTAAATCTCATCTTTAAAATTCCCTTAAGATATCTTAACTAGTGAAGGTGCCTTTAGCACTTTTGAGGCCTCTTTTCTTTAAAAGAGTTTAACCTAGAACCTACTAAAATTTGGTCAGGGTGGGGATGTCAAACCTTTTTATTTAAGAGTACTAACACTGAGGTGAAATTATCAGGTATTTCAGTATGTTAATTTTGGAACTGTCTTTTGTGTGGGTATTGAGTCTAGTAAAATTTAGTTCTTTACATACTGTTACATAACAAATTGAGTTTGATGAGAGATGAAAATAGCTGAGAGGAAATGCAATGTCATTTTAAGGTTTGTGGGTTCTCCACCATCTTTTGGTAGGGGAGAAATCTAGCATTTTAGAATTAAATATTTTATTCTTCACCGCATGTAAGGATTTTCTTACTGCAGTTTCTTGGCTTTTGTTGTTGTTGTTATGTCCATTCTAAGAACATTTTTGTATTTAACAAATTGTAATTTCATTGTAAAAACGGGCATATATATATATACTTATCTTGGTAAGACAAAGTCTTGGTATTTTTCCATTTTAGGCGTGGATTCTCAGATAGTGGAGGAGGACCCCCAGCCAAACAGAGAGATCTTGAAGGGGCAGTCAGTAGGTATGTTTGGCAATAGTTGTAGATTCTATTTTCTTGAAATAGGATACAAGATCATTTTCAGCCAGTTATAGATGCTCAATATTCTGGCATTATCAGAGTTGTTTTGAAGATCAAATGAAATGTGGTGTGTAAAGCCTTTGTAAATTTGGCTAAATAAATAGCAGCTGTTTTTGGTGAATTCACCAAGCAGCTTGGTGAATTGACTATATGGTATACACCAAGGGTGGGGAAACTGTGGCCTGAAGGCTACATATGGTCTTCTAGGTCCTCAGGTGAGGCCTTTTGACTTTGTCAAGTTTTACGGAACAAATCCTTTTATTAACGGGATTTGTTCTGTGAAGTTTGGATTCAATCAAAAGAACTTGAGGGCCATATGTGACTCCAAGGCCGTAAGTTCCCTACTCCTGGTATACACATTTCCAAAGTTCCCTTTGCTACTTTTAAGACTTAAGAATCTAAGTGAACCTAGACAGGCAACCTCTGGCCAAGATTCCTTAGGAATTCTAGACCTCTTGAGTTACGTACTCCCTGGAAAAATTGAAATATTTTTTAAAAACCAAACCATAAATATTTCCAAATGCTTCTGTGTCCTACCCACTTTCTTTGCTTTCTTGGTTAAACTATCCTCAGGGTGGGGACCCACCTTCAAGTGTGTTACCTAATTTCCATCACCCTTATGTTCAAATTCAAATGTATCAAATTCTCAGTATCAGTATATTGAGTTTGTTTCTATCTCATCCCTAAAATTTTCTTATTATTGGACTTGAGTGATAAAAAGTAATTTGTAGGTAGTAATGGTTGTTCATGAGTTTATCAAGGCATTTTTTTCCAGTTCACTTTTATGTAAACCTAGAATACTTCTTTCCATTGTTTATTTGTTTTAAGTCTTTTAAGGTTTATTAATGAAACATTACCATAACATTTAAATAAGCATTAATTCAATTTTAGGTGTTGTGCCAAAGAGATTACATAAGAAAAATAAACTAGGGAAAAATGTTATCTCAGTAAATTATTGAGGATTATTTTATTGTTGTATAACATTGTATAAGTCCAGACAAATTAAATAGACCATAAGCAAAAATTTTATTTTAGAGACATAAGTCAGTGATTCAAAAGTTTTTTAAAAGCTGATATTGTTAGCACCAAAAAATTTTATCCTCCCACTCTTAAAAGTGAAATAAATGTTTTGAGTAGTTATATGAGGTGAAATAGAAAGGTATGTGGAGACTTTTCATAATTTGGTAAATTGGTGTTGATAGATGACATGATTAATGATAGTATTTTAGTGCTGTTGCTGAAGAATATGTTAATATTGACTTTTGATGCTCACTTAACTCAGTTTTAGTAATGATCATTCTAAATTGTTAATTCAACATCAGGCTGGGAGGGGAGCGTCGGACAAGAAGAGAATCACGCCAAGAAAGCGACGCAGAGGATGATGATGTTAAAAAGGTAATGTGATGGAAAGAATTCACATTACAGGTATATGGTGGGCATATAGTTGTTGTAATTTACAATAAGTTTTTGTTTCGTCTTCTAGCCAGCGTTGCAGTCTTCAGTTGTAGCTACCTCCAAAGAGCGTACACGTCGAGACCTTATTCAGGATCAAAATATGGATGAAAAGGGAAAACAAAGGTATTAAGTTACTTGACACATGAGGTCAGATAGTATTAATCCCAGAAAGAATATCTTGCCATTTTCCCTTTGAGGAATACAAATGTTCTAATTATTTCAAGGGGATAGAATTAACTTTTTGTTTTTGTGTGATTTGGGGAGGATTTAATAAATGTGATCCTATTTAAATTAAATTTTAATTATCATTTTTGACTTTTAGGAATCGACGTATATTTGGCTTGTTAATGGGTACCCTTCAAAAATTTAAACAGGAATCCACCGTAGCTACGGAAAGGGTATGTATACAATTCTTGCTTTAATTATTCCGTTTTGTATGAATTGTCAATGTAATTATTTATTGAAAAATATTTGAAATATGATTCTTAATACCTTTTAATTGAAAGCACTTTGTGGCAAATTTAAAATGAAACTGACTAAAGTGTCTGTTGAACTAACTTGTGAAGATTTTTGTCATTTTCTTCTGTGAAGATGCAGTGATATCATTTATTTCTGACATTATTTGAGTACAGGGGTAGGCAAGAATCTGAAAGAAACAAAATTTTAAGAAATTTATTTTTGACCTTTAGAATAAGTTTGTTTAAACCACAAAATGGTTCCTGGAGAAATGCTTTGCTGAATGCTGCTTGTGGGGGATAGTAACTAGTAGCATCAACTAGTAGAGCTTTATATATCATCAAAATGTTACTGATGAGGCCATAGTCCATATAAATAATAAACATATTTTGGCTTAGACCTATGATTTCATTAGTATAGAGAACTTGAAGTAAAGTAATTCTTTCTACTAATATATAATGACACTTACTTTTCCACTTAGTCTTACAGAGTTGTCTGAAACACTGAGCCCAGGTTCTCACTCTTGAGACTGATCTACTATGCCTCTCTGCTTCAATTTTTATAGTGATTTAGGATTTGCAAAATACTTTATATATATTTTCCTATTTAATCCTCACAGCCTCCCTTGAGGGTAGATACTACTGTTATAAACACCCTATCTTGTAAACTAAAAGCAAATAAATAAATCTATACACTCCATTTTATAGGTAAGAAAAATCAGGTGTTAGACTGATGTTCTTGGGTCTCCTCACTCTGAGCCTAGTTTGAATTTTCCAGGAGTTATTTAGAAGAGTATCTGATTGGGGGCAGGGTGCTTTCAATTTTGGCCTTTTGGGTTTCATTAGCTTAGTGACTTGCTTTTCACAGTGCCTGGTCCCAGGTCTCAAAGATAGCAAAAGAAGACACTGATCTCCCCAGGTAATTTTTGTGGAGGCAGTACTAGGTTCAAACTACAGAGAAGAAAGAAAGATTAAGGGGAAAATATCTTTGGGGGGGGGGCACTATCCTAACAAAAGGAGCTGTCCAAAAATGGAGTGAGACCCCTTCTAGGAAAGGCTGATTGGCTTTGTTGGGAATATGTTAGAAAGGATTCTACTTCATATATATGTTGGACTGGATGACCTCTGAGATCTCTTCTAACTCTGAAATTCTTTAATTAATGAAATGCAAATGTATATTTATGTATATTTTGCACATATATATTATACATTTGTATAAAATGTATATTTTAATAATGTTATTTTATTTGAATTGCAAAACCAAGTGCTAGGTGAAATCCAAAGAAGAAACGGCTTTGTGGGTGAAAATTTTCTATTAAATATTTAATCATGATTTACAAGAAAAATTTCCCAATTACAAGTGTGTCCTGATTAGTAATAGAGAATTGAGAAACTTAAAATTATACTAGTGGCTGTGGGTAAGTTAATTTACTTGCATAGTTCAAATGTCAAGTTTAAGCTGCTTAAAGTCAACTTCTGTCATAGTTCATTGAGACAGAAACTTCCTTAGTTCTTTGTATCATTGTAAAACAAAAATATTAAAACAAATTCTTCATTTTTAGCAAAAGAGGCGTCAAGAAATTGAACAAAAACTTGAAGTGCAAGCAGAAGAAGAAAGAAAACAAGTTGAAAATGAAAGGAGAGAACTTTTTGAAGAAAGGCGTGCTAAACAGACAGAACTGCGACTTTTGGAACAAAAGGTTGAACTTGCTCAGTTGGTAAGTATTTCAGAGAAATATGCTGATCTCAGAATTCTTACATGTTTTCAGAAATACTGATGTTTACCTTCCCTTTCTTTAGCAAGAAGAATGGAATGAGCATAATTCCAAAATAATTAAATATATAAGAACTAAGACAAAGCCCCATTTGTTCTACATTCCTGGAAGAATGTGTCCAGCTACACAAAAGCTGATAGAAGAGTCACAGAGAAAAATGAACGGTAGGTGTTCATGCGGAATCCAATTGAAAATTTCTCATTGGGGAAGCTTTACACATGTATTTTGGTATATTTTGTTTCTTTTAATAACTTGATTTGATATTGATGTATCTAAAACTATCAAAGGTGAAAATGAGTTTGGGAGTGGAAGTGCATTTATTTGATGCAGAATTTCACCTGAAACTTGATGTTTTATGACTTGTGTATAGTCCTGTGTCTTTTTGCCTGATGTTCCTTTCACCAGTAGCCAGGTCCTGTGAATGTTAATGAAGCCGGGGGTGGGGTTCCAGGAGAGAGAAAGAGAGATTACTTGGAGGAGGGAGTACTTGTGGAAATATAGACACATCAAGGTGGTGATTAAGTGACTTGTGTCTCCTTGGGAACAGAACAATTAGAACACGATATGTGTTGTCACAGAACTAGTTCAGTTAAACAGAAGCTGTGTCCTTTTATCATATCTAGCATAAAATTGCATAGCAAAGTTTTTTCCCTTCATTTAGAGTATATGGTATTAATTTTATCTATGTTGCTAATTATATTGTAATCAATTTTAACAGGTCTTTTCTTTCATGTACTTTGCCATAGAATCTACTGTTACTATCTTATTAACTCTCTTCCCACCAAAAAAAGTATATAAAGATGTGTCCATATCTGTATGCCAGTATATACACATTTTTTTTCCTTTTCAATTTACATTTTTACTGCTGTAGGGATCCACCAGGGGGAGGAGTTCCTCCTAGCAATGCTGCTTAGTCTTAATTATCTGGAGCACACTTAACTCACCCAGAGTCACACAACCAAGGTGTGTCAGATACATGATGTAAATCTTGGTCTTTCAACTCCAATATCAATTTTGTCTCTCCTGTGCTAATGAAGGAAGTTTTAAAATTTATAAATAAGTGTTTAAAATATAAATCATATTTGAAATAAATGAAAGAAAATTGTGAAAATTTATTTTTAAAATGAAGGAAAATTGTCGTTTAAATTATGTTTGTTCATAGGGGTTAAATTTACACTTACATACCTTCTTTGTTCTTCAGCTATGTTTGAAGGTAGACGAAATGAGTTTGCAGAACAAATAAATAAAATGGAGGCTAGGCCTAGAAGACAATCAATGAAGGAAAAAGAGCCTCAGGTGGTGCATAATGAAGAACAGAAGTCGGAGCCAGAAGAGGGTAAGGTGGCTCAGCGTGAGGAAGAGATGGAGGAGACAGGTAATCAGCACAATGACGTAGAAATAGAGGATGCAGGAGAGGAAGAGGAAAAAGAAGTAGGTGCAGTTCATAGTGACACAGAGAAAGAGCAGGAGGAGGATCATCCAAAGGAAAGGGAGGTTAAAGTGGAGGAGGAGAGTGAGGCCAGGGGAAAAGAGAAGCAGCAGGATAGTCAGCCTGAAGAAACGATGGATGTGAGAGAGGAGGCAGAGAGTGTCCAACATGTAGATACAGAACCAGAGGAAATGGAAACTAATCAGGGTGAGAGTGTAGGACCTTCAGAAACTGAGAATAGCAAAGAAATAGGACCAGAGTGGGAAGGGGAGGCTCAGCCCAAGAAAGAGGATCAGCCTCTTTCTCCTCAGAAGGAGAATGCTAATGTTCCAGAAACTGAAAATGAATCAGAAGAGAAACAAGACAGAGAACCTGAGTCCCAACCAGAGCTTGTGGTTCAACCCCAGCCCCAGTCCCAACCCCAGTCCCAGGCTCATCCCATGCCCTCACTCCAGCTCCAGCCCCAGTCCTTGCCTCAGTCTGAGACTTCACCCTTAACACTAATAGAGCCGACACCTCAGGTCATGCAGGAACCAAGGCATCTGACCGAGAGGAAAGAGTTTGCTGTAGAGCCTGCCAAACTTCCTGAGGTGCAGATAGAGCCAGTCTTGATAATGCCTACAGAGAGGAAAACCAAAACCAAAACCAGGAGCAGAAGCCGGGGTCGGGCCAGAAACAAAACTAGCAAGAGTAGAAGCCATAGCAGTAGCAGTAGCACTTCAAGTAGTAGTTCAACCAGTAGTAGTAGTGGCAGCAGCTCGAGCAGTGGCAGCAGCAGCAGTCGGAGCAGCTCCAGTAGCAGCACTAGCACTAGCGGAAGCAGCAGCAGAGACAGTAGCAGCAGCAGCACTAGTAGCAGTGAGAGCAGGAGTCGAAGCCGAGGTCGGGGACATAACAGGGACAGAAAGCGCAGGAGGAGTGTGGATCGGAAGCGGAGGGATGCGTCAGGACTAGAGAGAAGTCACAATCACAAGTCTTCAAAAGGTAGTAGCAGAGATACAAAAGGATCAAAGGATAAGAGTTCTCGGTCTGACAGAAAAAGGTCTATGTCAGAAAGTAGTCGGTCAGGCAAGAGATCTTCAAGAAGTGAGAGAGACCGTAAATCAGACAGGAAGGACAAGAGGCGTTAATGAAGAAGCCAGGCTTCCTTAGCCTATTTGCAGCAGAAGATTTCTTGTTGTGTAAAAGGATACCTTTCCTTTTAAGGAGAATGCTGCCTTAAGAATTGCATGTTGTAAAATTCTTTTTGGAAAAATGCAGACTTTGTTTACCAGACATTCTTGTACTTTTTACATAATTTTGTAAAAGTTATTTATCAAAATTATGTGAGGTTCCAAAAAACATGTAAAAAAAATAAAAAAGATTAACAACCCTTGTCATTTTTTTTAAATATCCCATGCTCTACATTAAGAATCTGTATATTTTACTAGGTAAATCTTTTAAGTTTGTGAGTTTGCTTCTAATTCTGTATCATACATTGCTTTTGTAGAAATAAATGTACATTAAAGAATTTTTTTTTTTGAGATGTCCTGGTTGACACTTGTGTAATCTCCTCAGAATCAGTTTCAAACTACTACCCATTATCTACTGGAGGTGCTTAGGGGAACATTTTTTCTTCCCCATTTTTATTTACATGAATAATTGTTAACTTTAATCAACCCCTTTAGGTGGTTATTTTTGGTTTGACTAAACCACTCAAGATAAAAATTTGAGGAAGAAAGTAGATCATTCTTCTCATTCTTTGAAATAATTTTCTCTTTTCTTTGTCCTACTTTTTATTTTAACAAACTTTTTTGTTCTTTCTGTTGTTCTTCAAACCAAACATGAGGTGTCATTAGGTACATTATACTGCTAATTGTCTTCCTGAGCATGGTAGCATCACTTGCCTCTAGTGATACATATGATAAATTTATACCTCTTAGAGAAAACATTTATTTCTTTATTCCCCTAAGGGAAGGAACTGAAAGTAGCCTCTGAACTTGGTTTTTGAATATGGTGGTCTAAGATGTAACCTTGGAGACTTGATATTGACTGGGTTGTGTTGGCTGTAGCTAAGACAAATACCAATATGTATTGAAAATTTTCTTCATGTTGTATGAAGGTTTACAAAATGAGGGGAACTTGGATCTAGACTTGAATATGTATGCAAAACAAGGTGATACACAGTGATGATCAAATTGTATTTTATAATTTTGTATGATCCTAGTATCTGTTGGTCAATACTGTTCATGTGCAAATAAATGTGACTTAGACTTAATGTGACTAGTATTTGTATTAACTTTTCTCTTAATGGTTTATAGAGTATAACACTTAAAATAGTTAATTGTGCAAATGATTCTAACAGTTCTCATTCCATGTTTATTGGAAGCCAGGCCTAACATGGATCTGATCACTAAAGGAAAACTATAAAAACTAATAGAAATGTTAATAAGCGCTGTATATTTTCATCTTTTTGGTTTCTAATTCTGTTTGTATAATTGCTTGTTTTTATAAGATTAGCAATCACATTAAAGAAATTAATGTCCTTTAAAAGAAGTTAAAATTAACAGGGGCCATAAAAATAACCTTAAAAGTATCAAGTGCTTTAAGATAAATTGCTTTGACTATATTTCATGGTTTTTGTGTATGGTTTGCTGTGTTTTGTTTGCATCTGGGTCTCAATTCACTTTGAATTGAATTAAGTTCAGATTATATTTAATATTTATAACAAAAGTAATTTATCGTGCTTTTTAATTTGGTCTTAACAGTGAATGGTATCAATTTCAAATAGGCTAAATTCTTAATTTACTTTTCATTGAATTCTTTTATAAAGTAAGGTGTCACTGAATTTTCAGATTAGCTATATAATTACAAAAAAAGAAAAGCCAGTCTTGACAATGCCCACAGAGAGGAAGAGCTATATTAACTTAATGACAGTTGAGAGTAATATTGGGATAAACATGATTGGTGTACTTTTGCACTTAGTGGCAATATGTTATTTTTCGAGGTGTTTCCAAGATAGTCACTTTTTGGAAGAAAAAAAAACACCATTTCCCATCAGGTTGAATTTGGAGTATTGTGTTTACTTCTTGATGCATTTTAAAAGGGATGTTTTAATGTAATCCAATGTGGCCATCTATTTGAAACAGGGCCATTTATTTGAAAGGGTCTAAATTACTTAATGCATGCCAAAGACTTGAAGGAAATGGTCAGGAGAAGATTAAGAGTGATGGTTTTTAGATTGTTTTCATTTATAAATGAATACCTAGCTAATAGGATAGTATTTAGATTTTTTATGCTTAGTTATTTGGCCACAAAGCAATCATTAAGCACCTGTATGCCAAGTTATAGCAGTAGCCCTGGGGTTACAATATGATTTTAAAGAAGGTTACGTTCTAGCAGTGTAAAGGCAGTAAACTAGTGACAGCATTCAAGCAGAGACTGGAGTTGAAAGGATCTTAGCAGTCTTCATCTCTGGTCCTCCTCACTGTGCCAGGCAGGCATGAAAGAAGCTGAGAGCCAGAGTGGTTTTGCTATCAGGTTAGAAGAATTTTCATTTGAACCCAAGTTTCTCAGACTCCAAATCCAGTTAGGTTTAGAAAAGATCTCTGCACTGGATGGAAGGTTGGATTTCAGGACCAATAAGCTATAATTTTGTAACCCACCCAATTGCCTTTAGAATTCTAGCTAGCACTTGGTTTTCAGATAGAATGAAACCCTTTAGGTTTCATGCTGGACATGTCCTTGAACCTCACCGTATAAAGAGTCCATCCCCACTGTCAAGTCAAGAAGAATAACCTTTATGTTTATATAATTCTTTTAGAAACAAGTTTGCATTATGACTTCTGGTCCTTATGGTAGGCATCCTATTTCATAGATGAGAAAAGAGAGACTTGACTTCTGTCATTTAGAACTTTAATAAATCTGACTAGGTCCGTTAATGTTTAACCTTTCTGGGACTCAATTTCCTTGTCCATAAAACTGATCCTTAGGATCAAATGAAGTGTGTATATAATATAAATGAGTTGGTATTTTTAAATTGTATCATGAATGAGTAGTCAGATATAAACCTACTTCATGTCAGTTATGAACAAATAGAGCAGCATTAAAAGCTACATTGCAAAGTAGAGCATAACATGCTGTAAGACTAACCAAAAGCGTTTTGACACTTAGCCTAAGTGGGCTTTGAGAGGTACCACCTACACTTAATTGTTATGAGAAAGTCTTCATGTCATGCACTGTATCTTATTTGATACATTGTTGCTAGGGAAATAAAATATAGTTGATTGTGTGATAAACACACAAAAAGACTAGGATAAACAGCCAAACTTTTATACCCTACTATATATGAAGGTACATGTTGGCACAATGTTTCTAATAGGAAGCTTCAAACTCAGGCTATGACTAAAACTAGGTAGGTAGGCAGGTAGGTCAAGATGTATAGATAACACCACCTATATAAACTTTGCTCCCTTTTAGCTGGCTTCTAATCTTACTATTCTAAAAACTATTGTTGAAGTCACCAATAAATTATCAAATGTAGTGACCTTTAACTCATCTAAATCAGTTGCCAGATCTTTTATCTCCCTCCAAAATATCTACCACATCTGACCCTTTAAAAGCTACCACTTAAGTCCTTCAGGTCTTAAGCTTGCAACAACTTAATTGGTTTCTCCCCACTCCAACCTCTGTCCTGCCAATTTGTCCAGGCAAAATTTTCTTAAGCTCTATATAATTTACAGCAGGAAAGGAGGCCATTGAGTCCAATTCCTTAATTTTATAGATGAGGAAACATTCAAGGTGCTTTCCAGTGGCCTGTAGTATAAAATTTAAATGTTTACTTTTAAATCCCCTCAAAACCTATTCCCAATTTTTATCTTTAGCCTCATTATAACATTGTTTCCCATCATACACTCTGGGATCTAGCCAAGCAGCCTTTTTCTTTGTTGTTCACACACAGTACTCTGTCCCTTTCTTCATCCTTGTTACGGGCAGTCCACCATGCCTGGAATGCGCTTCACTTCATGGGATTCCTCTTTTCCATCAGATGCAGATCAAATGCCAAATCATAACATTAAAATTCTTGATTTCCCCATAACTGCTAATACCCTCAGGTTAACTCCTTTAGAGTACAGTTAATTGATTCTTTAGGTTCGTATCTTGGCACATAGTTTAATAACCTTTGGAGCATTTGAAACAGCTTCCCTAGATTAGATACTGTCTTCTCCTTTGGGTTCCCTAACATTATTCTATGAACAATTCTTTGCTTAGCTCTCTGTTCACTAAGTGGGGGCTACCCTACTAAGTGTAAGTTACTGTTTGAAATTAGATTGCATTTTTCTGTTATGTTTGTAATTTTTAATGTTGTATAAAAGTCAAACATAATCTAGCCTTTTGGTTCTCAACTTTTTAAACTCTTGAGAATCCCTATTTCCCTATAAAAAAAAGTCACAGCACTCTACATGATAATATTGTTAGAGAAGTGGCACGGCTTGATGGCTAGAATCTAGGACTTGGTGTCAGGAAGATAGGAGTTCAAGCATAATCCCAGACAAGCACTACCTGAGTGACGATGAGCGAGTTACTTTGCCTCTCCCAGTCTGTTTCATATGAAATGAAGGTAATGAGCCCCTGCCTCAGAGGGTTGTAGAGCATATGAGATAATGTCTGAAGGACACTTAGCAAACCTTAAAGTATTATATAAAAGTCAATTGTTGGTAGTGTCTGTTAACTGAGAAAATATATGATGACATGTGGCAGCAAGCACCCCAGCATCCCCAGGGTGACTGCCAACACAGGTTCTTAGATCTGCTTTTGTAAAGGAAAGCAACTCAAAATGAGTTAACAAGCTTACTTTTATCAAACATATATTACCTAGCTCAGGGGGAAAAGGTCAGCACCCCAAACTTCAGAGTATACAGACAGATCAAGCAAACAGGCTTCCAAACTGCCCAACCATTACATCAATACCAAATCACAGTTACCAGAGAGGGAACCATCAACATCTGGGTTTTCAAAGCCGGGGGGCTCTCAACAGCTGCCCAGAGTCTCATCTGGTCAAATCACACAACACTTCTCAAAGTGAGTCCCAAAGCAAAGTCTCACATCAGGGATTATATAGTCTTCTCCTGGCTCAGAGAATGTAACCACCCTCTTGACCCACTGCCCAATCACACAGCATCAAGGTGTGGTCATTCCTGAAAACCAAGCCTCCTACCACAGGCTCCATGTGACCACATTCAGTCTATTGGGGGCAGAGTATATTTTCAAATTAAAGAAGGTTCTCAGAGTCTCTTAAGCCAATCAAAGGGCCTAGGGGCAGGGAAGATCTTCAAATTTGCATTTCCATTACATGACAAAGTACTATGAATTCAATAAAAACTTTATTAATCACAGGAACATCTATACATAGATTTGAAAAGTAATATACACATATTAGACATTGCTTCTGTCTACAGAAAACCCATGGATAATAATGGATTTGGGGGACCCTTTGAAATTCCAGAACCCTCCAGGGATCCATGGCCTGGTGGTTGGAAACCAATGATTATGAATGCTCTGTTTTCAGAACTGCTGGAGGCAGAAGTGAGAAATGATTCATTTGGACCTCTACTCTTCCAATCAGTATTAATAAATTTGATATGATTTCATAGGGGTGGTGATTATAAGTTCTGTATATTAGGCCCCAGAGCTATGAACTACAGATTGTAAATTCACTTGCTTAATCATTGGAAGCTAATGAGGCCCTTCACCCTTGTTTTTGCTTGTTATGATGACCAAGCCCAAAGTGGCAAAGTTCACTCAGTTACATGGGAAGTCCCCCAACTTATTTTTGTACCTTTGGACCACTCTCTTGTCCAATATGTCCATCAATCTTATAACCACTTAGTGGTTTGGCCCATGCTTTGGCCAATCCAAAACCCCTCTGCTGCTATACCATTTTTTTCTTTGGCTGATACATCACTTTTGGCCCCCAAAACAAGATCAACCAGTGGGATTCTGTATTTTGTGTAACCCCTCTATAGTGTTCAGGGTATCAAACCTTACAAAAATGAGGCCCTGGAGGAAGGGTACATCTCAGATTATGAGGAAGATCTGAAATCCACTCCATTAGAGAGGGAGCCATGCACCCTTTAATAAAGTGCCATTGGCTCAGAACTCTGGCCTCAGTGGTTTTTCCTTCAGATTGGATAACTTAAAAACCCCATGCAGGTAGATAGTATAGCAGGTTAAGTGTTGGACCTGGAGTCAGGAAGTCCAGAGTTCAAATCCAGCCTTAGATATTTTCTGGCTTTGTGACCTTGAGTAAGTAAGTCACTTAACCTCTGCTAGCCTCAGTTTCCTCAACTATAAAATGGAGATAATAACATCCTAACTGCCAGGGTTATTGTAAGGATTAAATGAGAAGATATTTGTAAAGGGCTGAGTACAGTGCTGGGCACAGAGTAGGTGCAATATAAATGCTAGCTATTTTTATAAGAAACATTTGTCATAGGCCTTTGAAACCACATAGTTCAAACTAAGTAGTATATTACTAATACTATTTAGTCAAGAAATGATCACTATTAAACAGAATATTAGAGGTATAAGGGACCTCAGAGGTCATCTAGTCTTAACTATTTTCTGGGCAAGGAAATTACAAAATGCTTGATCTAATCTTTGCTTGAAGACCACTACCTCCTAAGGCAACCCATTCCACTTTTGAATAGCTCTCCTTATTTGGAAGCTTTTTCTTTAATTTCTACTATTAAAGTCACCATTGGGTTAGAAAATATGGGAGAATATAGTATTAGCTCCTAAAGGTCCATTCTAGAATGGAAAGAATAGACCCAAGAGAATGTTCTTGCCTCTGCTCATGAGCTCAAATAAACTTATCAAGTTAACGAGCTGTTTCTTTGGAAAACACAAAACATATGGATAAAAACACATTTCATCCAAAACGTGTGGATGAAATATGGGATGGATAGATTCAGTAGGGGACCTAGATAATATGGAGCAGCATGTAGTATGGGATGTCTGCAGTAGCTGAATATCTGGAATGTGTTGGTAACTATGAGGGCACATTGCACAATTTTGCTCAGTAAAGTCATGGGTAAGACTAGCAGTTCTTTTATAACTTTCTATCTCTGGACTTATAGGGAATTTATGAAAAGGGGTCAGCCAGAGGTTAAGAAGCCTGCTCCTTAATAATATGATTGTTGGGAAGCAGAAACTCTGAGCCTCTCTCCAGAAGATTATGTCCTTCTCTTCAGTGGCACTCTGGATTCTACTCCACCATGATCATCACAAGCACAAACCTCTACCCTTTCCCAGTCCCCAGAAAAGCTCATCAGCATGGAGATTGCTTCATCTTTGATACTCGCACGTAATTAGATTCCTCAGTAGCCCCTCTGCTTGGTGGGCAGAGGGAAAGCTCCCAAATCCTACATATTAAAGGTCTCTGAAGTCAGGGAACTCTTGATTTCCTATCATTAGCCTTTTGTATGTTGTCCTCCCCCGTTACATTGTAAACTCCTTGTTGGTAGAGACTTGTTTTTCCTTTTCTCACTTATATCCTTGGTGCTTACCACAATGCCTGGCAATCAACACTCAATAAACATTTATTAGGCACTTACTATAATAAATGCTCTGTGCCTACAGAGTGCCTATAGGCACTGTGCTGAACAGTAGTCACTTAGTAACTTTCTGTATTGCACTGCATGACCATAGGTACTTAGTCTCAAGTTTGGGACTCTTCTCCTGGAGTTCCTGTCCTAGTTGGTGAATCAGTCCCAGACCATGCTTCCAGCCATCCAGCCTGGCCACATTAATCATAGCTTCATTTCCATTTCCTTACCTCCCTACAAATGGATATGAGAACTGTGATGGGTAGCCAGCTACCTATAAATACAAGAGGAAATGCAAAAGTCCCTGCCCTCTTAGCTTTTATTCTATAAATCAACCAATCAAAAGACATTTTTTTCTTTTTTTTTTTTTAAAGCAATTGGGGTTAAGTAACTTGCTCAAGGTTACACGGCTAGTCATTATTTATGCGTGGGTGCTCATTTTCTGAGGCCGGATCTGATCTCGGGTCATCCCAACTCCGAGGCCGGCGCTCTTACTCACTGCGCCACCTAGCCGCCCCTTTAGGGCAATTGGGGTTAAGTAACTTGCCCAAGGTTATACGGCTAGGTTTTTGTTTGTGTGGATTAAGTGTCGGAGGCCGGCTCCGAACTCAGGTCCTTCTGATTCCAGGGCCGGCGCTCTATTCACTGCGCCACCTAGCCGCCCCTCAAAAGACATTTTTAAAGTGCTTAACTAGATGTAAAAGCATTGTGTTAAATGCTAAGAATAGATACAAAAAGCAAAAACAGTGCCTGCTCCCAAGGAGCTTACAGAGTAGATACCATGTTAAATAGGTATGTACAAGATACAATATTATATGTGACCTTTTACCCCAAAAGAATTTGAGTCCCATTTGTCCATAGGCCCTGGGAAACCCCCACCCTGAATTTTTCCACTTGATCTGACTTTTCATGCCAAATCTGTTACCCTTAACCTAGCCAAGTCTTCCATTGCTGTTACCTCCAGATTGCCCCCAACTGCTTCCCACCCTTGATTCCATTAAAATCCCATTCTCTTTGTTCCTGGAGTCTGATCTCTAAGTCACCCCATGACCCCATTAAGATCCTCCTTAGACTTTTCCTCAAGACCCTCCCTAAACCCCTTCTCTAGTCAACCGAGACTAATTAACCACCCCTAGACTCCTCTAATAGTCTTTCTGTATTTTAGATCCTTCTTGCCTCCATGAAGGTGCTCAGATTCATTCTGGCTTGCTAGTCAATACAAGTGTCACAAATTCTCAGATTCCTTAAGAGTCTAGTCAATGGTGAGATTTCTTAAGAGTCTGGCCAATATGGTAAATCTTGAATAAACTTTGTTTTCCAGTGGCTGAAAGAAGGCGTGGGTCAAATTCATTCAGGCAGGACTTGGTGTGTCAGTATTTTGGGGTCCCAAGCACCCTTAAATCCCAATAGATGAAAAAATAACCTCCAAGGGGAAAGCTAGTGGAACTGGGAAAGGCTTCCCAAAAAAGGTGTAGTTTGAGCTGAATCTTCAAGGTGGTCAGAGATTCTGAGAGTTGAAGTATGGGAGGGACATCATTTCAGGGGAGACAACCATCTCAAAGGCTCAGACAGGGGATGGAGTATTGTATGAGGAAGTAGACCACAATGGCTAGAAGTACTGGATGGGAGTTATATACAAGACTAAAAATATTGTGAAGAGCTTTAAATGTGTGTGCATCTGTTGGTGACATGACCAGACAAAAATCATTTTAATTGCTGTGGGGAGGGACTTGAAGCAGAGAGCTCAATGAAGCCATTTCAGTCGTCAATGTGACAGGTGGTTGATGTGTGAATGGAATCTCTAGTATCTGAGAAATGGAAAGAAATCAATTGCTTCTGGAAAGGGCATATGAACTGATTCCCTTACAGTGCCCCTTCATCCCCGAACAAGATACTTCTCCCCAGCTACTAGCCCATTCTTTACTACCTACAAACGAGATACTTCTAGATAATATCAGATACTTCCAGCTACACTGAAGATCGTCCCATATCTCTTCTGCCCTTTGTAAATAACTTCCTTGAAAACATCATCTCCAATAGGTGCCTTCACTTTGTCTTCTCTTACTCTTGCTTCAGGGCTGGGAAACCTGCAGCCTTGAAGCCACATGTGGCCCTCTACATCCTCAAGTGCAGCCCTTTGACTGAATCCAAACTTCGAAGAACAAATCCCCTTAATAGAAGGATTTGTTATTTAAAACTTGGACTCAGTCAGAAGATTACCCCCGAGGATCTAGAAGGTTCAAGGCCACAGGTTCCACACCCCCCAGTTACAACCTGGCTTCGACCTTTTAGTGCCACTAAAACTGCTCTCTGCAGTTACCAGGGATGTCTTAGTTGTCAGATACAATGAGCTCTTCTCAAGCTTCATTCTCCTCGACCTCTCTGCAGCCTTTGACACTGCTGGTCATCCTTTCTTCCTTGAAATTCTCTTTTTTCTCTAGATTTTCACGACATCACTCTCTCCTGATTCTTCTCCTTCCTGTTTGATCACTTCCTAGTCTCCTTCATTGGATCCTCATCCAAATCACACCCTATCCAGAACACAACCCTGTTCCTCAGGGTCTGTCCTGGGCCCCCCTCTTCTCTTTCCCTAAACTACTTTACTTGGTGATCTCATCAGCAACCATGGATTTAATCATCATCTCTGTGCTGATGATTCACAAATCTACCTTTCCTGTTCCAACACCTCTGCTGACTTTCAATCTCGCATCTCCAACTGCTTTCAGACATCTTAAACTGGATGTCCACTAGACATATTAAACTGAATATGCCCAAAATGGAACTTATCCTCTTTCCCCCTAAACTCTCCAATTGTTACCCTGTGGAGGGTAACAGCATCCTCCCAGTCCCTTGGGCTCTCAACCTATCCTCATCCACCATATCCAAACTGTTGCCAAGGTCTACCTCCTATATGCCCCCTTCTCTCCTCTGACATTTCCACCATTCTAGTGCAAGCCCTCATTACCTCATGCTTCAACTATTGCAATAGCCTGCTGGTGGATCTGTCTGCCTTAAGTCTTTCTTCTGCTGGTGGGTCTGTCTGCCTTAAATGTCTCCCCACTTCTTTCTTCTTTCATAACTGACTTATATGGAAATATGTTTTACATGATTGTACATAAATAACCTACATAAAATTGCTTACCGTTTTGAGAAGAGGGGAGGGGAAGGAGAAAAATTTGAAACTCTCAATTTTGTAAAAATGGATGCTAAAAATTGTCTTCCCATGTAATTAGAAAAAAAGTACCACCAAAAATCTTTTCACCACTTCAATTCTTTCTCCAGTCACCAAAGTAATTTTCCTAAAGCACAGGTTCAGCTGTGTCTCTCCCCTACTCAAACTTCAGTGATTTCTTATTGCCTCTAAGAAAAAAGCACAAAATAATCTAACATCCAAAGCCTTTCATAACTGAGCCCCCTCCTACCTTTCCAGTCTTCTCATACCTTACTCCTTAATCCAGCAACAATGGCCTCTTGGCAGTTCCACCACATTCCATCTCTTTCTCTGACTAACCCCATCCCCCACCCCCATGCCTGGAACGCTCTCCCTCCTCAACTCCACCTCCTGACTTCCCTGACTTCCTTTAAGTCCCAACTAAAATCCCATCTTTTACAGGTAGCTTTTTCCCAACCCCTCTTCACTCTAATGTCTTCTCTATGGTGAAGTGGATGGTTCCAGAAAAACCTGAAAGGAATTCCATGAATTGTTGCGAAGTGAAGTGAATAGAACTGTGTACACTGTAACCACAGTTGATAATCAGCTGTGAAGAACTTAGTGACTGACCAATACACTGATCCACAACAATTCCGTGGGACTCATGGTGAAAGACGCTGTTCACCACCAGCCTTCCTTCTCTAAGAGGATTATGGCATCCAGAAGGTATGCCATGATTTACAAGTGAATGAGATTTAAGTGGAGAACTGTTCAAGGTTACCAGCCTCACTTTCCCTCTTGGAAGCATCTGGGTCCAGTGGCAAGATAGATCAGGACTACTGGAGATGGTCCAGGATGCAGTGGGAGACCTTGGTCTTTTTAAGCTAAGGTCTATCCGAGTTCTCACTTTGAGGCAATGCCTATTCAGTGATTAAGGCAGTTAAGAAATGAACCAAGGAATGGTCCCCCCTTAAGCCTAATTCTGCCCCCCTCCAAAAAAAAATTCAATCTGGGAGGGGAAGACCCTCAGGGTTTCTGTAGAAAACAGAAACGTTTACTATTTACATTCATTTTGAGCCATCAGTGAATGACCACTAAGAAGTGCTTGGGCTGAGTTGCTGGCCAATCAATGACAACCAGAGTGATTTGGGTTTAAGGGATGGTATTTAAGAAAGAAATCTAGCCAGTAAATTTACCCCCAAGATATCTTGCCAGGTTTCAGCCATCAAAATTTACATTCTGGGAAGGGAAGGAAAGGGAGGAGGGAAGGGAAAAGAAAATGGAAGAGGGAAGGGAAAGGAAGGAAGGAAGGAAGGAAGGAGGAAGGAAGGTAGGAAGGAAGGAAGGAGGAAGGGGAAAGAAGGAAGGAGGAAGGAAGGAAGGAAGGAAGGAAGGAAGGTAGGAAGGAAGGAAGGAAGGAAGGAAGGGAGGAAGGGAGGAAGGAAGGAAGGAAGGAAGGAAGGAAGGAAGGAAGGAAGGAAGGAAGGAAGGAAGAAAGACATGGATTAGGATGACTGGAGATGGCCCCCCCACCCCCAGGTAGAGAACCAATAGGCTCTCCGTGTAGACTGAAGACACCATTTTCCTTTTTCTTTTCTTGCCTCTTTTCCTGCAGCATTGCTAATGTGGAAGTACACTGTGCATGATTTCACGTATGATGGGCATTATATTTCTTGCCTTTTCAATGTGTGAGGGAAGGGTGGAAAGAGGGAGAGAACTTGGAATTGAAAATAAAAATTTTAAAAATGCAAAAAGTTCTAGTTCTTTCTGTTTTTCCTCTGTATCCTGTATATAGCTTGCCCTGTGTGCATGTTGTCTTCCCCATTATCTAGTGAGCTCCTTAAGGACAGAGACTGTCTTCTACCTCTTTTTGAATCTCCAGTGTTTAGCATGGTGCCTGGCACACAGAAGGTGCTTAATAAATGTTTCTTGACTGAATGATTGACAGAGGGAATAGCCTTAATTTTTGTGTGTTTGTGAAATACAAGATGCGATTCTCATTTTTTTACCGCTAACTCTGGAATGGTGGGGTTAGAGGGAACTATTTTCATCTTTTTTTTAATAATTTTAAAATTTTAAACTTAAATGTAAAATTTAAAAGGGGGAAAAATATTGCCATGTACACAGCAGACCATGTGAAAGTAAGGTTCCATGTCAAGAAAACTTACATAATAAATATGACACATTGTTCTCAAAGCTGCTTAGCTTTTCTTTCTTGTTGGTTTCCTTTCCTTTGCTGTGCATTTTTTACTTTATTTTTCCCCTCCCTCCTCCCACTACCCTGAATAAGACTACATTTAAGTATGATACACACGTGTATATATATCCATAAACATGCATATATACATACTTATACACATAAGGGAGTTATTTTCATCTGATGTTTTATCACTAAATCAAAACAGTCAGTTAAAAATGCATGATCACCTCTAGTTTCAGAATTTCATGAAGTAACATCTGTAAACAAATTGTTTGCATTTTATTTTGGTTTGTTTACATATTTTATTTTATTGGGGGGGGGGTTTGAAAACTTGGGTTTATTTATTTATTTATTTTAACAAATGCTTTATTAACTTCTGGTTTACATCATTCATTTCCGCCAGATTTTGAGTTACCAGTTCCCCCCATTTTCCCCTACCCACCACCCCAGAATAGCAGTCCCACAAAATATCCCCTCATCCGATCTACTCTCTCCCATATTTTCTCCCATACCCCCTTCGATTTTACCATTAGGGCAAGGTGAATCTCTGTGCCCCAATGCCTGCACATCTTATCTCCCAATTACATGCAAAATAATATTAATAATAGTATTTATATATATTTGAAACATTTAATTTTAAAACTTCGAATTTCAGATCCAATCCCTTCCTCCCTTGTCAGCCACTCCTTCTGGGAAGATAAGCAATTCTGTATGTGTTGTACATGTATAGCTATGGAAAACATTACCATAGTAGGTATATTGTAAAAGACTACTTATATTTCCCTCCCACCCCCCACCTGGTCCATTCCCTACTTTGATCCTGTCCCTCTTCAATAGTGGGTACGTCCAACCTCCCCTCCCCCCAGAGTGTCCTTCCCTCTATCCCCCTCTCATCCCCCTTCCCCCTACTCTCCTGCAAGGTGAGATATCCCATTTAGTATGTATGTCATTCTCTCCCTGAGCCAAATTCAATGAGAATATGGTTTTGCCTTTTTGCCTTCCTGTTCTTCCCCTCCCTTACAACCACTTCACCTTGCCTCTTCTACATGAGATAGTTTATCCTACCTTGTCTCTACCCATCTCCTCTTGCCACATTCCTCTCTCACCTTTTAACTTCACCCCTTAAGTATCATCCCTTCCCACCAAATTCAACCTGTGCCCTCTATCCATGTATACCTGTAAACATATATACACACATTCATATATGTATTCATATGCCCATATACTCTTCTTCAATTATTTTCATAATGAGAAAAGTTACATCAGTCACAATTATTGTTTTTCCATGTAGGAATGTAAATAGTTCAACTTTGATAAGTTCCTTTTGATTTCTTTTCCCTGATTACCTTCTCAAGCATCTCTTGCTTCTTGTGTCTGAATGTCAAATTTTCTATTCAACTCTGGTTTTTTCCTCAAGAATGCTTGGAAGTCCTCTATACTACTGAATAACCATATTTTCCCCTGAAAGAAGATACTCAGTTTTGCTGGATAGGTGATTCTTGGTTTTAATCCCAACTCCTTTGACCTCCGGAATATCATATTCCATGCCCTTCAATCCCTCTGTGTAGAAGCTGCCAGGTCCTATACTATCCTGATTGTGTTTCCACAATATTGAAATTGTTTCTTCCTGGCTGCTTGTAGTATTTCCTCCTTGATCTGGGGATTTTGGAACATGGCTATAATATTCCTAGGAGTTTTCTTTTTGGGATCTTTTTCAGGAGGTGATCTGTAGATTCTTTCAACCTCTATTTCCCACTCTGGGTCTAAAACATCAGGGCAATTTTCCTTGAGAATTTCTTGAAGGATGATTTCTAAGTTCATTCTTTGATCATGGCTTTCAGGTAGTCCAATACTTTTTAAATTATCTCTCCTGGTTCTATTTTCCAGGTCAGTGGTTTTCCCCATGAGATATTTCACATTGCCTTCTATTCTTTCAATTGCTTGGGTCTGTTTAACAGCATCTTGATTTCTCATAAAGTCACTAGCTTCCATTTGCTCCAGTCTAACTCTGAAGAAATGAATCTCCTCAGTGAGCTTTTGAGATTCTTTTTCCATCTGTCAAATTCGACTTTTTAAGGCATTCTTCTCCTCATTGCCCTTTTGGGCCTCCTTTGCCATTTGAGTTAGAATATTTCTTTTAAAAAGCAATTGGGGTTAAGTAACTTGCTCAAAGTTACACGGCTAGTCATTATTTATGCATGGGTGCTCATTTTCTGAGGCTGGATCTGATGTCGGGTAATCCCAACTCCGAGGCCGGTGCTCTTACTCACTGCACCACCTAGCCACCCCTTTAGGGCAATTGGGGTTAATTAACTGGCCCAAGGTTACACGGCTAGGTTTTTGTTTGTGTGGATTAAGTGTTGGAGGCCAGCTCCGAACTCAGGTCCTTCTGACTCCAGGGCCGGCACTCTATTCACTGCGCCACCTAGCCTCCCCTAGAATATTTTTTAAGGTGTTATTTTCCTCAGTCAGGCTGTTGACTCTCATTTCATATTTCTACTGCATCCTTGTCATTTCTCTTCCCAAGTTTTCCTCCACTTCTCTTATTTGATTTTTAAAGTCCTTCTTAAGGTCCTCTATGGCCTGCAAGCTGCTCATATTTTCATTTGGGGCTTTTGGTGCAGGATTTCTGACCTCATGGTCCTCCTCCTGTTCTTTGGTTCAGGATTTCTGACCTCACAGTTCTCCTCTTGTTGCATGCTTCGATCCTCTTTGCCCCCAAAATAGGAATCTAATGTTGCATTTTTCTGTTTATTTTGTTTCCTTTGCCTAGGCATGTTGCCACTCACTTTATTTTTGGGCATGTTGCCACAATAGGACTCTGCCACCAGACAGGGGAACTTCCATTCCAAACATTGGGGTCTTCACAACTTCTGAAGGTATTAGTTGGGTGGCCTCTGTGAAGCCTCCACAGGCTCTGGCAAGCTGGATACCCACCCCAAGACCTCCACCCCAGACTGCAATCCAGATCCAGGGAGGTTAAAGCAAGAGCGATTACCCCCTAAGGCTGATCGCTGGATCTCCCTACGGTTCACAGAACAGGAGCTGAAGCTGCAACTGAAACTGAAACTGCAAAATGCCGTCTGTGCCATGTCTCCTCAGTGGCTTCTTTCCCCCAGAGGAAGAAGTTGATATGTTCCCCAGATACTGGTCCCAAAGTCCATAGGGCACTAACCTCTCACTTTGTCCTAGGCATATCTGTGTTGATAATTCTGGAAAAGACACAGCTGGTGGTGTTCTGGGGTCCCTCCAGCTGGCTGCTGGCCAGGCTGCCCTGGGGCTAAACCCTCAGCTCAGTTGGGCCTGGGCTCCACTCCCAGAGCACTGCTCTGGCTGCTCCCAGACCACTGTGCTGGCCGTTCCCTGCCGGGCTGCTGGGCTGTCCTCATTGGGAGGTTAGCTTCTCTGTGTCATTTTGTGGGTGCTAGAGCTCCAGAAGTTGTTCAGAGTCCACCTTTTACATGGTTTGGAAGTGGTGTGGGGGAGAGTGCTTTGGAAGTGCTGTTTCTACTCTGCCATCTTGGCTCCGCCCCCTTGTTTGCTTATTTTAGATATTTATTATATATCTCTCCCGTTCTCCTGTCTTCCACCAAGGGACAGTAAAAATAAAACCTTCATATAAATTATGCATAGCCTAGCAAAACAAATTACCACACTGGTCATGTCTGAAAAATGTGTCTCCTTCAGCATTTTAAGTCTGTTATCTCTCTGGTAAGAGTATATTTCATCTGTGGTCCTCTGGCATATTGGGTTATCATTGCAATGATCAGAATTCTAAAGTCGTTTAAAGTTCTTTTTCTTTATAATGCTGTTATTATGTAAACTGCCCTAGTTCTTTTCACTTTAAATCTGTTCATAGTGGTCTTCCATTTTCCTCTAAAACTATACATTTTGTCACTTATAAGAGCACAATGACATTCTATGAAGTTCACATACTATAATTTGTTTTTTTCTTTATTTTTCTTTTATTTTTTTTTTCAAAATGCTTTATTAACTTCTGGTTTACATCATTCATTTCCACCAGATTTTGAGTTACAATTTTTTCCCCATTTTTCCCCTACCCACCACCCCAGAATAGCAGTCCCACAGGATACCCCCTCCTCTAATCTGTTCTCTCCCATATCTTCTCCCATACCCCCTTCCACTTTTTCAGTAGGGCATGGCGAATCTCTAAGCCCCAATGCCTGTATATCTTATTTCCCAATTATATGTAAAATAGTATCAATAATACTATTTATATATTTTTAAATATTTTATTTTAAAACTTCGAATTCCATGGGCGGCTAGGTGGCGCAGTGAGTAGAGAGTTGGCCCTGGAGTCAGAAGGACCTGAGTTCGGATCCGGCCTCAGACACTTAACATACACACAAACAAAAAACCTAGCCGTGTGACCTTGGGCAAGTTACTTAACCCCAATTGCCCTCCAAAAAAAAAGCAAAAAACAAAAACAAAAACAAAATCAAACTTCGAATTCCAGATGCCTTCCCTTCCTCCCTTATCACCAACCCTTACTGGGAAGATAAGCAATTCAGTATATGTTGTACATGTGTAGCTATGCAAAACATTACCATAGTAGATATAATGTAAAATTTCCCTCCCTCCTATCCCACCTCCCACTTGGTCTATTCTCTACTTTGATCCTATCCCTTTTCAAAAGTGGGTGCTTCCAACTTCCCTCCCCCCCCCCCAGCCTGCCCACCCTTCCATCATCCCCCCTCTCATCCCCTTTCCCCCTACTCTCCTATAGGGTGACATATCCTATTTAGTATGTATGTCATTCTCTCCCTGAGACAAATTAAATGAGAATAAGGTTTTGCCTTCTTGCCTTCCTGTTTTTCCCCTCCATTGTAACCATTTTTCTCTTGCCTCTTCTACATGAGATAGTTTACCCCATTCTATCTCTCCCCATCTCCTCTTGTTATATTCCTCTCTCACCTCTTCATTTCACCTTTTAAGTATCATCCCTTCCTATTAAATTCGACCTGTGCCCTCTATCTATGTATACCTATAAACATATATACACACATTCATATATGTATTCAGATGTCCATATACCCTTCTTCAACTATTTTCATACTGAGAAAAGTTTCATCACTTATAATGATCATTTTTCCATGAAGGAATGTAAATAGTTCAACTTTGATAAGTTCCTTATGATTTCTTTTCCCTGTTTACCTTCTCAAGCTTCTCTGCTTCTTGTATCTGAATGTCAAATTTTCTATTCAATTCTGTTTTTTTCATCAAGAATGCTTGAAAGTCCTCTATTCCACTGAATGACCATATTTTCTCCTGAAACATGATACTCAGTTTTGATGGGTAGGTGATTCTTGGTTTTAATCCCAATTCCTTTGACCTGCTGAATATCATATTCCAAGACCTTCCATCCCTCAGTGTAGAAGCTGCCAGATCCTGTGCTATCCTGATTGTGTTTCCACAATATTCAATTGTTTCTTCCTGGCTACTTGTAATATTCTCTCCTTGATCTGGGAATTTTTAAACCTGGCTATAATATTCCTAGGAGTTTTCTTTTTGGGATCCTTTTCAGGAGGTGATCTGTGGATTCTTTCAACCTCTATTTCCCCCCTGGGTCTAAAACATCAGGGCAATTTTCCTTGAGAATTTCTTGAAGGATGATTTCTAGGTTCATTCTTTGATCATGGCTTTCAGGTAGTCCAATACTTTTTAAATTATCTCTCCTGGATCTATTTTCCAGGTCAGTGGTTTTTCCAATGAGATATTTCACATTGCCTTCTATTCTTTCATTTGTTTGGATCTGCTTAACAGCATCTTGATTTCTCATAAAGTCATTAGCTTCCATTTGCTCCAGTCTAATTCTGAAGGAGTGATTCTCCTCAGTGAGCTTTTGAGATTCTTTTTCCATCTGGCAAATTCAGCTTTTTAAGGCATTCCTCTCCTCATTGCCCTTTTTAGCCTCTTTTGCCATTTGAATTGGTCTATTTTTTAAGGTGTTATTTTCCTCAGTCAGGCTGTTGACTGTCATTTCATACTTTTTCTGCATCCTTCTCATTTCTCTTCCCAATTTTTCCTCCACTTCTCTTATCTGCTTCTTAAGGTCCTCTATGGCCTGTAACCAGCTCATATTTTCATTTGAAGCTTTTGGTGCAGGAGTTCTGACCTCCCAGTCCTCCTCCTGTTCCATACTTTGATCCTCTTTGCCCCCAAAAATAGGAGTCTAATGTTGAATTTTTCTGTTTATTTTGTTTTCTTTGGCTAGGCATATTGTCACTCACTTACTTTACTTTTGGGCTTGTTGCCACAGTAGTACTCTGCCACCAGCCAGAGGAGCTTCCATCACAAATCCTGGGGTTTTCTCAGCTGCAGAAGGCATTAGTTGGGGCCCTCTCTGAAGCCTCCACAAGCTCTGGCAAGCTGGTCACACACCCCAAGACCTCTACCCCAGACTGCAATCCAGATCCAAGAAGGTTAAAACAAGAGGAATTACCCCCTAGACTGGTCACCAGTCCCCCCACAATCCACAGGCCAGGAGCTGAAGCTGCAGTGTGGCACCTGCTGCCCCTAAGAGTCTCAACAGCTTCTTGCCTTGGGGGCAAAAGCCACTGAGCTCTCACAACTAGTGGGTCCCAAAGTCCACAGGGCACAGACCTCTCACTTTGTCCTTGGCATCTATGTGTTGGTAATTCTGTAAATGGCCACAGCTGCTGGTATTCTGGAGTCCCTCCAGCCAGTGGCTGGTCAGGCTAAAACCTCTGGCTCATGGGGTGCTAGGGTTGGCTCCCAGAGCGCTGTGCTGGCCACTCCCTGCCGGGCTGCCAGGCTGTCCTCAGCGGGAGGTTCACTTCTCTGTGTCATTTTGTGGGTTCTGTAGTTCCAAAGTTTGTTCAGAGTTGTCTTTTACATAAATTGAAAGTGGGGGGGAGCCAGAGCTGTGTGGAAGTGCTGTTTCTACCCTGCCATCTTGGCTCCACCCCATAATTTGTTTATCCATTCTCCAATGTTAGACCTCAATGTCTATTTTGGGGCAACTATGAAAAGAGCTAAAATAAATATTTTTTGGCATATGGATCTTTTTCCTCTTTCTTTTATCTTTTTGGGATGTAGACCTAGCACTGCTATTGCTAAATCAAAGAGCATGAGTAGTTTAGTGACTTTACAGGCATAGTTCCAAATTGCTTTCCAGAATGGCTAGACAACTCCACCACCAATTCATTATTTTGCTTTTTCTTTCCCCCCAAAGCCTTTCCAACATTTGTCTATTTCCTTTCTTGTCATCTTTACCAATTCGATGGGAATGAGATTAGTTCAAAGTTGCTTTAATTTTCATTTCTCTAATTGTTATTGATTTGGAATAGCTTGGATTTTTTCCTTTGAAAATTCCCTATATTACCTACTTATGACTATTGTGCCATTGTTTCAAGGGGGGAGCAGGAAACAAAGCATGAGGGCACCAGCTCACCTCAGGCATCCCTTTACCACTTTAAAGGAGAAGTTTTGTAAGGAGAAGAAGGAGGAGGGCGTAAAGGCAAAGCCAAGGGCAGACTTTCCTAGTGCTTTGTTTCCTTGTTCCCTTAGCTCTGGTGAAAGAGAACTCATGGTCATGTTAGTTGTCTTAAAATTAAGTGATCTTTTCACCTTTGTAACCGTTTCTGCAGTTAAACTAATAATTAACTAATACTTTCTTTTGATGGAAAAAATTACTATATCCAATGCCATTCATTCAATAAACATTTATTCAGCCTTTAAAAAAAAAAAGAAAATTCCCTATATCCTTTGATCATTTATCTATTGGGGCAGAGCTCTTAGTCTTATACATTTGAATTATCCTTGGATATATTCTTGGATATAATCACAGATTTTTCCCCAAGTTAACCTGTTTCCCTTCTAATTTTAACTATGTTAGTTTTGTTTGTGCACAAAATTTTTTAGTGTTTTAATTAAAATTATCTATTTTGTCTTTTGTGATTCTCTCCCTTGTTTGGTCATTTTTAGGGGTGCATTTAATGCTAGCATCTTCAGTTCATGTTAGATATTGGGAAAAATGAGACACAGTCATTGAACTGTTAACCAGAGGAGTTTTATTTTGTTCTAACAACAAGGATATGCAGCAAGGAAGCAGCAGCTCTTTGCAGTAATGCCCAGGTTCTGGGTTTATTTGCTTTTGCATACTTGCATTCTAGGGGTATTTTGTCACAACAGCCAAATTAGTTTTCACCGGTCAACAATTTGTAGAGTGCTTTGCAAATCTTAAAGCACTATACAAATATTAGCCATTATTATTATCTAAAATCCCAAGTGGAAAAAAATTATTCCAGACTAGTTCCTACTTAGAACCAGTTGGTTTCACTGTGAGACAAGGTTTAGCCTTTCTTTTTCCACAGAGCATCCCTAGTTAGTCCACCTTGCTATTCCATCCCCACTGTGTCAGAAGCTGGAGTTTTCCCTGGAGACACATGAGTTCTAAGCCACACTAGACCTGAAATTACTTGGATAATCTTTCTCTGCCATTTAGACATTTAAAATGATTAATAACCAAAACCATAAGATTCTCTTTCAATCAACCAAGCCAAGATTAAATCCTGGCTATTTGGACAGGGTTTCAATCCCTTTATTTATTTTTTTTCCTGTATATGCCTAACTAGACACTGGCTTCCTCTATTTCACTCTCCTTCCCTCTCCTTCCCCGCTGTTATGTGCCACAAAATGGTTATGATTGATAATAGTTTTATGTAAAGGGCAAGATGTCTTCAAAGATGCAAATTAAATCGGGAGTTATATTTACACTTAAAGAACAATCCACCAGTAAACATTTATTAAGCATCTCTTATGTGCCAGGCACTATATTAAACACTTCACAAATATTACCTCATTTGATTCTCAAAACAACTCTGGCAAGTGGGTACTATTATAATGCTCATTTTACAATTGAGAAAAACATATTACTTGCTCAGGGTCACACAGCTAATAGGTGTCTGAGACTCCATTTGAACCCAGGTCTGTTCTGACTCTAGGCCTAGTCCTCCATCTACTGCACTGCTTAACTTCCTGGTATGTAATAATAAAAATAATTTAAAAAATTTTTAAAACTCCATTTATATGGAGTTTTAAGGTTTGTAAAGTGCCTTACATATGTCATTCATTTGATGTTCCCAGTACTGTGAGATAGGTGCTATTTTTATCCCCTTTTACAGATGGAGAAACTGAGGCTGAAAGAGGTTTGGTGACTTATCCAGGGTCATTCAGTTAGTATTTGAGTCTGAATTTGAACTCAGGTCTTCCTAATTCCCAGTCCAGGGATGCAAATCCATTATGCAATTTAGCTACCAACAGTTGTTTCCTCAGGAGCTGCTACTAATGTCAAATCGACTCGGTGAAGTGTCTAATTTCCCTCTTTGATTCCCATGCCTCTCTTCTTTCTATCGCAAATCAGTCAAAACAAAAAACAAAAAAAACCAACCCTGGAATGACAGCACTGCTAGCCTTAGCTCAGAGCCTGTAATAGTCTTTCCCAAGTTTGGAAAGTATAACTTTTTCTTTCTCGGACTACAATTTCTAGAATTCACAATCAAGTTTATCTTTTCAACGTGGGGAGGAAAACAGCTTGCCTATTTTAAGACACAGCCCCTTTTTTCTTTACTGCAGATCCTGAAAAGCTTCTGACAATTTAACAGGTTTCTTCCTTAGCAGGGGATGGATGGGCTTGTAAATGGCATTTGGGGTTATTTATTTCTCTTTGTCAGGGTGGCTTGGGGGTTGTACATGTAGCAAGATAACTTTGGCGTGCAAGCTTTTTAGCTGCAAACAAAACTCACCTAGCTTTTGTAACACTCTATTTGTCATTTTTGTAGTTGTTGTAGTTTTGTTCTGTTTTAGACACTAGGGGGAACTGTGGCTTTATGAGCTATTTCTCTCAGACACTAATGGAGATATCCCACAAACTTTGATTTTGTTATGTTCGAACCTGAGTAAATATATTGAAATCTAGCAAGGAAAGAGGGCCTTTTAAAAAAATTTCCCAGATATTGAAACATGACACTTTACTTCTATTTAGTTCCACAGATCTAATGTTTTTCAAACTTTTTTCTTGCCATGTTTTATTACTCTAGTATAAAATTAAAGTCTAATTGAGTTGATTTTTTTTGTTTAGATTAAGTAGGAATAAATATACTCTTTCGATATAATTAAAAATTGCTTCTTATAATTATATTTTTAACAGCTTTCCCCATGATAGTTAGAAAAATGGATCATTTTCTTTAGACAAGTTATTACTGAATCTATATGTCCCACCTACAACTAAAAGCAGCATTATACACATGTAAGTAATCAATTAATACTCATTGATTGACTTTTCTGAAGACTAACAGGAAGAGATTTTGTTGCTATGCATTCAAAGAAATCCATGCTGTATGTAGCTTTAAATGAGGCAGATTTATGTGGGCTATCTTTAAAAAAAATAGTCAAAGTAAACAAATCTGTTAATAATTAAATACTGATGTGTTATCTAAAAAGCTGTCAGTACAGATTGAGAAAGAGAACATTTATCCAGTAAGCTAAACTGGCAAACAGAAAGGAAATATATCTGCCAAAGTTTTAAAAAACTTTTTGTCATAGCAAGTGAAAAATTTATCTCTTGTTTTGGAGGCAGTATTTGAATGCTTTTTGAATTACTATTTTCTGTTTTGTCATGGGACAATTTGGAGTTCACAGAATTTTCTTTCTAGTCATTTACTTGATAAAGAGCTTGGAGAGTACAAAACTGCTGGCAGAGTTTAAAAACTGCGGAGATGTGGAATGTGAAAGTAAGTATATTGAAAATAGCAGCATAAATACCTAGCATGAATATTAAAATGAAAATATTTGTTATAAATATTGATATACCATTGGGAAAAGATGAAGTTATAAAGGTTAACTTTGTAGATTGTCTGTGAAAAATATTAGAAGGGAAGTATTCTGTGGTACTACCTCATAGAAATGGTCAAAAGGTCAAAGTTCAGTATAAATTCAGATGATATAGGGGTGTTCCCAGTCATCACAATCAAATTTGTTAGTATTTTAAAATGTACTTGATTATTTACCATTTTATTTTCCCACTTATTCACTGTTTTGTTTATTGGAGTACATAAAGACCTTAAACTACCTTGTGTTTGTACTCTTTCTGATTTATACAACAAAAGCTTTATTTTAATTTTCAACCATGTTCTGAGTCTCCAACAGTTTAAAAAATATATTTGAGCCACCATGATTTATACTGGTGTGTGTGTATATAAATTGTATTCCTTATGCAAATCTTTAAATGATATCAAACACTTTTCTCATGATTTTGTTTATGTGTATGAGCAATGCAAGTTAGGTTTTCTTTTAAAATCTACTACAAAAAAAATTTGGTTATTAAATCTACCTTTAAGTTGACAAAATAGTGCCCTGTAATTTGCAAAGTACTCTGTTTACATTTGTCATGCCATGCTCACAACAACTCTCTAAGTCACTATTCTCCCCATTTTACAGACCTGGGATCTAATATTCTGAGTGGTTAAATAACTGTTCATCCATGATCAACATCATTTGAGTTGTTCTCTTAACCCAGGTCTCCTAACATGACATGGTATAATTGTAGCCTAATAGATTTGAATGTCTTCAAATAAGTAATTATCACCTTTCTGATATGTAGTCTTTATTTCTAAACCTTTGAAAAAGTGTTTTTCTTAATCCATTTTCTGAAAAGTAAACTAAAGTAAGGAACAAGATTTATCACTCAACTGCTCATTTGCAATTAATTTCTGTCTTAAATTTCTATTTTTCTCACATTTTCACATCTATAAAGTCATAGTTTAGACCAGTGATGTCAAATTCAAAAAGAAACAGGACCACTAAACCATATGTAAGGATTCTCTGGCTGCAGATTGACCACATGTTAACAGTCTCCATTTTATTGCATTTTTATTTATCTTCTTAAATATTTCCCAATTCCATTTTAATCTGGTTTGGGCTGAATTTGGGAGTAGCCTATGGGCCTTGTGTTTGAAATCTCTGGTTTAGATCAACAATAAAGAAGACATTCCAATTTATGTAATTTTATGTGATATTTAAATTTAATTAATGGTCTTATTAAATCAGTTTTTCACTGAGGAACATCACTACTGTAACTATGAAATGATTTCAATGATTACAATACATACATATACTATACATTATGTTTGTGTTGAAGGGATTAATCTTAGGCATTTGGTAAATTACTCATTCAATAATTTTTTTTTGAGGTTCTCTTGTGAGCTGAGGGGAATAGGAGAGAAATGTAAAACATATTTCTTGCCTTCAAGTTATTTATGTAAATTAAGGAGCAAGACCTAACACATACAAAATAATTAATACTACAATGAGTAATGCACCATTAAGAACATAGAAATAGAGAAAGATTGATTGGTAACAGAGCAGTTGAGCAAGGACTTAGCCGTACCACAAATGACTTTTTGTAGGATTTGTCAGAATTATTGGAAAAAAACCTTAAAATTCATCAAGTCCAACCCCTTCATTTTAAGAGTGAGGAAATTTCCCACAAAAGAAGTTTGCTCTACTTCATACAGTTGAGATTTTCTAAATGGGTTCTTCTGACTCTAAATCTTTCTATGATACCATGATGGGTGTTCAGATTTTGAGCCAGAAGGGACCATATAGATCAGTCCAATCCTCCCACTTTACAGATGTAGAACTTGAGGTGCATATAAGGTAAGTAACTTGCCCAAGGCCACACATTTAGTAAATAGAGCTGGGATTTTAACTCCAGCTCTTTGACTCCAAATCCAGAGCTCTTTCCATTATACAAACCCTACTTTCTTAATTTTTTTTATTCTGAATTTACCAAACACCAAAAAAAGAAAACTTGCACATAGAAAGCAAAACACAAAAAATGAATTATAGCTGAAATCACAAATTTTATACAGAATGCTTTTTAAAAATCATATGATAAATTCAACATGTTGCTTTCAAAGCTGCCGTGTCTGTTTCCCTCTGAACTTTCTTATGTTTCTGTATGAGCATTTTTTAAGATGCTTCAATGACCTCTTTTATTTCTTTTCTCTCTTTTTTTTTTTTGGCAACTTCTTCCTCCTTCCCAAACCCTTTTCCCCACAAATAAAAATTGGAAAAACACAATCTTTGTAATAACTAAGCATTGATTGTCAAGCAATCAAAATCACTATATCCACGTCCTTATCCTATACCTTGGATCCACCAACCAACTTTCTATCAGGAGATGAATAACATGCTTTACCATTTGTCTTCTGAAGTCATGGTACAGACAGGGAGAATAGTCCAAGTTACACTAACCAGCAATGCACATGGTGTGTTCAGAGGATCATAAAAAGACTATTGGATAATTGTGAGAGAAAAAGTTGGATATGTAGTAGAGAGCCACTGGAGATTTTTAAATAGAGGAATGATTTGATGAAATTGGTGTTTAGAAAATTTATCTGGGGGGCAGCTAGGTAGTATAGTAGATAGAGTGCCTGCCCTGGAGTCAGGATGGACCTCAGTTCAAATATGGCCTCAGATACTTACTGTGTGACACAGGGCAAATCACTTAACCCCAATTGATTCCAAGAAAGAAAAATGCAAAAAAAAAAAAAAAGAAAGAAAGAAAGAAAGAAAATTGATTTGGCAAATGATATGAAAGATGGCTTGGAGGGAGAAGAGACTAGAGGTAAAACATTTTTAAATATTAGTGTTTAAAACATGTATTTTCTTCAAATGTTTATATAGCTTTAATAAGCAGAGCAGTAGCCATAAGAGATTATGAAGGATCTGACTGCCAATACTTGAACTTCAAAATGGGAGAAGAGATATCTGTTTATGCCAAACTTTCGGGAGAAAGAGAAGATTTGTGGGCAGGAAGTGTAAGTATCTTATTCAACACTGAATTTAGAACCAACATTTGGATATCTAAGATGGGATATAATTAAGATAAGTAAAACATATTTTGCACTTCTAAAAGAGCTTTCATCTAAAGTTATAAGAGTACTTTGTAGATATTAACAAAGCCTTCAAACACATCTGAAAATCTGAACAAAATTGGGCATTTGTGGGAAAGAAAGGAACTACACATTAGATTCAAAGATGTACTTTCTGTCAAAAGAGACCAGATGTGTTACTATTGAAGTATTCTAGTGAAAGAATCATTGCCTAGGAAAGAGAGGAGCATGTTTTTCATAGGGAAAACAGATTCTATTCGGCCCAAAGTCCAGATAGATTGAGGTTCACAAAAGCCTCATTGCTTCAGACTGCTTTCCTGAGTCATTAACATGAATCAATTAATGATTAATGCTTTTAGAGGTAAACAGGTCTGTGTAACTCTATCATTGTCTCTTCATCAAGAAATGTCATGACTAATAATTCTGTTATGAAGTTGTATAAGCATGACAGGGTAGCTAAAGACAGGGGCTTTCCTCACTACAGCCATGGCCACTGTTTAAAGCTGAAACTCTGACACTTCATCTCAGAGACTGCTCCATTCTGCTCAGCTTGAGCATCTGATTTATACACAGGGAAGTCGGGGCGCTGTTCTCAGCTTGGTTACACCTTCTTGTTGCAGGATTTTCACTGTATCTCCTAAAAAAAGTCCTTTGGTGATTTTTTTTTAAAAAACCACTAACATGTCCTACTGATTCCGCCCTCTTTCTTCTAACAAGTCAAGTCAATCAAAACAAATCAGCATGTAGGCAACAGCCTTCATTCCAAGTCTCCAACTCATCACTGAATTGAGCAGAGTCCTGCCTGAGCAGAGCGTCTGATTGTTCTATGACCCATTGAAGGGCGTGTGTAAGTCTGATTGTTGGGGTTTTTTTTTGCTTTTTGGAAGGCAGTTGGAGTTAAGTGATTTGCCCAAGGTCACACGACTAGTTGTTGTGTTAAGTGTCTTGAGGCCGGATTTGAACTCAGGTCCTCCTCACTCCGAGGCCAGTGCTCTATTCACTGTGCCACCCAACCACCCCAGTCTGATTGTTTTATAAAAGAATTTGTTCCTTTTTTTTTTTCCAGACATGTTGTTACTTGAGATCCTAGTGTATACAGGGGGATGGCCCCAAGGGCTTTTTGTTTGGTATTTCATAGATTATCTGTGCTAAGGGTTCTGTATTTCTGGCATAGGAAGTTTGGACTATTGAGTTAACAATTTAGTTTTATGATGACCTGATAACTCTCAAGCAGAATCTTTATACTTCAACTCAGAGCTCATCAGAGGTTCCTTGAGCCCAATGAAGTTGAATTGCTGATGATGTGAACACTGGTTCCAGAGGCTAAACTCTGCTTCCTACTCCCACCCCCCCATCTCACCCTGCCCTTTTTTTTTTTTAACTTGAAGGGATGGAGGGATTTGGAAGAGACTAGATGGAATCCTATTGTTCCATAGAAATATCTAGTGTTAAATTTAAAATAAGGTAGTTTGACAATTATAACGATACCTTGCACTTGCATATGACTTTGAAGTTTTTAAAGAACTTTTACAAATATTATCCTCACTTATCCCTCCCAATAACTCTTGTAAGTAGCTGATATTTATTACATTGTGCAGATGAGGAAATTGGGGAAGACATAGGTTAGATGATTTATCCAGGGCCATACAACTAGTAAGTGTTTGAGTCAGAATTTTAACTCAGGTCTTCCTAACTCCCAGTCCAGCTATCTACTGTACTATCTGGCTGCTTTTAGATGACCTTTTCAGCTGTAGGTTTATTATCCTGTGATCCTTTTTATATTTAGGTTACATATCTATTTGGAGCTAATATTGCAACTTAGTGGTACAATGGATAGAGGGCCTGGGCAGGGAGTCAGGAGGACTCATCTTCCTGAGTATGTTAGCTGTATGACCCTGGGCAAGTCACTTAACCCTGTTTGCTTCAATATCCTCATCTGCAAAATAAGCTGAAGGAAATGGCAAACTACTTCAATATATGTGCCAGGAAAACCACAAATGGGGTCACAAAGAGTTGGGCATGACTAAAAAATGACTGAACAAAAATTATATCTTCAGAGCAGGTCTGGACCTGTCTGATGAGCCAAGGCAAAAAGAAGAATAGTGTTCTTAGACCTACCATGTTCTGAAGGTGCAAAATTTACTAGAAAGCATAAGAACCTAAGTAAAATGATCCATGGATATCTTAATTTAGACACAGTACCACAGACTGTCGCTTCACTGGAATTACAATAACTGTAGCAGTTGCCACACCAGTGAGAAGTACCATTGCTTGTGTCAGAGGACCAAAATACACTAGGTTCTTTTAATCTTGGGGCAGGAAATAGACTGTGTGAAAGAAGATGAGAGAGATCCCCAGTCTCACAAAATGTTTTATTTGAACTAGCTTGGGAGGAGTCAGATCCCTGTATAACCTGTGAAAAGCTTAATGCCAACTGGTCCTCTTTTCTTTTGTTTGAGATGGATCAAGGACATAGACTGGTTCACTCAGATATGGCTCTCCTCTCTCTTATTTTTGATCAGAAACTAAAACCCTTACCTGCTATTTATACCCTGAATTCTGGGAATGTAACATTCACATCTGTGCTATATGTAAGCCAGGTGAATGCTGTGGCAACCCTGGATTTATGAATTTGCCTTTGTTGTGCACATAGAACATTGTGGTAGGAATGAGGAATGGCAAGGAAGGGAATAAAATTTAATATAAATTGCCTATCTCTCCTGACTTCTATTTTTAAAATGGAAACATTTTTAGCATCTGGATATTTTCTATTTCACATTGTAGAAGCAACAAGCTATCCTCTATCCTCATTCTCATTCTTTCATTTAGAATATTAAGAAAGCATTTAAAAATTATCTTAGTCTGGAAGAGAAACTTTGTCATTCTTTTTTTTTTACTTTTTGGAGGGTGGAGGGCAGAGCATAAGTGTCAGGTCCTCTTGACTCCAGGGTCAGTGCTCTATTGACTGTGCCACCTAGCTGCCCCAGTCTTTCTTTAACTAACAATTCTCTATTAACTATCTGCTCCTCTCTCTCTGATTAGCCCAGAAATGACTGTTCCCTTGAAGCAATTAGGGCTATGACCAGACTAGGGTTAGGAGCCCTTAATTGATTTACCTGAGAGGAGTAGATTCTTTCTCTATTCTTTGACCAGATTAGGTTAATGATCAGAGTAAAAGATCTCTTGGATTCACCTTTGATCCTCTGGCAAGGAGCACCCTTGAAGGGAGTGGTCAAATGGAAGATTAAATGTTTTAGGAAAGTGATTCTCCATGTGTGGGTTAAAAATTAAGTTACTATTGTTCTGTTGGAAAAAGTTAACTGTTACTTAACTGAACTGTGCCTTTGCTCAATTTTGATTGTGAATTATACTTTGTTTAAGAATACTATAAATTAGCACCTTAAAATTATCTGTGTTTGACGAAGGTCTGAGGGCATGAGGAAACTCAGTTTGGATGTTTTTATAAGTAGGATAGGGCTTAGATTTAGATTGACTGTAAATTAATAGCAATGGTTCCTAGCAGACTTCTGCTTATAATGCAGAGTAAAGAATTTTTTCTTTGAGCACTGTTTTATTGAGAGTTGTTATGTAAACTTGTCAATAGCTTATAAGGTGGGAAGTGATTTTATTCATTTTGTAAACAATTTGAAATGATAAGATTAAAACTCTGTGAGTAGCAGGGAGCTGGAGAATGGCACTGTGAGCCTCAAAAAGATAGGGGCAGGTGAAGAGAGCAGGGTGATACCCCAAGAGGAAGGGGGAGAAGGAAGATGCAGCTCACTCCCTGCCACTTCGAATTCCTGGTGCAGGGCAGCCTTTATCTGGTCCAGGAAGCTCACCTGGCAGGGGGAGTCCAGTCAATCAAAAAACATTTATTAATCACCTAGTATGTCCAGGCACTGTGATAATATAGAGATGGATACACAATCTCTGATACTGGTAGGAAGGAAAGGTATTCCATAGGGCTCAGTAGCACCCTTCAGAAAGGTCGGCTATGGCCAAGATGACTCTCACCATGACTCTGATGACCCTGAACATGATGATGCTGAGGGACAACCTCAGCTCCAGGTGACTGGGAAATGGGGACATCTCTTCCCCAACTCCTTTTTTTGCTTTTTTTTTTTTGGAGGGCAATTGGGGTTAAGTAACTTGCCCAAGGTCACACGGCTAGGTTTTTGTTTGTGTGTGCGTTAAGTGTCTGAGGCCGGATCCGAACTCAGGTCTTTCTGACTCCAGGGCCGACGCTCTACTCACTGCGCCACCTAGCTGCCCCTCTTCCCCAACTCCTGTCAGACTAATAGTTCCACACTCCTTGGGCTGCTGGCCTCAACAGAGGAGTCATGAGGAGATCCAGGACAGCCCCCCGCCCATACCCACCATAGTACCACATCTCCTGCCAAGTTGAAAAACATCTTTGGCCGGGGCAACTTCTATTCCAACAGCAAGAGAGTGGCACTGAATCTACTGGTCACAGAGAAGCTTGTGGACCATGGCAATGGTACCTCCAGTGTCCACTTCTAGCATAATGCCACTGACCAAGGGAGCATCTCAGTCACCCTAATGTCCCCCCAGCAAGGCTGTGGAGTTCCACCAAGAACAGCAGATCTTCACTGAAGTCAAAGTATCCAAAAGTTTCAGTTGCCAGCTTGAGTGCGAGAAGGTAGATCGGGGGTAGTGGACCTCATTCTGTACTCATGACCCTGCCAAAACCTACTCCTGGGACCACATGCAGAGCTCAGCTACCTGGAACTGCTCCAAGCCCTTCAAGGTCCTCTGTATCCAGACTATCAGCTGTCCTACAACTACCATAACGATTCCTCCTACTATCCTTCTGGGTGATGCCTTGGGTGGGTAGAGTGGAGGACCTTCAGAGACTTCCTATACCAGAGGCTGAAGAGGATTGTATTGCCAGAAGAGGAGAGACCTAGGGGGCATGGGACAAGAAAGAGACTGGAATTCCAGATAGGAAGGGAGAGTGGAAGCAGAATTGTGGGGTATGATCAGAGTAAAGTCAAGGGAGAAGAAAAGGGAAGAAAGCTTTGGAATAGGAGCTACTGAGTAACCTTAAATATGTGAAATTGAAAGGGATGGGTTCTAGGTAACTGAGCCTCATAGGAGACTGCGTTGTGGGTAGACATTGAGTTCCAGGAGTCTGAGGGGAGTGGGTTACAGAAGCCTCTAGCAAATATCTCTAGGGATCAAGTGATGTAGAGACCCCTAGAACCTTAGTTCCTTGGCCACTGTACTCAAGAAGTGACAGACATGAGATGGTGGATATCTTCAGAGAAAATACAAAGTTGGAAGGGCTTGGGGAAGGTTGCAGTCAGAAGGGAATTTCCAAAGGCCCAAGAGGAAACACTGAAGATGAATTTGGATTAGAACAAAAACCCATCCTAGTGGTTGAGAATTGTCAGCACCTAGTCATTGAAGGGCATTAGAGTGAAATGAGAGAGATAACCATCAATAATCAAGATCTCAGTTAAAGGAGGAATACCCCCCCCACACACACACATTCCTCATCACTAAGAACCACTCTCCCCTGCTAATAAGGATCCCACTCTCAGACAAGATTGGGAGGCATACTTTGATGGGATAGGCTTTTTGAAGGTGTGGGAAGAGAGTCTTCTAACCCCAGCAAAAGGTTCACTGGGCACAGATGGAAAGATATTCAGACATCGTCCTGTTAATGATCGCTCCTCCTCTGCCGCCCAATGCCTCCTGAGTTCCCTCCTCCTAGATTGGGTATGTTTCCCCAAGGGAGTAAATTTGGGAGGGAAGACAGAACACTTGAGTCCCCTCTACAACCTTTGCTTCCTCCACCCTAAATGGCTCTAAGGGGTTGCCAGTTACTTCAGAAGAAGCAAGGCTGAATGAGACAGAGGATACTGGGTCTCTGTTTCAGATGTTCTGTGATGTCTTGCAAAATTACCCTGAATATTGACTTCTGTTTGCAGAATCATGTTTTTGGAACAGAGAATAAAGCATTACCAGGACTTGGGAATCTTAGTTGTGTTTAAAAAAAAAACAAAAAACAATCCTGTGAGTAAAAATTTGTTAAAAACTGTGGGAGAAAATGAGGCTCAATAGACTTCATTGCTTTAAGGGAAAATTTTTTTTTTCTGAAATAATATTGGGTCTTTTTTTTTCATTTTATAGAAAGGAAAGGATTTTGGATATTTTCCCAAAGATGCAATCCAAGTTGAGGAAGTATTCATTTCTGAAGAAGTTCAAGTGCCAACTAAAGTGAGTATAAACCTCCATTCTCCCTAATTGATCTTAAAACTATTCTTAGATCATAGCATTCTTATGGCATGCTTTTCAATTCTCATTCATTAGTTATGTACTTTTCAATCTGGTCAGCTAGGGTTTTAAAAATACCTACTATGTTCCAGACATTGTGCTAAGCACTAAGGATACAAAGAATGCAAAGCCTAATGGGAGAGACAAACATGCAAAAAACTATGTACAAAAAAGGTAGTATGTGTACATACATACATACATAAATTACTATATTTTACATATGTGTATACATACATATGCATGTACAAATAGTGATATCAGAGGGAATGTTAGTTGCACTAAGATTAAGAACTAGGAAAAGCTTTTTTTTTAATTAATTTATTTACTTTTAGTTTACAACATTCAGTTCCACAATCCCTTGAGTTCCAAATTTTATCCTCCCCACTTTCCCCATGGCAGCATGCAATCTCAGTGATACCAGTTCTAAAAATATCTTCACATTAAACATTAGTCCGATTGTAAAGAAGGATTATAATCAATGGAATGAACAATGAGAAAGAAGGAACAAAACAAAACAAAAAAGAGAGAGCGCAAGTAGTTTGATTCAATCTATATTCAGACTCCGTAATTCTTTCTCTGGATGTGGATAGCCCTTTCCAGAATGAGTTTTTGGAGTTATCTTATAGTGTTGCATTGCTGAGAGGAGCCCAGTCTATCAAAGTCAGTCATCACAGATATGATGTGTCTATAATTGTGTAAAAAGTTCTCTAGGAAAGACTTCTTACAGAAGGTTCAACTTTAGCTGAGACTTGAAGGAAGCCAGGTAATCTAGGAAGTGGAAATAAGAATAAAGAATGTTCTAGGCACAGGGGACAGATAGTAAAAATGTTCAGAGTGAGGAAACGTATGTGCTTATGAGAAACACCAAGGAGGTCACTGTGCCTGGATCACAGAGTATATTAAAGGGCGTAAGGTAGAAGAATCAGGAAAGATATGAAGGTTATGGAGGGCTTTGAAAACCAAATAGAAGATTTTATATTTTATTCTGGAGGTAATAGGGAACAACTGCAGATTATTGAATATGGAGGTGATATTATCAGACCTGCATTTTAGAAGGATCAGTTTAACAGTTGAAAAGAGGATGGATTAGAGTGGGTAGAGACTTATGGCAAGTAAATCAACCAGCAAGCTATTGTAATAGCCAAGGTATGAGGTAAGGAAGACCTCCACTACAGTGGTTGCAGTGTCATTGGAAAGGAGAGGGTATATAGAAAAGGACAGGATTTGACCACTAATTAGATGTGAAAACTGAGGGTAAGGAGTTGAGAATGACAGGTTGTGAGCCTGGGAGACTGGGAGAATGGTGTTACCCTTTAGCAGTAACAGGAAAGTTATGAAGAGGATTAGATTTGGGGAAAAAGATAATGAGTTCATTTCAGTTCATATTATAGTTCATGCTGAGTTCAACATGTTGGTGGGATAGTTAGTCAGAGAGGTTTAATAGGCAATTGGGGATTCGAGACTGGAGGTTGGGGGAGAGGTTAGGGCTAATGTAGTGCCAGTTCAATATTCAAAGCACATATGGTGGCTATGAATATGCTGACATAATTCTGAATTGCAAAATATAACAGACTCCCCACATGGAAGACAGAATCAAAACCTTTATTCAAACACCAGAAAGCCAAATCCATCATAGCAACAAAGAAAACTATATACAATAACAATATAGTGGGTACTGCCATCCCCAAGCCTTTCCCCTGCTAGGGCCTTCCCTCAAATGAACAGTCACAGCTTACTGCCTGCTTCCTCTCTCTCCCTCAGCTCTTACTGCTCTCCCTCCCATTTCTGATTGCTGTCACAACTTCTGCTCCTTCCTTCCACTCACTTGGCAAGCTCCTCCCACCACAGACTCATGTGACTCTGGCTTCTATGTGACTCAGGCAGGTCATATGGGCCTATTAATGGATGGGAAAGATCTTCCCATTTACATTACCATTACATTCAGCCCAGAGATCTTTCATATCTATTACACAGGTTAATGGAAGTTTAGGGGTAACTGGTATCAATAGAACTTTATAGCAATATAACAGGGACAACACAAAATAAGCACATAAAATAATATCTTAGGGTGGGGCTTGAGCACAAGCACTCCATCATTCCCTCCTTGAATAAATAGGGCCCAAAATCACGGGGTAAGGGGCAAAGGTCTCTTCTTCCATAGAGACTCCCTGCTGAAATTGGATGTAGAGCTGTCCCTGCCCCAAGAGGTCCCATTCTAGAGGTCAGTTCTTTTTTTTTTTTTTTGCTTTTTTTTTTTGGAGGGCAATTGGGGTTAAGTAACTTGCCCAAGGTCACACGGCTAGGTTTTTTTGTTTGTGTGCGTTAAGTGTCTGATGCCAGATCCGAACTCAGGTCCTTCTGACTCCAGGGCCAGCGCTCTACTCACTGCGCCACCTAGCCGCCCCTAGAGGTCAGTTCTTTAACTGGCATCTATTATTTGGTCGACGTCAGTTCCAGGGGTTACACATCACAGTTGTGGATAGGGGGTGACATCCAGCTTAAACCATCAGGCATCTGCAGGTAAAGGGTACTAAGCCTGCAGGAAATAAATCTAGCAAACAGGTTTAACAGACAAATAGCCAAAAAGGAACAAGGAGATGCCTCTGGAGTCCATGAACCCACTATCACAGCCTTCTTCATTGTTGTTTGCTGTTTTCTGCTTTGCAGTTTTGGGGTCATCATTCTGGCTAGAGGCACACTATCTTTAATCTGAGCTGGGGCCTGGCCAGTTTCCTATTTTCCCTGTAGGCCTGATGAATTGGAATATGATGTTTCAGGAGGATCTGTAGGGGCAGCTCTTACTTCCCGGCTCAGTCTAATAGTGAGCCCCTTTCTCAGGACATTTTATGTAATTCATTATGCCCCTGCTCTCAATGGAGCAGTAAAGCAGCTCTTTTCTTGTCCGTCCATTCTGACTCTGAATCCACTGGCTATTTACTCTTCTCTCTTGAGGAAATGTATCTCTTCCCCTTTCCCCTAAGTCACTTCACTGTGAAATCTTCTCCAGCACCTCTGAAAGACAGTGTCCTATCTCCCCAGTTAGTAGTCAGAGGTAGGTGCTTATAAGCAGGGGGAGCCATCTTCACTATGAGATTTCTATGAGAAACTGCCGTCTTCATTACCTCCTCCTTTAACTTTCTCATACAGTCGCCATACCAGGGTCTATCTCCACTAGGCCATGTAGAGTCAGTAGGATACTGCCTGTTGCATCCGTCACAGCTAAAGCTGACAGATTAATCACATTGTTACTTCCTTGCTGTAGAAAAGGATTCTGACTAATACCTATAAATTTCAAGCAAGCTATGTTATCTATCAATATTCCTGATTTTCATTATCCAAGACACTGACAATTCTCCCATCCTTGGGGTGAATCAACTTAATATATCAGTGACCTCCTGCTGAGTAAAACCCTCAATTACTTCCCTAAACACTGAATAGTCCCCTGATTCTCCTGCTTTCTTCTTAGTATTGGTGACTGTCCAAACTCATAAAAGCCTCCTCATCTAACTTTGCTTCATTTTCCTGGCAATTGTTGGGGCCCCAACTAGGCCCAGCCTGTGCAAGGGCTGCATGCACATTCCTTTTGTTGTTGATTTTTCTTCTTTTTCTGAGCCAAAGCCACAACCATCCTCTCTTCTGCTACCTGAGCAGCTCGCTTTTTTAAAGGAGAATCTGAACACTGTGGCACAGAAAGATTTCCATACAAATCAATAAACTTCCTTTCCATCTAAGCTTTATCTTCCAGAAGTTTGTCTCTGCTTTTACACATAAGGGGATAACTTGTTAGCAAGGTCCAGCCTCTTCTACACACCCCTGCCATTTCTTTCCCTGATTCTATTGGTATTCCTTGCAAATATCTTTCTAAATCTCTGAGTTCTCCCTTCTGTAGCCTTGACTCCCTGTTTTCACAGAGTGCCGTACTTTTAGCCCATTCTCTTGCCAGGGAGGAATTAGGTAAATCCTCCCATCCTGGGATATCTATTTCCTTCTCTAAAGTCCCTCTTCCTCCAAATAGAGGTCTGATATTTCATGATCCCCTCCTCATAGCCAAATGTAGCACCAATGTGATATTCATAGTGCCTACAGTGGCATATGAATATGAAGACTCATCTTTCTGAGTTCAAATCTGGTCTCAGACACTGTGACCCTGTGCAAGTCACTTAACCTTATTTTTACTCAGTTTCCTCATCTGTAAAACAGGGATAATAATAGCACCTACCTTTCTGGGTTGTTGTGCAGATAAAATGAGATTATAATTTTGAAGTATTTTGCAGACTTAAAACATCATACTAGGTATTATATGTATAGCTACCAAAAGGAGCATAATTTAAGACATGTAGTAAGACCAGAAGCAAATACACATAAAAATATCTCTGAAGTACATGCTCCTTTATGTCAATAGCTTTATAGATAATTAACATCTGATAAATTGATTTTCTCTCAGGCAAGATTGAATTTGGTAATTCAAGTAGGGGATTTTGTTTACTTTCTATTTTGTATGATGTATTGTTAATACTTTCTTAGACAGGAAGATGGTTTTAAGAATGGAGGGGTGAATGACAAATACAGAGGAGTGACTATTAAAATTTTGATTTTCCCATATAGGTTCTGTCTTCCAATTCAACAGTACAATAAAATTTATTAAGTGCCTGCTGTATGCCCTATATATTTAGTTCTGGGAAGATCTGTTTAAATAAGACAAGATCCATGCTCTCAAGAGATTTACAGTCTAGTAGGGGGATCTGATTAATACGCAAATAACTATAGCACAATAATAAATCATAAATTCATAAAGAGATATAAGCATCGTGTTATATGAAGTCTGAGAGGGGAAATTTCATTATTGATTAGGAAAAAACCCAGGAAAGGCTTCCTGGAAGTGTGGTATTTACATTGGACTTTAAAGGGTGAACAGGAACACAACAGCCAAGGAGGAAAGGAAATAGGATTGTGAGGTATAAGGAACATTTTGAATAATGGCACAGCAAAAGGAAAGTGTAGGACTTGTATGGGTGATAGAGACTGGTATAGTTTGGCTAGAATAGGTGTGGGGAGTGGTATGAAATAAAGAAGGGAAGGCAATACGGTACCAAATCATGGAGGATTTTGTATACCAGACAATAGTTTTTTGGGGTTTTGTTTTTGTTTTTTTTGCTTTTTGGAGGGCAATTGGGGTTAAGTAACTTGTCCAAGGTCACATGGCTAGGTTTTTGTTTGTGTGTGTTAAGTGTCTGAGGCTGGATCCGAACTCAGGTCCTTCTGACTCCAGGGCCGGTGCTCTACTCACTGCACCACCTAGCCGCCCCCAGACAATAGTTTTAATTTTACTAAATTAAATTTTATTCAGATGAAATACTTGTCAAAAGCATTTAGTGCAGTGCTTGGTACACAGTAGGCTCTATATAAATACTTCTATCCTTTTCCCTCTCCTACACAAAATAGCCCACAGAAAACCAGTGAAAAGTTTCAAGTAGAAGTGTGACATGACCAAATAAACATGTATGGGGGTGCAGGAAGGAAACCTTGTCACTGGTAGGATGACAGGTCAAAGGTAATTATGATGCTCCACCTGATTCAGGCTTTCTCCCAAGGTGAAACGTGTGTGGATCACATTTGACATTATGGGAGTAAAAATTAATTAAAAAGAATTTTCTAACTGTATGTCATAGAATAGAGATCAGAGAGTAGCAGTGAAGAAGAAGCAAAATAATTTTTGAAAGACTTAATTTCTCTTATCTGAGTTTGGATCTCAAAAAACTCATGTAGGTATTGGGGATATGAAGAAATGACAACCTTCCCTCCCATCCCAATCCCAACCTTGGAAGAGGTAGAATAATAGCTGAAGACAGAGTAAGAAGAAGGGTCCAAAAACAGCAGCAGATAGCTTTGTATCCAAACAGGAGCTAACACAAGTAGTTTCATAGTGGTCACAATGGAGGAGGAGAAAGGTTCCAGAAGGGTAATAGATTTAGGATTGTGAATTGTATTGGCTACATATTTTGCCTACACATTTCTTCCTTGCTACTCTAATATGTTCACAAAGCAACCCTTTAAGTCTAAGTTATGTATCAATTGGGAGTTTATCCTACCTAATTTCTGCCAGACTGCTTTTCCAGTTTTCCCTACAAGTTTTGTCAAATGGTGAGTTCTTAACCTCAGTAGCTGTAGTCTTTGGGTTGGTTAGATAGATTTGTTTCTGTATTCTTTATACTTAATCTTTCCTAATGATCAACCTCTCTCTATTTTTTAACCAATATCAAATGCCTAATACATAGAAGAAATACTTATTTGAGATTATAGATTCACAAGATAAATTGCAGAAGAGAATAATTTTGCAATAATCCCCTCTGCCCGTCTCTCACCCCCCAAAATAACATGGAATAGCTGCAGACTAGGTTAGAAGACCCATTAAAAGAAATAAAGGAAGATCAAGGATCTAACAAAGGATCAAAGAGAAATAAGGCTTTTGTTCTCTCTGGACTTTTTTAATGGACAATGATTCATAAGACTGCTGAGATCCACTTAAGAACTTCAGGTGCCTTCAGTCATGATTATAACTATAGAAATATGGTTAAGTAGTAGATCAAACTCCCATGTGTGATTGGATATATGTTCTGCTTATTGTATCCACCTAAAATGGTCAGTTTTTTAGAAGTTAAATAACATTTTAAAATATTTTGAAAATGTAAGTATTTGAAAAGAATTATTTGGTAAATGTGTCTATAGTTCTTTCTAGAATTGTTCTTTTAGTTAAAGAAGTGTTCTCTCTAGAATGTTCTTTTAATTAAAAGGTACACTATTTAGAAATTGTGAAGTTGTTTAGAGAACAGCAAGGATAAGAACCAAAATAGATCCATGAGGATCTACTTTAAAAATAGAATTATCTAGCCTGGAAATGCAAAGTCACAAGTTATTTTCAAGTTTGTAAGAGCCTGTTACATAGATTACATACATAATGATCAAAACATGAAACTTAGTCTCAACTTTACATACTTCAAATTAGCTACAGGAAATAATTTGCTAACAGTAAGCAAATGATACCTATGACATATATTACTGAGGAAGGCTTTGGGAATATTTAAGAATAAGAAAGAATATTCATCTTGATATGATTTCAGTTATTTAGTACATTTTCCCCAGTAATATAAAACCATACCATTCTTTTAGGAATCTGACTTCATTTGTCTTCATGAAATGGACTATGTGTTTGAAAAGGAAGAGTTATACGATGATGATGAAGTAACTGACTATTCAGATATAGAAGAAAAAAACCAAGAATCTAATACAGATGGAAGTGAATTCCAGAGAACACTTGAAATTTACATAACTCCTGAAAATATTGAGTTAGATAACCAGTCCCCAGCCACAGAGGGTCTAGAAAATATCAGAAGTACAGATGAGTCAGGAGTCTGGGGAAAAGCAGAATCTGAGAGTTTAACAGAGAGTGCTATGAACCAAGACTCTTCAAGTCATGTTGCCCAAGTGGATCCTCCATCATCTTCTTGGGTTACAGGATGGTTGGGTCTGGGAAGTGAAAAAGTCGAAGAAGAGACTTTTGAATCAGTTGTTGAACCAGAGCAGGAAAGTTCATTTCTCAGTAGAAAAGTAGCTGTAAGTGATGAGGATGACTTAAAGGAGTTAAGCACCGACCATCCTTTGGAAAAGCATGAGTTAGAGCCCACACCAGAGTTTGATCCTGATCCATTAGGAAAGCCTGTACCAGAATCTGAGCTTGCAGAAGTACCTGATACTCAGACAGCTGCCTGGCTTGATGATGACTTTATAGGATATTTTGGTTTTGGTCAAGGGGATCCAGGATTTAAGTTATCATCCAAAGAAAATACTTCACTATTAGAAAATGCTTCACTTTTACAAGACATTCCCATCACTGTTCTATCCCATCAAGAACCCATAGTTCCACATACAGAAAAACCATCAGAAATAGAGGAGCCCAAGACAAATGATTCCCCAGATCTTCAGCCAAGTTGGTTTGATTTGCTGTACTTTTTGTATGCTGAAGAAGAGCAAAAGAAAATGGATAAGCAAGAAAGAGAAGACAGTAGTGGAGTAAATGATAATGAAAAATTTTCATCAAGTGATTTTGACCTCGATAATAATGAGGAAAGAGAAACTGATGGAACCAGGGAAATTAAAGATCAAACAGACAAGAGAGGGGTTTTTCAGGAGCCAGAAGATTCTGATACTTCACCGTATTTGGAAACATTGTTGGATAATGGTGATAATCCTTGGAACTCTGATGATATTCCCAAGGAAATCAAGTCACCGTTTTTAAAAAAAACCTGGGATGAAGATAAACCACTTGCAACTGATAAAACAGAAGAATTATCAGATGAAAGTCAAATCCCAGAAGATGTGGAGGTTAAGTTGAAAGCCAAAAACAGTCAGTCAGGTTGGTATGAAAATATTTGGAATCTATTTTATTTTCTAAAATATTAAAGAGAAAAAATCCAGGAATCTATTGTTTCCCAATAAACATGAACTTCATTTATCACCTCCCTTTTATATTTTAATTCGCTCTAGGGCTTATGATTGCTTATAAAACACTTTACAAATATCTTCATTTCATTCGATCCTCATAACAACTCAGAGAGGCGGCTGCTATTATTATCCTCATTTTACAATTGCGGAAACTGAGGCAGACCAGAGTTAAGTGACTTCCACCTGATCATACAGCTAATGTCTGGGGGCTGGAATGGAACTCGGCTTCTCCTGACACCAGGCCTAGAACTCTATATACTATACCACTTAGTTTAGAATTTAATGATATAAAAAAATTGAGGGACAAATGTGACATTTTAAAATATCAGAGTTTCATTTTTCTTTTTTTTTTTTTTTTGCTTTTTGGAGGGCAATTGGGGTTAAGTAACTTGCCCAAGGCCACAACGGCTAGGTTTTTTTTTTTTGTTTGTGTGGGCGTTAAGTGTCTGAGGCTGGATCCGAACTCAGGTCCTTCTGACTCCAGGGCCGGCACTCTAATCACTGCGCCACCTAGCCGGCCCCAGAGTTTCATTTTTCAATTAATCATTTTATGGATGTTTCAAATTAATGAATAAAAAAGTATTTATTAAATGCCTACTGTATGCCCAGCACTATGCTGAGTGTAAGAGATACAAAAAGCAAAGATAACCCCTTACACTCAAGGAACTTATGTTCTAATAGGAGGAAACAATGTATTTTACAGGAGTAATATTTTGCTTTGGAAATTTACAGGGATGATGAATACAGCCATGGAGGGATAGATTGACACACTTTCCCCAGAGGCAAAGGTTGCATCTATTTGATTATGCTTTCAGAACTGGAAAGGTGTAGGTTGTTGTGGGAGAATATTTCCTATGCTTCATTTTTTTTTTGATGGTCCCCAGTCTGAATATGAGTCAAGAGAACAAAGAAACTGTCAGAAGCAAATGCTCTATCACTTGACTAATAAACTTGATCTAGATAGGACTAATACAGATTTATCCCATTCCCTGAGTAAAATAAAAATATCTTTTCTTTTTCATTTTCTGACTCTAAAATGAAAAATGAAGAAGAATCCCAGTGGCAACAAGTAGAAAAATCTCCGTTTTCCATTCCTGAGAGAAATGGTGCTAAAGGTAATAAAATAGATGGCTCTTCTCACACTAAAGCTACCAATGCTGTTTTCATTCACCAAAGTAATCAATCAGGTCTCATTTTCAGAATCAGAAATAGAAAATGTAGAGGCAGCTCTGGGACTAGAGTTAGGAAGACCTGAGTTCAAAGCCTGTCTCCAGTACTTCCTAGCTGTGTGACTCTAGAAAGTCATCTAATTGGGGCGGCTAGGTGTCACAATGAGTAGAGTGCTGGCCCTGGAGTCAGAAGGACCTGAGTTCGGATCTGGCCTCAGACACTTAACACACACAAACAAAAACCTAGCCGTGTGACCTTGGGCAAGTTACTTAACACCAATTGCCCTCTAAAAGGCAAAAAAAAAAAGTCATCTAATCTCTGTCTGCCTCAGTGTATTAGCAGCCACATTAGCACATAGGGTGGGCTGCTAGCACAGGTTCTTTCATCTGTTTTTCTAAAGGAAAGGCAACTTAAGTAGAAAGAAGTGAGTATCCAAGAAAGAATCCAGTAGACATGGTTCCAACTGTCTAAACAGAGTAATAGATAGCCAATCACCAGACCAGGGAGCACCAACATCTGGATGCAGGCACAGCCAGGGTGGGGCTCCTTAATAATGGCTACCCAGGGTCTCATCTGGCCAAATCACAAAGAAACATTCTTCCCATGAGTGAGCCCAAAGTAAAATACCAACTTTCCAGTATATATTATTTTCAACTAATTGGCTCAGAGCCAGAAGGCATCACACAACCCATGTGACTCAGTGCCTAATTGGCCCCATACCAAAAGGTATGAAAGCGTTCTTGCAAGCAAACCTCCAGTAAGCAAGCTTCTCCTTAGGCAAGTTCCTTCCCAAAGGCAATATAAATCTCCCTGAATGGGCTCTATGTGGCTCAGGATGTGTCACAGCTGTGAACTGGGCCAGAGTTCAAAGCAGCAAGACATCCTGATTGTCCTGTGTACCTTTAGACCTGGGACCATGGCCCACGTTCCAATGGAAAAAGGAATGAACGTGGTCACTTAAGCCTATCTCATATTCCATTAACCCTACACTCAGCTTCTTCCCATCCTGTACGATGGAGAGTTGTGAGGGTCAAATGAGATGTTATTTGTAAAGTGCCATGCAAGTCCTAGCTGATATTATTATTGGCTGATCCAGAACGACGATAGTTTACCATTCTAATAAAAATAAAGTAGCTTCAAAGAAAAGAATGCCTTCCCCTCTTTAGTAAAAAGCCTGCAGATTACTGAAATGATACATTGTACAAATGGCATTCAAAACCGCTCCAGGTACATCAGTATATTGAATAATGAATGCAAGCAGCAATTTAAATAATGTTGAAGTTCATCATTTTGATAGAAAACCTGAAAAAGAAAAAGCGAATTGCAGTGAAATCTGCTGCTAGTTGTGTGTCTTGCTCATGTCACTTAACCTCAGTTTTTTCAGCTGTAAAATGAGATTGGACTAGATGGCTTCTGAGGTTCCTTTCCACTTTCCATCTATGATCCTAATAGTTTTCTAAGAAAACGATTATGTTTCACATAATTTTTAGAAGAGAGTTTTCCTTTCTGACTCCAGGTGCTAATGAAGCTAAATGGCACAGGTATCAAGAGCCTGGCAGACAGCAGGCTTCCCTGACATGATCAAGAGTCTCATGAATCTGATGCTTAGTTCAGAGAACCAAGCATTGAGCACGTGGACATAATCATGAAAGTACTGGCAAGAATCCTAATGAGTTAGATAGTCAGAGTCCACCAGCAAGCAGTGCATTGGACGAACTTGCCGAGGAAGACCACGCCTTAAAAACAAGGTTATATATTAGGCTTTGTGGAGTAGTGGGTAGAGAGCCAAGCTGTGAGTCAGGAAGACAGGGGTTCAATGTTCTCCACAACGGGTTCTCCTAATATCCTGGGTGTCTTTCCTTTCACTCTTGACATTGTGTGAATACCGTTGGAGTGTGAGGGTAGCCCTTCAGCTATCTCTCCCTTTTGCTATGTAGCTGGTTAATCATTTTTCCCCAGTCATATGGCTCTCTGATGGAGTCTTTCTACCATTCATTTCCACTTTTGAAGTATATTGTAGCCTGCTCACACCCACCATTGTGCTCCTCCATCCCTTTTTGGGTGACCTTCAACTTCAGTTCTTCAGAGACTCATACCCCATCACTCACTCACTCACCAGATGTTAAACATCACGAGAAGAATACTCAAGTACTATCAGATGGGTTTGATTTGTATCCATTTGGTATATTTGCAGTTTGTATATTTTTGTATATTGTATTTGTATATTCCCTCTAAGAGGTGGTGCAATGGGTAGAGTAGTAGGCCTGAAGGCAGGACAATCTGTGTTCTAATCCAGCCCCATGTACTTACTAGCTACGTGACTCTGGGGAAGTCACAGTCTCTGTTGTTCTAAGTTTCCTCAATTGTACAAGGGCTATGATGGTAGCACTTATCTCACAGGGTTCTTGTGAGGATCAGACAAGGCAATATTTGTAAAAAGCACTTAGCACAGTGTCCAGCACATAGTAGGTACTTAGTAAGTTCTCTCTCCTTTCCCTTCCCTTTCAGTGATACAGACCACAGCACATCCAGACCTCCTTCTGTGCAACTCTTGTTTATGTCCTCCCATAAATCCACCCAAGGGGAATCCCCTAAGCCTATTGGAGACCTTTCTTGCTTTCTACTGATATCACAAGGATACTAGTGGAGTACTCAAGTTGTTCACCTGTAATCACTCCATTACTATATGACCAGCCTACCTGTGATTCTACTGTACATTTCTCTCATATCTTTTGCTTCTGTTCTTTGAAGTTGCACATTGGCTATATTTACCAACCCATTCACACCCACCATGCATCTTTCCACTATTGCCCTCTATTACTCATTTTCCATTTTTTGGAAACTCAGGGTTCCATGTCTTGTGGCCATACAGCCTGTAAGTCAAATATTGTCATTAAAAAGATGGGTCTTGGTTTCTAGGAGTATTTTCGGGGTCATTATGTAGAAATTCTACAATTTCTTGAAGGCAATCCAACCCACTCACTTTCTTTTGCTTAATTCTGTGTTCAAAAGAATGTTAGTTTATGCTTTCTTTCCTCAATATACACACTTTTGGATCATATTTCTGAGTTGTTCATTCAATTGAATATCATAGTCCTGAACTACAGGAATTCAGCATTTATTTGGTTTTTTTCCTATGTGTATGGTCAAACTCTTTAAAATGATTGTGAACCTCATTTAGGAGACTCAGCAGTGTTCTGATGCTTGATGTAATTAGCACAAAGCCATCCACAGACAGGAGCATCCATCATCTATGGGAAGGCAGTTCTCTTTGATTTGGACACTACACTGGATGTGCTCCATGATAGTGGCAAATAGCTTTGGCAAACATATGTTATCTTATTTTATGCCATAGCTGATCTTGATCATACATGTGTGATTAAACAAAGTTATTTCTGTAGCATTTTTAAAGAAATGTTGTATGATTTTAGTGTAACATGGAAGACATTTCATCACAGGAGAGTCATTAAGGCTAAATTTTGCTTGTTGTAGTCAGCAAAGTAGGATCTTGTATTCTTTAATTTTTTTTTGTTGAATTGTTTGACAACAAAGATATAGTCTACTGTAGAATGTAATTTGCTAAAACCTGCCTGTTCCCTTTTCATGCTTTCAACAAGGGATAAGCTCAATGTCTGTGTAGATTATTACCATAAAAATTTTGTAGAGATGGGAAAGTAGACATATGGGTCAGTGGTTATTAATATTTTGTTGGTTATGTTTTTGGGGTAATAATAGGATCCTAGATTAGAAGCTGGAAGTACCATCTGAAGCTGAAAGGCCATCAAGTCTATGCTATTTTACAGATGAGGAAACTGAGTCATAAGTTTATACAGGGTCACAGACTTAGTATCTGATACAGATTCAAACCCAGGTCCTCCTGATTCCAAATCCAATTCATGCTTCTAAGTTTTTGTTTTTGGGTCTTTTTTGCTTTTTGGAGGGGGGAAGGTAGGGCAATTGAGGTTAAGTGACTTGCCTGAGATCACACAGCTAGTTTTGTGTTAAGTGTCTGAGGCTGGATTTGAACTCAGGTCCTCCTAACTCCAGGGCCGGTGCTCTATTTACTGCACCACCTAGCCGCCCCGGTGACTCTAAGTTTCTTTAAAGTAAATTTTGATATACTCCCATTTTCAGAAATACCTTGAGAAAAACAATGCCCTCAGAATTATGTTATCTCAAGCATAGACCTACTTTCTGTATATTTAGTTGTTTTTCCTTTTTTTTTTACAGTTTTTTTACAGTTGTTTTTTTCTTTTTTTTCTTTGATGTCATTTCTTTTTATTCACGTAGCATACCTTGAACTGATATCAAAACCCGAATTTGGTGGCCAATGGTCCCTGATGGCAAAAAGTAATTTATTATAGATATTTTTATAGATTTTAAAATATATATTTGGCTGGGGGTTTTTGTCCTATTTTCATCCTTAAATGTCCCATTGAATCTGTTCTCAAGCTTTCTTTAAGCTTACTTTTCCCTCCACTGCTTTTTACTATTTTAAGAGATTATAATATTAAAATCTTCTACCATTCTCCTCCATGAGAATTTATATTCTAAAATGGAGTTGTCCTTTGCTGCCATATCACCGCACTTAGAAAGCTACGTGTTTCTATTTATCTTCTATGGTAATTGAAACATTAGACGTTTTCCTAGGAAATTACTGTAACCCACATATTGATTCCCTTACCCCACTCACTTCTCATTAGGGGTAAATGGGTTAAGTTGGAACTGTTTCTTTGCATGCTGTATCTTTTTCTCATTTTTATTCTTTCTTCTACTTTTGTATTATTATTATTTTTTAAAGAAATTGGGGTTAAGTAACTTGCTTAAGGTTACATGGCCAGTCATTATTTATGTGTGGCCATCCTGGGTCCTCCCGACTCCGGGGCTGGAGCTCTTATTCACTGAGCCACCTAGCCGACCCTACTTTTATATTAATTTTGATCCTTTCTCTAACAAGTTCCCTATCCAGCAATACACAAACAGCTGATGTAGGAATAATTTTCACATCAGTAATGAATTGATTCCTATCTGTTAAAACACAATCAATCTTGTTTTTGTTAACAGTATTTAGCGCTCACCATGTCCATAATCTTTTCTGGGGAAAATATTCATAAGCTTCAGGTGTGACGTTTATGCATTGGCTTTTGGCTTGTCTTTTTTCTTACTCCTGAAATACATGTTTTTCAATGTCCTTGCCTTTACACTGCTGTTATTCAGTGTCAAAATACATTTTGATTAATTCAGATGGTTTTATTAAGTCTTATGTAGCTGCTCCCACAAGCTTCCAGGTATGAGCTCAATACCTGAGGGGGTGTGTTGGGAGTAAAGTCATTAATCCTTTCTTTCCATCTTTCCCATAGAGCAATCTTATTAGTCCCTAGAAACTTGTGAGAAGGGGCTATACTTTCATTAGGAAATTTTTTTTACCTCTTCCTTCTTGCTACAGTTGTTGCTATATAAGCTTTAATTATTTTTGTGATGTTCTTTCTGCAAATGCTTGTCACGAGTACTACAATATGCAACAACCAACAACCAAGTGTCCCATGAATTTCTGGTTTTTGTTGCCTTTGAACACATGATAAAAACCCCCTCTTCTAAACCCATTTGCCTCTCCAAGGAAGACTTCTAAGTCACCCTCACATTTGGCTACAACTTTTGTTTTGGCTTTTGGTTTTGTGTGTAGCAAGAATGTCAAGATCAATATGATAAAGCTCCTTCAAGAGTGTTTCCACTTTTTGTTTCCTAGACAAAGATGTCACATTTAAAATTCTAACAGATAAGTTATTATAGATTAACTAAACACTGTGATTCTTTGCCTCAGACCCCTTTCTTCCACTTTGTGGCTGTCACACCAGAAGAAAGGGGCCACACTGAACTGAGGACTATTCTGCACTTTTCTCTTTCCTATGTTACCATCACCAAAAAATTCATCACCAAATGGCCAGACTACTCGAGATGAAATCATTTGAAACTTAGGCAGACCAGTCCTAAACAGAGCAGACATGTTCTGTTGCTGGTGTGGGTTCTTATTGGCAAGGACCCAGGTGGAAAAAGATGTGAAGGGGCAATGGAAGATACGACCTCTGTAATTAATATTAATGTCTAGCACTTATATAATGTTTTAATGATCCACAAATATCATCTCATCTTATCATTGCAATAGCACTGGGAGGTATTGTTATTATCCCCACTTTACAGATGAGAGAACTGAGGGAGACAGAGGTTGACTTACAAGAGTCTATTTTTAAAAATTATTCTTTATGAAATGGCCCAATAATTAGAGAGGTACAAAATGGAGCTTACCTGGAAAACAAAAACAAAGAACTGAATGGTAGAAAGAAAATGATGATAGAAACAAAAAGAATGAACAAAATTCTCCTCATTTATCCATAGGTATGGTCACTAAAATTAAGTTACCCACAAGATTTAATGAGGAAAGGTATCACAAAATTGAATCATTTCTACACAATAACTAACAATGAACAGTGATATCAATGTTTCCTGCACCTGCTCAGATTGAAATTTATGGTTCTCTGGAAAATATTATTTTAAAAAAGAACCTTTCATCAGGTAACTCATCACTTTAAAATGACATTCCCCCAAACAGTAAGAATCATTCTCTACCCTATGAGACAACTAAAGAAGAAAAACATATCCACAAGCAATATAATTTGAAATGTCAACATCTTTTCTTTCCTAATAATTAGCAGAAGATGCGTATGAGTTTCAGATACTTGAATATTTACTTCAAATTAAAATGAATGACCTCCTGATTTCTACAGAAAAGGTAAATATTCTTTTTCATATCTATATCACTAAAGATAAATTTCTCAGTGTGATTTCTAATTATGTTAAACACTTATTTTTCACTTTTCATCATGAGTTGTTGAATTGAAGACAGGTATCTTTTTGCAATGAAAAGAAAATAAAGATAAATGAGTTAGCCTGGGAGGTATACAAAATACAGAATGAACATTAAGTTAGCAGTATGTAAATGAGTATTCTCTCCTCAAAGACTGTGTAGTGTAATGGTCAGATACAAGATACAAAAGTAATTATCTAAATTCTAACCTAGCTAATGTTAAATTTCAGTCATTTATTAATTTTGTTTATCTGTATTAATTTTGTTTATCTGTATTAATTAATTAATTTTGTTTATCTGGCCTCCCCTGTTGTCAGATAATCAAAAGAGCATATGAATTAGCAAGCCACTTTTTAGCCACGAAACTAATTTACATATAAATTTAAGATGAATTTTTAAAAATGCATTTTTGGCAAAACATTTTGGAAAAGAATGAAATCCTATGTCCCTAATCTTTAATTTATAGGTTTCAAAATCAGTCACTTAAAACAAATTTAACTTTGGGAAAATAAAATTTACTTTTTGAAGCACTTTCAGATTAACATAACACAAAAGATCATGCCAATTAATTCTCCTAGCATTTTCAGGGAATGAGGTATCCAAAGAAGTGAAGTATTTGTCTCTTTAAGCAACAAAGCTGTTTAAAATTTAACCATTTCATTAGAAACTTTAAAAAATATATTAAAATAAATAAATAAAATAACATAAAAAATAATCCTTAAAAGAGGATTCCATGACATCTGCGTTGGACTGGAGTGGGGTTGACTCCTACCCTTATAAAGTGTTTTTTCCCTAAAGTATATCTTATGAATGTATAGGTCTGTATGTTTAATTTAACATGACAGTAACAAAATTGTCCTTATTTATGTCTTCCTCTAATGTTCTTTCTGCTTTCTTTTGTATATTTTAAAATGTTTTTATTATTCTTATTTTTTTCTTTTTGTGGGAATCACTATCATTACCTGTCATCATTCCCACTTATAAACATTTTGCCTCTAGAGTAGAACTATCTCTTGTAACAAATTAGTATTGTAAAACAAAACCAAACAAAATATGGGCTATTTCTGAAAATGTGTGTCTCATTCTGCACCTGAAATGAAATGAAATAAAATATTTCATTACACTTACATTGCCTAATTTGTTCAACCATTCCCTAATTTATGGGCATTCACTTTGTTTTTAAGTGTTTGCTACAATGGAAAGCATTGCTATGAACATTTTTGTACATATGGATCCTTTCCCTCTTTGCCCTTTTTTGGAGGTATAAGTCTAGTAGTGGTATTGCTGGTTGAAAGTCATAGTTTAGCAACTTTTTTGAGCTCCAAATTGCTTTCTAGAGTGGTCTAATTTACATCTCTCTCAACAGTGCATTAATGTAACTCCTGTCTCTTAGCCCCTCCAAAAATTATGGGGTTTTTGATGATCTTTTATTACTGCTGATTTGGAGCAATTTTTCATACATTATTGACAACCTGTATTTCTTCTTCTAAAATTGTCCACTAAGATCCTTTTACCATTTATCTAATAGAGATTACATTTGTTCTTTGCTATATTTGAATCAATTCCTTCTATATTTTGGGTATCATTTCTTTATCAGGGATATTTGTGGCAAAGGTTCCTCCCCACCTCTACCACCAGGTAACCCTTTCCTTTTGAATTCTAACCTAGTTGATTTTGTTCATTCAAAACCTTTTTAGTTTTATCTTTGTGTTCATCTCCCTTGTTTGATCAAGAACTCCTCTATTCAGAATTGAGAATGTTATCTCTTGAGCAACCTCTTTCATTTGTTTATGAGATGACTTTTTATATCTTGGTTAGGTATCCATTTGGAGCTTATTGTGGTTTATGTTTTTTGGGAACATATACAAGATTGTTATGTATGTGCCATAAACTTGGTTGTTTATAAACTATATAATTATTTACATAGTTATGAATAAGAATACTTTTGACTATATAATTGTGGATATAGAGACTGTCATAAATGAAAATGTTTAACTACATAATTGTGTACATGTATATATAGTCTTGAGTGAGAAAAATTATTTTGTATTGAGATACATTAATTGTGTAAAATAGTTAAAATAGTAATGGTTATATGCTGTTTGTATAACCTCTACTATCCAGATTTCTGATTTCCAGGGACTGTAAATGTTTACTATCAGGAAGTTGTCAGGTTGTTGTTCAGGCACTTAGTTGTGTCTGACTCTTGGTGACTACATCTACCATACTGTCCATGGAGTTTTCTTGGCAAAGATACTGAAGTGGTTTGCTATTTCCTTTTACACTGAGATATCAGGTGTGTCCTCTTTACTGTGTGGACATATTTGCTGAAAAGGTCAGGAAAATAATATCTGTGTGAAACAAAGAGACAGCTAGCTTGAGGAAGAATTCAGAGTATGTTGAGAAAACTTGAGAGAAAAGCTGACCCTCAAATAAAATTTTTTTTTCTTTTTTGGTCTTTATTAATTTGTTTAGTTTTAGTTTACAAGGTTCATTTCCACAATTCCTTGAGTTTCAAATTTTCTTTCCCCCCTGCCAAATAAAATTTCTGAAAGACCTTGAAAAAAAGCAGTTCCTCTGAGGGAAAGATTATTGACTGATGCTAGAGATGTTTACAATGAATTATTTGCAAGAAACTCATTTGAATGCGAACATTTTAAAGAACTGAAGGTTATTGCTAGGAAATCCTGAATCAAATAACTGTTTTGATACTGTGAGACTACTTATAGACTTATGTACATATGTCTAATGTATGTCTTGTTTGTTAGAAGTATGGATTTGGGGTTTCTCAATCTAAGTTAGAATTGGGTCACTACACATGAGAGAGCCCTGATTTGAGATTCAGGAGTGAGAGATCAGAGGGCCAGAAGTCAGAAATTGAAGAATCTGGCTATAGGAGAGAGATCAGAGAAGCTACTTATAGAAGCTGAGATATCAAAAGGCAGAAGAAAGAAACCTACAGGGCTGAGACAAAACTGAGAGACTCTGGAAGACTCTAGATTCTGCTATTGATTTAGTGAACTGATAGGATTGACAGAAAGCTCTGTTGTTTGAGAGAGATGACTGGAGAAAAGGAGATCCTCTGCTGTAGGTGAAGAGCTGGTTGGGAGAACTGCTGCCTTGCCTCTAATGCCTTCTACAACTTAAGTGAGGAGTGATGCCTCAAAGCCTTGCTTACATTGCCCTTTACTTCCTTCTGCATCTTGAGAAGAGACCCCTCCTCAAAGCCTGTAGAGCAACACCTGAATAGCTTTGCAGATCCCAGAATTAAGGGAGTTGCTTTTTACTGAAAGTGTCATGCTATTGTTAAAGGAGGCAAACAGGCTGGGTGATGTGTAAATTCATATTGTTTATTCCCTTAAATCTAGAGGAAGCTAGCAAGCTTGTACATACAAGGAGCCAAAACCCAAGTTCTGACTGCCTGATAGAAGATTGACTAAGTTTTTATATGTTTTAGGACAATTACAGGATGTCTGTGTCCCTCAGATTTGTGGTCTCCATATGTGTACAAGACAATTGACAAAGTAGTGTCAGCCCAGGATACCTGAGATGTAGAAGGGATAACTCTATTCATCAGCTTTTGTTACTATCTCCTATCTATGGAAGGCACAGCACAAACTACTCACTTATGTCTCTCCTAGCCATGAATTTCCTTCAAGTCTGAGTTAAGTTTTTTCTCCTCCTCATTCTCCTTCTCTCTCTCTCTCTCTCTCTCTCTCTCTCTCTCTCTCTCTCTCTCTCTCTCTCTCTCTCTTTCTCTCTCTTTCTCTCTCTGTCTCTCAATCAGGGTTAAGTGACTTGGTAGTGTCTGAGGTCCTATTTGAACTCAGGTTCTCCTGACTCTAGAACCAGTTCTTTTTTTTTTATTTAAAAAAATTTTGTCTTTATTAAATTTTTTGTTTACTTTTAGTTTACAAGATTCAGTTCCATAATCCCTTGGGTTTCAAATTTTCTACCCTCCCTCTCCTTCTCCTCCCTCCCCCCTCCCCCTGCCCCCATGGCTTCATGCAATCAAGTATAGGATCTGCAAATACATTAGACATTAGTCACGTTATAAAGAAGGATTGTAACGGATGGAATGAACAACGGGAAAAAGGAAACAAAACCAAACAAGAAAAAGAAAGAGAGCAGGTACAATCTACATTCAAACTCTGTTCTTTCTAGTTCTTTCTCTGGATGTAGCCATCTCTCTCCCTCCTGAGTCTTTTGGAGTTGTCTTATAACTCTGCATTGCTGAGAAGAGCCCAGTCTATCAAAGTTGGTTGTCACACATATGTTGTGTCTGTAATTGTGTCCAAATTTCTCCTGGTTCTAGAACCAGTTCTATATCCACTTTGCCCCCTAGCTGCCCCCTAAGTACAATCTTCTACACCAAGTCAGCACAACCTACTGCCTGCCAAAAGATTTCCTCTACATGCAAAGGATGTTTTCCTCTACATTTTTTGTGGGCTGCTGACAATCCTTGGGCCTGCTGTAAGAGGCCCAAGGTCTGTAAGCGGCCGGTGGGCCACAGGTTGTGCAGGCTTGTTCTACAATTTGTATATTCCTATTTATGTACATATTGTCATAGACTGTAAGCCCCCCAATGGGAGGGACTATTTTACTCTTGTCTTTGTATCTCTTGCACCCAGTACAATGCCTGGCACAGAGTAGGGACTTAATAAATACTTGTGATATACTACCACATTAGTAATTTTGTATTTGTATTTGTTAATATTTGTTAATATATAATCATTTTTGCTTTTTTGTGATGTTTCTGGTGATAAGCTTATTAGTTTTTTTTTAGAAAAAGTTTTATTTTATTTTTTTAATTTTTTGCCTTTTGGAGGGCAATTGGGGTTAAGTAACTTGCCCAAGGTCACATGGCTAGTTAAGTGTTAAGTGTCTGAGGCCATATCCAAACTCAGGTCCTTCTGACTCCAGGGCCAACGCTCTATTCACTGCACCACCTAGCCGCCCCAGAAAAAGTTTTATTGATACGTTTTTTAAAAATCCAGTCATTTCCCATTAATACCCTCCTTTTATTAAGGGGGGTTGTTCTGTGAAGTTTGGATTTAGTGAAAGGGCTGCACCCAAGGACCTAGAAGGCCACGCTTGGCCACGAGGCCCCAGGCTCCCCAGCCCTGAACTTAGTTCATCACAGCCTCATTTGTGAGCAGCCAGGAACTTGAGGCAACTGTCTGATGTATTTCTGTTAAAAAGTGCTAAAATGTGGGTGACCTGCTTTTTTGTTTCCTGTGCCTGGAGTTTATTGGTTGTCTGTGTCTCTGAGAACTGCTTATTTCTATGGTTGTTTCATGCACATGCTAATCTTTCCTGGTGGTTGTGAGGTGGAGTTTGTACAGTTAAGAAAAATAAAATTGGGGGTGGCTAGGTGGCTCAGTGAATAGCACTGGCCCTGGAGTCAGGAGGACCTGAGTTCAAATGTGGCCTCAGACATTTAACACTTACTAGCTGTGTGACCTTGGGCAAGTCACTTAACCCCAATTGCCTTGCCTTCCCCCTCCAAAAAAAAAAAAAGAAAATTATACATTGACCATACTCAAAGAACATACCACATTCTGCACCTGTAGACTGTCACCTTTCAATTGGGGAAAGGGAAGCATATTTCATCATCAGTCCTCTGAAGTAAAGATATCATATTGTCCTGAATGTTTATATTTGAAGTGTGGCTTTTCCTTAAATTATTGTGTATACACACATATATGTACATATGTTGCATATACAGTCAATCCTCAATTTTCACAGTGGTATGTTCCTAGAAAATGGTACAAAAGTAAAAAAACGTGAATTTTTATACCAATGGGAAATAGGGAGTTAGCAACCACCAAAAACTGTAATCTTTTGCTAGAGAGCACATATTTGAGAGGTAACCTTGGTACTTTCTGGAGCAGATTCATGAACACTTATATCAATACTTTCCTCCTTTTTGCAGATACAGGCAAACCTCAGAAATATTGTAGGTTTAGTACCAGACCATTGTCATAAAGCAAATATCACAATAAAGTGAGTGAAACAAATTTTTTGGTTTCCCAGTAAATACAAAAGTTATAGTTACATTATACAGTAGTCCATTAAGTATACAATATATATCTATATCTATATCTAAAAAAGATATAAAATATATGCCTTAATTTAAAATATTGCTAAAAAAAAAAAAGGGCTAACCACCATCTAAAACCTTCAGAAAGTCATAATCTTTTTGCCAGTGGAGGGTTTTGCTTCAGTGTTAATGGCTGCTGATTGATCAGGGGGGTGGTTGCTGAAGGCTAGGATATCTGAGGCAATTTCTTTAAATAAGACAACAATGAAGTCTGAAGTATTAATTGACTCTTCCATTCACTGAAACACTTACAGGTCATTGTAGAGTTATTAATTGGCCTAATTTCAATATTGTTGTGGTTCAGGGAATAGGAACGGCTAAGGAAAGGACTAGGAAATAGCTGGTTGGTGGAGCAGTCAGAACATACATAACATTTATTGATTAGGTTTGCTGTCTCATATGAGCACAGTTCATGACACCACAAAACAATTACAATAGTATTATTAAAGATCACTGATCACAGATCACCATAACATATCTAATAATAATGATGATGAAAAAATTAGAAATACTGTAAGAATTACCAAAATGTGACACAGGGACACGAGAGCACATACTGTTGGATAAATAGCACTGATAGACTTGCTCAATATAAGGTTGTCACAAACCTTTAATTTGTAAAAAATGCAATTATCTGCAAAGCGCAATAAAGCGAAGCAATGAAATAAGGCATGTCTGTATAATGAATTGTCCATTAGGACCAAGCTTGGGGCTGACAGCAGCTGCGGACGTTTCGGCACAAAATTTATCTAATACCTTTATTTTCTCACTCAGCCACTAACTTTGCATTTTTGGGATAAGAGCCCAAAGGACTTGCACTGTTTTGGAAGCATAATTGTGATACAAAACTTGAATTTTAAAGGCAAACAATCATAATATGCAACAAATACATAGTGAGCTCTTCACAACAGTAAGGTAAGCAAGACCAGTGAAGCACATAGTAGGACACCAACTGCTCCACAACCTTGTGCCTCATGTTTTTCTCTATCACACTTAGCTACAAATGTGCCTGGTTGTCAATGCAAAAGTGAAAAAGAGGCTGCCAGTAAGATCATGTGAATGCTTTAAGTAACAAAAGTCAAATGTGGGAATGTTGAGGTTAACTCTATCTCCCTTTGTCTCTCTCAAAATATTTATAGTTTTCTTAGTTTAACTTATTTTACTCAGCATAAGTTCATAAAAGTATTTCCAAATTTCTCTGAATTCTTATATTCTTAATACTGCAGTTTGTTCTATTCGGCTTTTCTTTAGTGAATGGATTCCCACTTTGTTTCCAGTTTTTTGTTTTTGTTTTTTGCTACTACAAAATGTGCTGCTATCATTATTTTTTGTATACACGGTAACTTCCTCCTTGGGGTGTTTTTGAGTTACAAATTTTCTCCCTGTTTTTCCCCTACCCACTACCCCAAAATAGCGATTCCACTGGATCTCCCCTCCTCCTATCTGCTCTCTCCCATATACTCCCATATACTCCCATTCTCCCTCTGATTTTCCAGTAGGGCACTGTGGCTTGGGGTGTTTTTTATGGGTGAAGAGAAGGTCACTTGTCTTACCTAATTTTAAATAATTCCAAATTCTTTTCCAGAATAGCTGTACCATTCTGACATTGACTATTTCTGTCATTTCTCATCTTTGTTAATTTTCTGGTAGTGATGTGAAACTTCAGAGTCCCTTGAATTTGCATTTCTAATTTGCATTCTAATGATTTGGAGCATTTTATTACATGGTTGTTGATCATTTTCATTCATGTTGAGAACTGTTCATAGCCTTTCAAGACTTATCAGTTGGGGAATAGATCTTGCTACTGCGGAATAATTGCCTTGAAAGGTATATACATATATTCACACACACAGATATAAGGGCTAGACTTATTATTTTATTGATATGGAAAATTCCCTCTACAAATACAGGTTACCATCTTTTCTGAAATTTGAGAGAGTTTCCCGAATCACAGAAGTTGCCCAGGCAGTGTATGTCAGAAGTGGGACTTGGAAGTCAAAAAGGAGAAGCTTTTGACAATTCTTGGCTAAGGATTGAGGAGCACTGTAATAACCCAGCTGAAAAGAGAACCATGACACCTGACTGAGCCAAAGACTAGAGGTGAAAAAACCTGTAGCTACCGGGGCGGCTAGGTGGCGCAGTGAGTAGAGTGCTGGCCCTAGAGTCAGAAGGACCTGAGTTCGGATCTGGCCTCAAGACACTTAACATGCACACACAAAACAAAAACCTAGCCGTGTGACCTTGGGCAAGTTACTTAACCCAATTGCCCTCCAAAAAGCAAAACAAACAAACAAACAAACAAAAAACAACCCTGTAGCTACCAACTGAAGAGTGAGCTCAAGAAGTCTGGTGTATTGGCCCTTCTAGCAGAGACACTGTGAAGAGCCCATTAACTGAGTAATCTACCTAGCCCAGTCTGTCAGTAATGTCTAGGGACTGAAACAACCTGACAGGTCCAGAGTCTGCTGAGCAGTCAAGTCTACAGCTGAGGGACCTGCTTAACCCAGTCTAGTAGAGTGACTCATGTTATTGTGCTGGCATTGCTGGGTCGAGGTATCTGAACAACTTAGTCGGTACTTGAATAATACCCCAAATGCATCATTTCACAGTTCTACCAAGAGTGCATCACATCAATTTGTCTGTCTTCACATAGCTCTTTCATCACTATTTGAATCTTTTCTTTTTCACCAGTGTTCATGATGTGAGATGAAACTTCATCAATGTTTTGATTTCAGAATCACAGAATCATAGAATACTAGAATTGGAAAGGACCTCAATCCAACCCATACCCAAAAGGAACATTAGCATTAAATGACAAATGGTCATTCATCCTATTCTTGAACACCTCCAATGAAGGCAAAACCACCACCTCCCAAAAGCAAATCATTCTACATTTGGGCAGCTCTAATTATTAGGTGGTACAGTGGATACAGTGCTGGGCTTGAAGTCAGGAACTCATTTTCCTCATTTCAAATCTTGCCTCATATACTTCCTAGCTGTTTGACCTTGGGCAAATTGCTTAAAATCTTATTTGTCTCAGTTTCTCATCTGTAAAATGAGCTGGAGAAGGAAATGACAAAAACCACTCCAGTATTTCTTTTTTTTTTTGGAGGGCAACTTGGGTTAAGTAACTTGCCCAAGGTCACACGGCTAGGTTTTTGTTTGTGTGTGTTAAGTGTCTGAGGCCGGAACTGAACTCAGGTCCTTCTGACTCCAGGGCTGGCACTTTACTCACTGCACCACCTAGCCTCCCTGTCTTGTATCTTTATAAACCTTCTCTATGACAGTGGCAAGTGACTTTAATGAGCAAAGTCCCTTTGTTTTATGCTTAGCTTGATATTAATAACCAAGACATCATTTTAAAAAGTTATGTTATAGGGGTGGTTAGGTGGTGCAGTGACTAGAGCACCAGCCCTGGAGTCAGGAGAACCTGAGTTCAAATCTAGCCTCAGACACTTGACATTGTAGCAGCAAACACCCCAGGATCCCCAGAGTGGCTGCCAACACAGGTTCTTAGATCTGCTTTTGTAAAGGAAAGCAACTCAAAATGGGTTAACAAGCTTACTTTAATCAAACAAGCATATATTACCTAGTTCAGGGGAAAAAGGTCAGCGCCCCGAACTTCAGAGTATACAGACAGATCAAATAGACAGGCTTCCAAACTGTCCAACCATCACATCAATACCAAATCACAGTTACCAGAGGGAAGCATCAACATCTGGGTTTTCAAAGCCAGGGGGCAATCAACGGCTGCCCAGAGTCTCATCTGGTCAAATCACACAACACTTCTCAAAGTTAGCCCCAAAGCAAAGCCTCAGATCAGGGATTATATAGTCTTCTCCTGGCTCAGAGAATGTAACCACCCTCTTGACCCACTGCCCAATCACACAGCATCAAGGTGTGGTCATTCCTGAAAACCAAGCCTCCCGCCACAGGCTCCATGTGACCACATTCAGCCTACTAGGAGGCAGAATATATTTTCAAATTAAAGAAGGTTCTCAGAGTCTCTTAAGCCAATCAAAGTCTCTTAAGTCAATCAAAGGGCCTAGGGGAAGGGAAGATCTTTAAATCTGCATTTCCATTACAGACATACTTACTAGCCGTGTGACCTTGGGCAAGTCACTTAACCCCAATTGCCCTTGCCCTCCCCACTCCAAAAAGCAAAAAAAAAAAAAGTTATGAGGGGCCGCTAGGTGGCGCAGTGAGTAAGAGCGCTGGCCCCGGAGTTGGGACAACCTGGGATTGGATCCAGCCTCAGAAAATGAGCACCCACACATAAATAATGACTGGCTGTATAACCTTGAGCAAGTTACTTAACCCTAATTGCTTTAAAAAAAAAAGTTATGTCATACTTGGCATCATGATACAGCACAAAATATTTAATGGATCTGCTAAATTGTATGCCAATGTACAAATAAGGTAAGTGACTTTCCTTACATTATTACCATTCTTACAGGTTTGCTCACATTTCTCATTTCAATCATTTCCAAATGATGCCAAGGATTGAGGCCAAATTGTTAGATAGCAACCATCAAATATATCATGGAATATTAAATATTATTTGAAGATTTTTTTTTTTTTGGAGGGAGAAGGCAAGGCAATTGGGATTAAGTGACTTGCCCAAGGTCACCACAGCTAGTATCAAGTGTCTGAGGTCAAATTTGAACTCAGGTCCCCCTGATTCTAGGGCTGGTGCTCTATTCACTGTGCTACCTAGCTGCCCCATCATTTAGAGATTTTTGAGGGATGATGCCATAGTGGTTTCTTAAAAGAATTTCATTGTTTATTGGTATCTTTTGTTTCTGGTTCACCCTCATTTCTGAATATATTTCTCTGCTTTCTTCTATCTAGTGAGCCATGTCTTATAATAAATAAAAGAGCAATTCAGCAAAACTAAGCAACTCAATGAATGAATCTGACAATATATGTAATTTTCTTCACTCATAATCCTCACTTCTGCAAAGAAGGGGGAGTCCATTTCCTCTTCTTTGGGGCCAAGCTTAGTTATTCTAATTAAAGTGTCCAGTTTCTTACCCTTCCTCCTTTCCTTCCTCTTTCCCTTCCTTTTCCTCTTTCTGCCTTTCTTTTTTTTTTCTTCCTTCCTTTTTTTGGGGGGTGGGGGAGGAGGTGTTTTTCCATTTATATTATGGTGTATTATGGTCATTCTGTATGTTCTTTACCTAGTTTTGTTTACTTCATTCTGCATTAGTTCATATAAGTCTTCTACTACTTTTCTGAAACAAATTTGTTTAGTATCAACCTCCAGAGTTCAGTCTATGAAAGACAAACAGAATTAGGCTGTATGTGTGTTTATTTCTCTCAAGCAGGCAGGTATGCATATAGAGCTGCAGTGGGAACTGAGATCACTTTGGGGTTAGGCTATGCAGATTATAAAGCCAGGAAGCAAGGAAGTACCCCTGACTCAGGATGTCCGTGCAAGCTTAATCCAGTCTTGTGGTTGTTAATCCAGGAGGATTTTGGGTTCACTCAGAGAGCATTGCAAAGGATTACTGATATGTCAGTCCATAAAGGCTCAAATCATCCTCTTGGTTGGCTGGTCCAGGTTTTCATGCTTCTTCAGGTGATGAGGGGCTCAAGTGGGTCTCACATTTTCTATGCCACAATGAATGGCATGCCATCATTGTAAAGGAATTTAAAATAAATTTCTACAATTTCACTTGGGGAAATATGGTTGAGAAGAACTAAAAGCCAAAAAGCAGAAAGGAATAATGTGACCAAACCCTTTGGCACTTATTGGAGACTGTTAACAAATTAGAAATGTGAGGCTCTCTGCTTCTCATACAGGAATTAAGCAGACTTTCTGATGACCTGGAAGGAAGGAGCAATGGGAAATTAAGGAAATGAGCTCAAAAATGGCATTTGCAGATAAACAGTTGGTGTCAGACTCCTCTGGGTAGTATGTAGCTCGAGATTTGGGCAAAAAGTAAATGACATCTTGGTAGCTTTTCTTGAGTGTTGAGGTACTATGTGAGGGCAGCTGTAGCTTGAAAGGAACCTTGGTCTGGATTGGGGTTGAGGGCTGAATCCAGAGATAATGGCTTTCTTGGTTGGTGGCAACCCTTTCTATCTGACTGAAACTTTCCATTTGTGTTGTGTCCCCACATTAAAATGTGAATTTCTTAAGAACAGGAACTGACTTTTCTATTTGTATTCCTAGAGCTCAGTATAGTGCTTTGCACATAGTAAGCACTTAATAAATAGTTCATTCATTCATTCATTCCTAAGGGAATAGAATCCACCTACAATGAGGATATTTATTAGGAGATGGATAGAGCAGATATAGAAGATTAGGAGATGGATGTAGCCCAGGCCTGTGCTATAAATGGGTGCAGTGTCCATTGTAGGACAGTGAACTTGAAGATACCTTAAAGTACAAAACCGGCAGTAATTCATTGCAGAAGTGAGAGGACTATCTGGACAGTGATTAGACTGCCATATGATTTTCCCAGTGCCATGGGTGAAGAAGTTCACAAGATCTTTTCTTGGTCTCTTTGTTCTCATTTTGGACATAATTTTAACAAGTTTAACAATTTGTTTCCCTAGCCTACAGTAGATTAGAAGAGAAAAGTTGGAAAGGGAAGGATGAACTGCTATTGAAAGGCATCCACATAGCAAAAGAAATGACCAATGAACATTCTGACAATAGATGAGACAGATAAACTACCAACAAATAAGTGGACATGCTGAAATATCTCAAGTTTTGATGTGGGAGCATTTCTTCAAGCAATGTAGACTGAAACCCCACTTCACATTATTAGGTAGTTTCATAAACTGTGCTGGCCAAAAAATTGCCAGCCTGTCTGATGATGTGCCACCATAAAAGCTTAAAAAGTATAGCTTCCTAGGGCCATTTTGTGGAAGAACAAACAAGCTGATTGAGGTACACTTATCTGGGGATTTCTCAATTGTTATAGGCGTTATAATTTATTAGTGCTATTATTGGCTAGTAACATTAGGTGCAGTGATGTCATATATTGAATGTACAGTTTTGTTTTTAATATGTCCAAGCTATTTCAGGATGACCAAATTAGTGTAATACTTTGATGGTAAAGAAGTTATCACCATTTCTTTTTCTTATTTAATAGTATTTTATTTTTTCCAATTATATGCAAAAACAATTTTCAATACTCATTTTGAGTTTCAAAATTTTCTCTCTCTCACCTTCCCTCCCTCTTCCTCTCCTCCTCTCCAAGACAGCAAGCAATCTGATATGGGTTATACATGTGCAATAATGTAAAACATATTTCTACATTAGTCACGTTGTATTACCATTTCTTAACCAAAAAAGAAAATTAAGTGTAGATCCTAGATTTGAAACATTTATGTTTGATGAAATGAAACATTTGAAACATGGATGTTAAGTACTGTATTTAAAGTTTTGTGTTTCTTAATGAATGGATAAACGAATGAAGCATTTATTAAGTGCTTACTATATGCAAAGCACTGGGGAAACAAATAGGAAAATAAGATAGTGTCTGCTCTAATAACAAATATACTTTTATCATTATGGAGTTTCCAATCAAAGTTGCTTATGCAAAGTGATATAATTGCTTCAATTCTTTGGTAATTCTGTTAGGCCTTACAGAACATATTTTAGCTTTATTATATAAAAGATTTGGGCTAATATTACTGTTGTAGAAGAAAAACTACTTTATTTATTAGTCAAGATTATTGTAAGCTTTTATTGTTAAAAAATATAGTAACAACAACAAATAGTTGGCCAGTTGGTGGAGAAGACTTCTTTAGGAAGTGGATCACCATTCCTTAAAGGGTTGAAATTTCATATATATATATATGTGTGTGTGTGTGTGTGTGTGTGTATTCATGAATAGAAAAAAATATACCTGCATGTGGACATATTATTTGTTAAGTTCAGAGATGTTGAGAATGTCTACGTTTGGACATTCTGGAAAGATAAGCAGAAACAGTTAAGGATATGAATTTAAGGATTACCAGAAGATCACTTAAATTAGGATGGCTTCATAATATCTTCAAACATCCTCCTGGACATACGAATGTGTAGCTAGCAGTTACAGAAGGAAGGGGTAAGGAGAGCATATGTGCATCCTTGATCCAAACCTCCTGAAAAAGATCATTTTCAAGAGATAAGTAATTAAAATAAGCTGGCATTTAATTACATTACTTTTTAGCCACTTTATAGTTCAAAGAATTTCTATGAATTTTAGAATATTCTTCTTTGCATTTTAGCTTGTATGATTCATTTATGTATTCAGTGAAGAGTGGAAATTGCCCAGATCTTGTTCAACCAGTAACTCTGGATTAAATAAATTCTGAGAACAACTCTTACATCATCAGAATTCTGTGAAAGAACAGGTAGCTCAGCAATTCCTTGGTTTTATTCCAAGTATAGTTCTTACAACCATTATGTAGCTCAGTTAGTTCAAAATGACTTGTGTTTAAGAGATTTGAGATGGGGCCCCACATGAGGCAGCCAGTCAGCATTCATTAATTACTAACTAAACTTTCAATATGGTACTTGAAGAGGTTAGTCTAGTGCAGTTGTTTTTAAACTTTTTGGTCAGAAGATTCCTTTACACTTTTAAAAACTAAGATCTCAAAGAGTTTTTGTTTATGAGGATTATATCTATTGATGTTTCTTGTGTTACAAATTAAAACTAATATAATTTTTAAAATACTTATTAATTCATTTTAAAATAACAATAATAAAACCATTCCATGTAAACATTTTAAAGGAAAATAACTATATTTTCCAAAACAAAGACATGTGAGGCTGGCACTGTTTTTCATATTTCTGCAAATCTCTTTAATGCTAAATAGAACACAGCTAGATTTTCATATCTTCTTCTGCATTCAGTCTGCTGTGATAAGCTGTTTTGGCTAAAGAATATAAAGAAAATCTGGTCTTATCAGATATCTTGGACACTGTAAGAGTATTTCAATAGGCAAATAAACCTTTTGTCATCATTATGAAAATAGGTTTGACCTTGTGGACCCCCCAAAAGGGTCTTGGACACCCCCAGGGAGCCTCAGACCACACTTTCAGAACTGCTGGTCTAGTGGAAAGCATGTTGGAGGCACAATGAAGAGACTAGAGCATAATGTCTAGCATATAGTGGGCACTTAATAAATGCTTGTAAGCTTGTTGACTTGCCTAGGCTCAAACACTGGTTTCAATATTTACTGTCTGTGACTGCGGACAGATCTCTTCATTTTCTATGTGGCTGTCTCCTCATTTGTAAAAAGATGGGATTGGAACTCTATTACTTTTTGAAATTCTATGACCCTGCAGTGGTAAACCTATTGAGTGCGTTCAATTTGGCAAAAAT